>OY294047.1:12014063-12255354 GCA_958510825.1 Brachypterus glaber | reverse complement strand
AACAGGTGATTCTACATGATAAAATATGACAAAAAGTTGCTATAAACATATGTCTAAAAATGCATCATAAGGGAGCTACGCCCCTTTGAAATTGGCTAAAAAAATCGGTTTTTATTTAATAACTCAGGAACCCTTTGAGATATATTAACGAGGTTTTGCACGTGAATTAATCCTAATAAGGCCAATCTTTGTATGTCATTTTCATGTACTTATTTAAACCAGGGGTGTGCGAAACGAGGGGGCCTTATCAGTTTTTTGTCCCAAACTTTTTTCTGTGTAACTTTTTTGCAATTTTATTTTTGAAATATGATTCCTCAGGTTAAAATACATAAAAAAGGTACTCTTGTTGTAATACTGTAGGATTAACCGTTTTCGAGAAAAGTTCATTTCAAGGTGAAATTTCACGGTTCGAGGACGAAAAAATAAATACTAAAATGTCGAAAACCAAAATTTTAATTATGCAATGTTATTCTACATCAAAAACTAAGAAAAAAAGTTTCCATACATGTAGGTCGAAAAAACGCTTTTAAAGCTACCATAGCCCTTTAAAAATGGTGCATATTTAGAAGACCATAGCTCCATTAGGATTGATTTTTGGAAGTACCTGTATATGAGATTTTTTTCTTAGTTTTTAATGTACATTCGCTCTGCATCATTAAAATTTTGGTTTTCAACATTTTAGTATTTAATTTTTCGTCCTCGAACCGTGGAATTTCACCTTCCAATGAATTTTTTTCGAAAACAGTTAATCCTACAGTATTACAACAAGAGTACCTTTTTTATGTATTTTGACCTGAGGAATCATATTTCAAAAATAAAATTGCAAAAAAGTTACACAGAAAAAAGTTTGGGATAAAAAACTGATAAGCCCCCCCCGTTTCGCACACCCCTGGTTGAAATAAGTACATGAAAATAACACATAAAAACGGTCCTTGGTAGGATTAGTTGACGTGCAAAACCTCGTTGATATATATCAAAGGGTTCCTGAGTTATTAAATAAAAACCGATTTTTTTAGCCACTTTCAAAGGGGCGTAGCTCCCTTATGACGCATTTTTAGACATATATTTATAGGAACTTTTTGTCATATTTCATCATGTAGAATCACCTGTTAAAATTTCCTACGTTATTTCAAATACACCGTGTATGTGAAAATTAGAATAATTAAATAATATCCTGTAATTTATTGAATACATAAATAAATAAATATGTAATAATAAATCATGCATTGTATGTTTTTAATTTATAATATTTATTCAATTTATATGATGTAAATGTACATTTTAGCATTTTTACTGATTATGCAAAATTATTGCATATTTTGCATTATTCTTTGTTTAATCGAAGGAAATTACTCACATCCTTTATTTCGCACATTTTATTTTTTCGATTCAATAAGCGCTTATATTCCGAATAAAATTTGCTAACAAAGACACCAAAAAAGTTAACGGGGTCAATTGTACTAATTACAAAAAAAAAGTCAGGACTATTTAACCGGACCATGGTATTCCTAGGTATTTTGGCGCCCTGAATCAGATCCCGGGGTCAGTTTTGCCCCATCACGTCAGGAAAACGAGATTTCAAGCTCATTTGAGTTCAAAATGGTGATTTTTTGGGAGCGGCCTCGGGACAATATCTCAAGCGAACTGTTAACTTCACGGGTAACTGTGTAGGTCTTGAATACTTCCTGAACGTTGTGATGTTGTCCCGAGGCCGCTCCCAAAAAATCACCATTTTGACCTCCATATGACCTTGAAATCTCGTTTTCCTGACGTAATGGGGTAAAACTGACCCGGGGATCTGATTCAGGGCGCCAAAATAGATAGGAATACCATGGTCCGGTCAAATAGTCCTGACTTTTTTTTTGTAAACCTTAACTTTTAAACGAGTTGACATATAGACTTTAAATTTGACTTTTGTCTTAATATAACCCATACTATCTTTTCGCATATATTTGATATTTTCAGCTCTTAAAATGTGGACAGATGGGCATGGAGGGACATTTTTTAAAATGAAAAGGGGTGTCGTGTTATCATTTTAAAGCTTATAAAATTCTCTATTTAACTGTATATTTTATAAAAATTTGAACATTTTTTTAAGGTTTTAATTTTTCATTTTTTTTTTGCTAAAAAAAATGAGACTTTCTAATATTTTTTTTTTGTAAATTTTTATTTATATCAATTCAATCAAAATTAGTTTAAAACTTTTAAATTTAAATTAAAAGTTTAAATTAAGTTTCTGCAACATAAAATAATTAATTTTTCAAAAATTGTTTAATAAATATCCATTTTTAACCCCATTTTAAAACCCCAAAAAATGTTTAAAAAAAAATAAAAATTATACGACCCCCCTTTCATTTAATAAAATGTCCCCTCACGCCCCCTGTACACATTTAAGGGGCTCTAAATATAAAATATATAGTAAAAGATAGTTTGTGTTATCTTTTAAGACAACTTAAGACAACTTAAGATTTAAGTTTTTCAAATTTAAAGTCGATATGTCAACTCATTTAAAAGTTAAGAGGGGGGAATTTTGGACCGCACGATATTAATAATATAAATAATATAAAAACTATTTATGTTTCTTTCCGAAAGATTTTTGTTTCTAAATCATAAAAGAATAAAGTGTCTCTATGTGTCCTTTTTTTAACCCCTCAATACCCGCACGCATCTGACAGTTGCAGGCGTTATAATTTTTAAGGTTGAGGGCTAACGTTAACAAATAATCTTTGACCTTTTCCGGAATGTTTTAATATGACATGGAGTGCGAATGACGATACTGTTTAACTAGATTTATTGTAATTTTAACAGTCTTGGGTATAAAATACCTTGTAAAAAGGTGCCTTTATGACTATAAATAAATACAAATATAAATACAAATGCCTTGTTGCAGGTATTTACTATAATATAATATATTATAAAGCCAAGAAATTAAGTCAGTTAAACTGTTATATTAGTCCTTTGTATCTATAAAACTCATATAATATATGCTTAAATCATGCAACCACAATGTGTCAAAATTGTTCAAAACCAATTAGCTAATAATATTTTTTTATTTAAAATGTTAAATTTGATTTTTGTTTATAAAAAAGCTGTTGGATTTTTTCTTCTAGTTAAGAATTTTTATTTCGTTTTACTATTATAACATTTTTATTAAATTTTATTTTGTTTTTTACCTTTTTTTATTGCAAAAAAATACAGGAAATAATGAACTGTCCACATCGCCTAATTGTTTTTTTTACAGACTTTTCCACGGTAAAAGTGTTGTATAAAATTGAATTTAAAATTTAGTGTATTTTAATAATCCCTCAAAAAAAATAGTAAGGTGCTATTTGAAAAAACAAAGTTGGGTTGTTCCTAAGGGGGTAGGTTTTGATAGAGTAATAAAAGTCCTTTTGGTCCATGTAAGATTTTTTTTTTAACTAATGTTTTATCGTTTATAATAGAGATGAAGACAGGAGGATGTAAGAAATAGAAAATGAAATAAGAACTATACATATCAGAACAATTTTTTAGGAAAGATGTTTTTAAAATTACCAATTTAGCCATCAATTAAGTGTATTTTCGGACATTTTTTATAATAACTTTAAAATAAATTACATAAAATTATAAAATTTCTGTTTTTGAAGCCAACGTGTTATTTACAAAAAAAATCTATTGAATTTGAAAGTGGAATCTATTGCTGTAAATGGTTCTTAATAGGTTGTTTAAACTAAAATAATTTTTATTTTAAACGAGCTCTGTTGTTTACATAAAACCCAATAAAACTTGTATAAAAAACTCATTTAATTGCATTGATATTTTTTCTATTCTGTTTAATTTAATTTACCTCATTAAGTTATTCTACGTACTCTAGTAACATTAATTACATGTAAAATTAAAATAGAATATTTCTAAGAACATTTCTTTTTTATTTTTATTCATTACTTGTACAGTTTTAAAACGCAAAATTAATTATTTTCTTTTGCTCTTGTTATTTCTAAAGTAGATGCTCATTTTAATTATTTTAATTTAAAAATTATAAAATATTCTTAAGGTTGATTTAGCCACATTAACACTAAACGTATCTAAGAACTTAACCATTAAATTAAAATAAGTCAGTTTATTCTTACATTTTATTGGTAAAATTATTAAATTAGTTTCGAGTTAATGACTGGGTAAATCATTCATTATATAATATAAGGTAAATGTCCCAAATATCTAACACGACCCAATTATCGGACACTTTTTCACGTTTTTTCAAAAAACAAGATATTTAAGTAATAAAATCAAAAAATTATTTTTTATTCGAAATTATGAACATATTTGAATCACAGCTTAAGTATCATTTGCCACTTATATCCTATTATTTAAGCTCTAATAACTAATAAACAGTCATGTGTCACGAAATGTATAGCCTTTTTCTATACAAAGTAAGTAAGCCAACTTTTAACTGTAAAATATTTTTTTTAACATTAGTTATTGTTAAAATGTCTATCAAACTCTTTCTTATTCATAATGGGACCGTTACCTTATACATAGTATTATATTACACAATACTTACACCATCCACCAAACAATTTCAAACCAAGGTAAATAAATTTAAATTTAAATGATGCAGAGTAAATGTACATCAAAAACTAAGAAAATAATCTCATACACTGTACTTCCAAAAATCAATCCTATGCATATTATAATTATGATATGATACCATATTATGGTCTCGTAAAAATACAACATTTTTAAAGGACCATTATGATAGTAGCTTTAAAGGCGATTTTTCCCCTCTATTATAGTAGGTTTAAAAACGTACAGGTACATGTATAGGAACAACTTTCTTAGATTTTAATATATAATAACCCTGCATCATTGAAATTTTGGTTTTAAGCATTTTAAAATTAATTTGAAGGTGAAATTTCACGTTTCGACGAAAAATTAAATACTAAAGAGAATTTAATTTTCACCTTTAAATTAATTTTTCTCGAAAATGGTTAATTCTACAGTATTACAAGAATAGTTCCTTTTTTATGTATTTTGACCTGAAGAATCATATTCAAAAAATAAAATTACAAAAAAGTTTTACAGAAAAAAGTTTGGGATGATGGGCCTTATTAGGATTAGTTCACGTGCAAAACCTCGTTGCTATATCTCAAAGGGTTCCTAAGTTAATAAATAAAAAAAACTGAATTTTTTAGTTAACTTCAAAGGGGCCTAAATCCCTTACGACGCACTTTTAGACATATGTTTATAGGAAATTTTTCACATTTTACGATGTAAAATCACCCCTTAAAATTTCGGACTGGGTTTCAAATACACCCTGTATATGTAATTAGCCAATTACTAAATGGTTGTGAATAAAAAGTTTTATAAACATGTCCTTAAAAATGCTTAGTTTTGGTGTGGTCAGTACGACATTGGCGTCAGATACAACCACCGTTAGTTATATCCCAATGTTTTGATAAGGGACACACACTCAACTGTTCATGTAGTTTAATTTTGCAGATGTTATATATCCACCCTTAAATCATATTTGTAGATTTATGCTGTTTAGTTGTACTATGTTTGAAAAATATATTCATATACTCTGACAAGCGACAAGTGGTCCTGACAAGGGTTTATTTTCTATCTTCTTTGATATTGCGTTTTATTCTTGTTTTGTCTAAATAGTTTTATATTTATTTTATATTATAATATGGTTGACATGAAAACGACATGATTACACTAGGCAACGCGGTTTCTTGCCCTGATTGAAGTCATATGTTTTTTAACTAATCTTTGGTCGCTGAGACCTTAGAATTTTTCCATTTCCTAAGGTTTCTAAGAAAAATGATATAAAAGTGGTAAAAAATCATTATTTTAGCCCTCTTTGTTCTAAAATAATGGGAGATAAAAATATTCTGAGGACAAATTTAGATTTTGCGACTCAATATTAGTTAAAAAATACCCAACTTAGAATATGGAAACTTTAAATTCATAGGTAGAATAAATATGGATATTATGGAAAAAAATATTTAAAAAATGGATCCTGTGACAAAACTAAGTAGGAGTGAAGGGTAAGGAGAGGGATACAAAAGGGGACAAGCTTATCGCCACGTACTTATGCTAAAAATAGTCAAAAATCATCTAAAAATATTTTACGTAATACGGTTGTAATAATGTATCATTTTTATGATATAGAACCATTAAAAAACGACAATAAATACGCAATATTTTTTTTAAAAATTATTATTAAATAAATTAGCACAATTGCCTGTAGTTAAATTTAAAAAATAAGACGTGGATTTTTTTAAGGTCAAATTCGGATTCTGCGCCTTTAAATTGATAAGAAAAATATATTTTTTGGGCTCGGGGAAAAAGTTTACACTGTGTGCTTTAATTTTATTTATTTTTTATTTATTTACTTTTTACGAATAAACTAAGCAAAATAAAAAATTATTTGTATAAATACTTTTGTAGAGAATTTTATAATCTACATATTAAGTGCTATAAAATGTTTATACAAATTTGATAGTTTTGCCACAAATGAGTAAACTCTGCACTTTCATTTCAAGCTTTTTATTTTTTTTTGCATACTTACTGTGACAGTAGATCATTGGCATACAGATTTTTGAATTACTCGATTTTTTTTAATATACCCTACAATTTTCAAAATCCTACTCATTTTTTTAAAGATTTTGAAAAAAAAAGACATTATTTCCTGGCCTTTTTCTTCTCAAAAATTTTAGGTGCTGGAATTTTCTAAGGTCAGATTCGGATTCTACGCCATCGAGTTAGTAAGAAAAATTTACTTTCCGATCAGGGCAAAAAAAGTTACAATTTGTTGCGTAGTGTTATTCATCTTGTTTTACATGAGTCATATTAAGATAAAAATAACTTTTAGTTAAATATTTAATTGATCTCTTTTGCCAATTATCGTATGGTGTAATATTTGTGGGATGCCCAGATTTGAGCTACTGGTCCTCGTCAGTACCAAGACTAACTGCGCAGTCTACCAATATCACTCTGTACAATGACTGGAAAAAAAGATTAATGAAAAATTAAAATTAATATTTTATAATTTTTATTAAATTAAAAATATCTTTCGTCTTAATATGCCTGTTGTCTATCACACGGGTTTGGGTTCGCTCAATTTTTGGGGCAATCAAATTAATAGCTAAATACGTACCAACTATTTTTCTGGTTGCTGCGAACAGAAATCTGGTAAGGGCAACAACACAACTTGTGGTTAGCAGGAAAAAAAAATATTTTAAGGACCTGGTAAACTATTGATTTGTTTGCCCCAACATGCTTTTGCTTTCTTAGTTTGAAAGATTTCAAAATTTCGAAAAGCCTTAAATTCGTCCAAAATTATTCAATTTTTTTGCGTATTTTTTCGTTTTATGTCGATATAAATCAATTTCGTGCAAAAAACAAAATGTCAGTCGATAGGTAGATCGGTCGATGGTCTGTCCGGGAAATCTTGTGTGCACAATAACTTAAGAACGCTTTAATCTAGAGACTTAAAATTTGGCATACAGGTATGTTACCAAAAGTTGTAGCTCGGGATTGTTTTTAGTGAAAATTGAGTTGTGTGTAATTTATTTTTCGTTTTACGAAAAAAAAAATAAAAAACAATATTATTGCAAAAATTTTAAAAACCTTTTTTGGAATTCTGGTATCTATAGGGGAAAGAATTGTTTTGTTGGCAGCAGATATATAAAGAAGACGAAAACCGTGTTTATATCCAATGGATATACATTATACACTATCATGTTATATGAAAAAAAGGCTACACCGTTCAGTAAGTCTTGATATCCAGCTAGGATCCTAGCTCCAAGGAGTAAAAAACACTAAAGCAGCTGTAGTATTTTCCATTTTTAGCTGCTAATATAGTAATGAGTAACTGGCATGCCAAAATTTAAGATTATTCTACATCCAAAACTAATTAAAAAAGTTCCTAAAATTGTACTAAAAATAAGGTTTTTAGTTAACAACTCTGGTACCCTTTAAACTAGAGCGACGAATTTATCCAGAGGCATGCAACACATTTTTGCCCCAAACTATTTTGTGTTTGGATTTTTTGTAAAAAATATAGATGCCTTGAGTAAAAATGTCAAATAGTGTAACACTGTAAGAGCAACGGTTTTAAAAAAATGCAATTAAGAGAAAGTAACATTTGCCACCAAAAAGACACTTTAAAAGGCTATTACTCCTTTAATATTAAATTTAGGTGTTTTGATGAATACCAGTAAAAAGCCTTTTTGCTTAGTTTTAAATGAAGATCATCCTGCAGCACAAATTTTATTTGTGCTTTTTTTGATGCTCATTCAATATGTCTTAGAAGGACCCTAGTTCCCTTGGGGCTCATTTCCGGACCAACCTTTACAGAACTTTTTTTCATATTTTTGGATGTAGAATCACCAATTAAATTTTGGCATGCCAGTTACCCAGATCACCCTGTATATTTGCAATTTTGGCGAAGGCGCCAGACAGAAACAACAGTCATTTTCCTGACCAGGGCCAAATTTAAGAATTTTTTTAGGTATATGACTGGTGAAATTTTCGAATGAAAATAGTCAGAAATCAGAATGAAAATTATCAAATTCCTAAAGCAAATGTTTAAAATATAAAACAACATTTATGTTCCTTAATAAGAATAAGTGCTAGCCAACTATTAGCTGTGTGATTATAATCATAAGCATAATTATGCTTGTCTGTAAATACCCCCTTACTAAAAATAAAGTAATACATTCTTAAATTAAGAAAAACGTAAGAAGTTCCTAGCGCCGCACGCGAAGATTTTTATAAATTGGATAGTCTATTTATATTCCGCAATTTCACACAACTATAGTCCAGCCACACAACTATAGTCCAAGGCCCCCAGGGGGCGGGGGTTAATTATTTTTAAATGTTTACAATTTATTAGAAAGTTGGTGTATAAAGGATATACAGTCACACGTTTTCAAAGTTTTTCTAAATACGCTGCTCATGGAATATAGGTGTGAAGCTGGCAGCTTTACAAAAACACAAGAAACTCTAGCTCCTCATGCGGAATTTTAAATCAATGTAAAAATTTAAAATCTCACAACTACACAAGAAACTCTAGCGAATTTTATGCTTAAGTTCAACAATCTTAAATAAAAACAAATTAAGAAAGCTCTAGCGCCGCAGGCCAAAATTTTTACGAATTTATGGTCCACTTAGACACGCAATATACCTTAAAAAAGGCTTGCTTTGGCGCTCCTTACTGCTTTTTCTGGGGGAAGGCTTACGGCCCTGATTAAAAATTTGCAGTATGAATTCAAAGATTTTCCGAATAAAAAAAAATTTCCCCCCAATATGCTCCCCATGTCCAGCCCTGTGTCTGACTATTTCTATTTTAGCAGACTATTTTTTATAACACTTAAGTGCCTCTTGAAAAGCATTATCGATGATCTAAAATATTAAAACTTGTAAAACTTTGTTTTGCATCTACTGGATTAAAAAAAATATATCATATTACTTGAGTGTAATCCTTTCAAATATTAATCGATTTAAAAAGAAATTGTTAAAATTAAAAATAAAGTTTCTACACTTTAAATCTCTAGAAACTTTATAAAAAGTTTTTACCAAGTAGGTAAAAAGTAAGATTAGTGCTTTTCATGAAGTTAAATAAAAATGGTGCTAAACGCTCTTGGATATTAAAAAAGTCTAAACTTTTTACGACAAATCGAGGATACGTTTACATAAAGAAAGAGTAAGAAACATTATATATTTTATACAATGGTATCATTAACACACGTTTCTCTTTATAAGGTAGGTGAGTCAATTATTACCTTCTTAAGACATTTTATCTTTACTGCATTAAAATTTATTCGTAACTACCTGAAACTTTACTATATTATCAATAAAAATTTCTTTATTCTAATGGGTAAAAAATAATTAAAATGTAGGAGCTTCAAAAAAATATTATTGCTTTTTAAAAAAGACTGCATACTGACAATATTAGGAACTCATGTCCCAAATATTGCCATAATACTGATAATAATAGTTACAATAAATTAAAAAAAAAAAACTAATAAGAAAATATTGTGGCTCAATAATAATTTCAGCTGTTTTTAGGTACAATTTGGGAACTTAAATAACAATTTGTCCTTTTTAGTAAGCCCCACGCACTCTTCGTGTACGTATCGATTACAATCTCATATCAGCCTGGCGATTCTCTTGGAATAAAAAGTAGAACCAAGAGTCACAATTCTCTGATTTTTTCTTTTCTTGTTGTTTTTTGTTTTTGTTTTTTTTTTTATTGCCAAGCCAACCAACTGGATAAAGATAGGTACATAATATTAACAGGTATCTTTTTGATATAACAGAAATACTGGCAGTGCCATCTATGACCCAGAGGACGAACTAAAGTTTAAGAGGGGTGGAAATATCAGGAACATGACAAGAATTGACTTACCTACCTTATAAATACCTACATGTATAATAACACAGCTCTACAAAATAAAACACGTTTCTGAGTTCTGTCAACGGATTCTGAATATACTTAAGACCTAGTTAATTTTCTGTTAAGTAAAAGACTTCTACTACACACCATTTTTGAGATAATTGATCCGAAATTAAATAGACAAATTTATTCGAATTTTGACCGAATACACAATATATTTGAAAACAGGTATCACGGGGTCTTTGATATTGCTAAAACCAAAGCCGATGTTAAAAATTTAAAATGAAAAATGGCGGATACAATATGACGTCGAAATTTAAAAAAAAAACAATATTTTTTGCAAAAAATTAGTAATCAATATTTTTGAGGTAGCTGAAACAGAATCTTATGTTACAAATTCAAATCATAATGACTGAACCAATATTGCGTAGAAACAGGCAAGGCAGTATGGCATTTTCAAATGGTTTTAGCAACTCAATAATTCTTAATCACTAATTTCTGGCAAAAAAATGTTTAAATTTTTAAAAATTTCGACTTCGTATTGGATAAGCATTTTAAATTTTAAATTTTTAATATCGCTTTCGGTTTTAGAAACTTTGAAACCCTAGGATACGCATTTTTAAAAATATTGTGTAATTTGTAAAACGTCTAATTATTTAAAAAGTTTGAGATCAATTATCTCAAAAACGGTGATTAGTAGAAAACTTTTAGTTCTGAGGCTAGTAAACAGACATTAGGTAGTCAGAATCTGTTGACAGAACTCGTCTTTTCAGCTGATCACCTGTGTAATGTATGTACAGTGGTGGCATTAAATATCGGGACAACCTCAAAAAAAATCGTGTGATTTTTATACTTTTTTCATGGACTAACATGGGATTATTAAAAAAATTCAAAACTAGGTTAATTCGTTTTGACATAACTAAATTATTTAGTTGAAGTTTACTGTAAAAACATATTACATTAATAAATTAATGTTTAAATAAATAATTATTTATTATATTTTACACAAATATTGTAATTATAATTTCAATAATAATAAGATAGATATTCTTTGGATCAAAATTTGTTTAATATTCATTAAAAAATAACACACATAATTTTAGTCTTGAGTACAGCCAAAAACTCACAAGGTTCTATAAATTTTCTATTTCAAATGGATTTTAGTTTTAGGATTTAGTTAGTTAAGAGCCGCCCTAAAGTATACGGTAACTACACCTTGTTTTTCTCAAATAATTAAAAATTGCTTCACCATCTATTGTAGCTATTGACTTCCAAGGACCCCTTTTTGGCTTAATTTTGAAACCTAATGTTTTTTCAATACAACATTTCTACAGAAATTGATCTATTTCTTGAACGGTTGTTTTACTAAAATTGAACCTCATCAATACTTCCTAATACTAAGAATGACTTAGCATTTTTTCTCGTTAATATTCTACGATAGGTTAACACATTGTAAATTAAAATAAGATAAAAAAACCTTTTTTACAAACTATTTGTATGATAGCAAAAAATGAAAAAACATTTGATATATTTTGACGTTTTCTAAAAGATGACACAAGACCAACCACAATCTATGAAAAATTGTTTGTCCCGATATTAAATGCCACCACTGTATACAGTTAACAACAGCAACCAGTTTCTTTTTACTCGTAAGTAAATTGTCTATATTTACTTTTAAGATTAAGTATAATCAAAATATACTTAATCTTAATGCATTAATGGCAAATATGAAAAATTTAGGGTGAAAATCTGTTATGAAAAGTAGAAATTCCTTGGCGAATGGTTTTGATGGATCAAAAACGTTTTTGATTCCATTATACGACTAAAAACTCGTTCACGTGAAAAAACCAAATATAGCATTCCCTTTCATCCATTGCTTAACAAAGCAAGGCGATAACGTTTAGGATACTTTTTATTTAAAAAAAGCATATGAATGATTTTAAATCACGGTGTGCTGGAACAAACTTTTAGTTTAAATTCTTGCCAACTCTGATTTCTTTTTCAAAAAAAAAATTATTTATGATGTTTAGGTATACCATTTGAAAATCGATATAAAAATCGTTCGGTTTATTAATCTACATAAAAATACCTTTCTAATGACATTTGATTCGTCGCTGTTGAGAGTGGGCCCAAAATGCCAATTTTTCTTTAGGTCATAGAGTTAGTATGTTAAGAATAAGCTAGAAAATTAAATATTTATTTCAATAAACGAGACTCTGTGAAAGAAACAACATTTTTTATTATTTTATTTATAAATAGTGTATTTTAACAGTATAAAACAGCATGTAGCAGACCAGCACATAGATATACATAATTTTAATAATTTATTTTGTTTATAAACATGGTTAAATGTGAGTCTGGGTAATTATATAAATTTTGTAGCACAAACTTTTAAACCAGTTACGTTAAAACATTTATTTTTTGTACATATTCCATATTTAGTATATTTCACAGCTTAAATTAAGCTCACGTCGCACACATGGGGACTTTTTACCCAATGTTTATAATGGCAAAGCGAAGACGTACAAAAAAAAATTTGCAGATGGAAATTTGTCCGTAACTAAATCCTAACATTACTATATTATAATCTCAATAACAGAGATACCAACTTAATTTATTATTCCAGAAATAGAGATATTTTATAAGCCCATTTTTAGGAAGAAGTTAGTTTGAAAGTAATTTATACATTCAAATCAAGTTTATTTAATTATAAAATAAAATACACTTTTTTAATTTAATTTTATAATCTTAATATTAGACTCAAGAGAATAAAGTTATCTACTATACTGCCCTACTACGCTAGAAAGCAGTAACTCCATTTGTCGCATAGCAGCGTTTTCAAAATATTTAATAAGAGTTGACGTGAAAACTTTGCTATGCGACAAATGGAGCTACTGCTTTCTAGCGTAGTAGGACAGTATAGCAATTTTACAATACCATTGTTTGATAATAATGTTATAAGTCTAAGTAATTACTTATCTAAATTACCTTGTAGGGTTACTGTGATAACCTTATTTTCTCGAGTTAACAAACTTAGGATTTAGACCTAGGGTATATTCGGTCTAGGATTTAGATGGTAAAATTACTAATTACCAATCAATAAGTTATGTTTATAGAAAAGTTATTCTAAAAATAAACTAATAAATGTAACTGTTTCTGGAATAATAAATTAAGTTGGTATGGCTATACAATGTTTTTTAAGAAAGCGATGTTTTTTTTTAATGCCATTTCAAGAGTAAGCAAGGAGATTTAAAATAAAAAAAAAGTTGAAAGAGCTTTTACCATTACTGAAATACTGCTCTAAGTACTCAAGTTTCAATCAGAGTGGGCTGAAACAAACTTTTAGTTTAAATTTTTGCCAACTCTGATTTTTTTTTTCAAAAAATTTTTATTTATGAAGTTTAGGTATACCATTTGAAGATCGAATATAAAAATTGTTCGGTGTATTAATCTGCTAAATACCTTTCTAATGACATTTGATTCGTCGCTTTTGAGAGTGGGCCCAAAATGCCAATTTTTCTTTAGGTCATGGAGTTAGTATGTTAAGAATAAGCTCGAAAACTAAATATTTATTTCAATAAACGAGACTCTGTGAAAGAAACAACATTTTTTATTATTTTATTTATAAATAGTGTATTTTAACAGTATAAAACAGCATGTAGCAGACCAGCACATAGATATACATAATTTTAATAATTTATTTTGTTTATAAACATGGTTAAATGTGAGTCTAGGTAATTATGTAAATTTTGTAGCACAAACTTTTAAACCAGTTACGTTAAAACATTTATTTTTTGTACATATTCCATATTTAGTATATTTCACAGCTTAAATTAAGCTCACCTCGCACACATGGGTACTTTTTACCCAATGTTTATAATGGCAAAGCAAAGACGTACAAAAAAAATTTTGCAGATGGAAATTTGTTTGAAATCCTAACATTACTATATTATAATCTCAATAACAGAGATACCAACTTAATTTATTATTCCAGAAATAGAGATATTTTATAAGCCCATTTTTAGGAAGAAGTTAGTTTGAAAGTAATTTATACATTCAAATCAAGTTTATTTAATTATAAAATAAAATACACTTTTTTAATTTAATTTTATAATCTTAATATTAGACTCAAGAGAATAAAGTTATCTACTATACTGCCCTACTACGCTAGAAAGCAGTAACTCCATTTGTCGCATAGCAGCGTTTTCAAAATATTTAATCAGAGTTGACGTGAAAACTTTGCTATTCGACAAATGGAGTTGCTTTCTAGCGTAGTAGGACAGTATAGCAATTTTACAATACCATTGTTTGATAATAATGTTATAAGTCTAAGTAATTACTTATTTAAATTACCTTGTAGGGTTACTGTGATAACCTTATTATCTCGAGTTAACAAACTTAGGATTTAGACCTAGGGTATATTCGGTCTAGGATTTAGATGATAAAATTACTAATTACCAATCAATAAGTTATGTTTAGAGAAAAGTTATTCTAAAAATAAACTAATAAATGTAACTGTTTCTGGAATAATAAATTAAGTTGGTATCGCTATACAATGTTTTTTAAGAAAGCGATGTTTTTTTTTAACGCCATTTCAAGAGTAAGCAAGGAGATTTAAAATAAAAAAAAAAAGTTGAAAGAGCTTTTACCATTACTGAAATACTGCTCTAAGTACTCAAGTTTCAATCAGAGTGGGCTGAAACAAACTTTTAGTTTAAATTTTTGCCAACTCTGCTAAATACCTTTCTAATGACATTTGATTCGTCGCTTTTGAGAGTGGGCCCAAAATGCCCATTTTTCTTTAGGTCATGGAGTTAGTATGTTAAGAATAAGCTCGAAAACTAAATATTTATTTCAATAAACGAGACTCTGTGAAAGAAACAACATTTTTTATTATTTTATTTATAAATAGTGTATTTTAACAGTATAAACAGAATGTAGCAGACCAGCTCATAGATATACATAATTTTAATAATTTATTTTGTTTATAAACATGGTTAAATGTGAGTCTAGGTAATTATGTAAATTTTGTAGCACAAATTTTCAAAGCAGTTACGTTAAAACATTTATTTTTTGTACATATTCCATATTTAGTATATTTCACAGAAAAAAAAAATATTGTTATATTTTTTTTAAAAAGCTTATATTTAAAATTTTCAACTTGCGCGAATAAATCTGTGAAAATTTTAATGAAACGGATTTGTGGTTAAAAGTGCATTAAATTGCAATAAAAAGGATTTATTTTATAAAATCTATTTTTATGTTTTTTTTTGTCGTAAAATTGTTAGCAAATTTTTGTTTAAATTATTTTTGTTTTGTTTTCTATTATTGAAAATGCAGTTATCGAATGATTTTATTTTTCAGTTGAACAATTTTAAATTATTAACATTTCGTTAGAAAAGGAGTCAAAATATTACTGAGGGATAAAAAACCTACATTTGCCTCAAAATAATCTAAAATGCCTAAGCAATGGCAGGACGTTTTAGACCTTCCTGAGTCAAAATCAGTAAAAAAATACGTTCGTCTGTCTGTCTATTCTTCCGGCCGTCAGTCCGTCCATCTGTCTGTGTGTCTGTAAACTCGGTTTTTAAATATTGTTTGTTATAGTCCTTCGAAAGCTGGTTAGATTTTTGGGGTCAACCTTAAGGGGTAATGGGGTAGAAATTCAATTTTTAGCGTATTTTGTTTATAATTAAGTTAATAATTATTTTATTTATTAAAATGAAAAAGTTAATAATTATTTTATTTATTAAAATGAAATTTTTTTTTAAACTTTTAAAAAAATGTTATAAACATTCTTTTCAATATATCGGCTTTAAAAGGAGATAATACAGCCACACAAAAAGAAAAAAAGGTCTGGAATTTTTTAAGGGACTTTTTGTATTGATATATATTTTGAGGCGTTAAATCCGAGTTTGAGGTCAAATAGCACATCCGATTAGTTTTGGAGGTTATCTCCAAAACTAATTGGATGTTGCTATTTTGACCTCAAATTCAGATTCAGCGCCTTAGAACTGTTAAGTTAGTAGCATATATAAAAAGTTAAAAAAAAAATAAATAAAACCCCTGGTGGACTTTTTTCTTTTTACTTAAGAAAAAAGCGTGTAAAGTTACACAATCAGCAAAGAAATTAATGATCCGCAAGGTCAAAAGAAAAAAAAACGAAAAAAATCCTCAAAAAAAATTTTTTTCTTATTTTGGCCTTACGGAGCATCAATTTCTTTGCTGATTGTTGTGTAACCTCACACGTTTTTTTAGGTAAATAAAAAAAATGGCACACCAAGCATTTTAGTTATTCGAAATTATTATAGTACGCTTCACCCTACAACATATGTAGAGATATAAAACAAAAGTCAAGAATTTTTTCGGAGACCATTGTATCCTATGTATTTTAAGTCGCTGAATTTGAATTTGAGGTAAAAATAGCACCTCATACGATTAGTTTTGGACTTTTTTCGAGTATATGAAAGGAAAGTTTTTCGATTTTATCTCCAATACTAAAGGGATAAGGTGCTATTTTGACATAAAATTTGGATTTAACGCCTCAAAATACATAGAAATACAATTGTCTGTTAAAAAATTCGGACCTTTCTTTGTTTTTGTGTGGCTGTATAATTTTTTTTGCATAATTCACTTATATATAATCCAATTTCAAAAAAAAATATTTTAAATGTAAGCCCTTTTAGTTCCTCAAAAATATACAGTGTTTTGTTAGAATATAATATTTTAAAGATACAGACTTCCAAACCTTCAATTACACAGATGTTATAATGATTGCCTATTCACACAACTTTCCTTTCCTTAAGAACTTAAAACAGTCCAGATATTTTGATAAAATGCTTGAAACTGTTCATCTAGTTTGAATTAGTACCGTCAACTGAGGTGACTTCGGACGGTGTGGGTGACTTCGGACACTTTTTCTCAAAAACCTCAGAACCAAAGCACGCGTGCATACGTTGTGGGGTTGTGTGCACAAGGTGCGGAGTTAAACCCTACAACTTGTGTGCATAACCCCACAACTAGTGCACACTTGTTTTGGTCCAGAGTTCTTTGGAAAAATGTCCGAAGTCGCCCACACCGTCCGAAGTCACCTCAGTTGACGGTACCGTACCTTGATATTTTCTAAAGTAAAGTAAACGACCTTCCTGCCTATAAACGACATCTATTTGCCTGGACTAAAAGTAAAATAAAACCCCTAAAAATTGTCCAGTGCAAAACGTGTGTGTCGCAGCGGTAGACAATACATTCAGACGAAAGAACGGAAGTTACGTGATCTGAATACCAGGCCTCATCTTCACCGAATGAGTATTTCGAAATAATTACGGCTACGTGTTATTATGTAAGTAATTAGGAAGTGGCGGTTCTTGTTTGAATTGCAGCGAGAATAACGAATGGGGTAAACGTGAATAATATTTTGTGTACTCACGCCGAAGATTCATATTATTATTTCACGAAATAATTTTCTGGTTAGCGATACTGCAGAAGAGGAAGTATAAGAAAATTTTTCTTATTTCACATTTTATGTGAAACGAGTACCTTTCCTAGCGGGGTGAAAATATGGAATTGACTTTACTTTTCCTGTATTTTTGGACCATATCCTTTTGTTTTTTCTTTGTAGTTTTATCGGATTGTTTTTCTAGTCTAACCATTATCAGAAATTTATTAAAGGAAAATTAATTGAAATTAATTGTAACTATGATCGAAATTTTACTACTGCCAAAATTTGACATCTAATTAAAAAGGTAAAAATATATAAAACAATATTAAAATGTCTATATCTCGGAAACTAATAGTCCTACAATAAAAATGATCACATATGACCTTTTCAACAGTTTCTTTTCTCCCGCTAACTAAAACTTGTTATTTTTAAGCTTTACCTTTACTGTAATATTTATACAAAAATATGACTTTTTGGTCTTTTTTGGTCTTGAGCTATATGTTCTTTTTGACCAGCTACAAGTATTATAATTATTTCATATAAATCAAAATTTCTTCTATAACATAACCTTAAAACATACATATGGTTAACCGGTCTATATTTATCAGCTAAAATAAATCACAAACACAAAACTTCAATTGTAAAATCAATTTTGTTATTTATAACATTTTTAGAACGGTTTTAGAAGTATTAATATTTTCATAACAAACATATTTTAACACAAATTAATCAAAACACTAATCTAATTTGAAAATGAAACCGCACGCAAAAGAAACGATTTTTTTAGAGATTCTATTTGATAGCAATTTGTTGTGGATAACTAGATAGGTTTTAAGACAGTAAAATTATATATCTTTTGCAATTTAAAATTAAATATATTTTAATTATTTGTTATAATTAGTAATCGAATAAAAAATATTGTATAATACACGGGTGAAACGTTAAATTTTGATTTCGTAGGTTTATTACTCTCAGGCCGGCCCACCCTCCGGCCCTCGGCTTTTAAAACCCTACTTAATCGAAAATTTTAACTTTTTGCGCTTGTGTTATAAATAACTACTTTTTTGTATGCCTTGGATATAAAAAATCATAAAAAAGTAACTTGTCGCAATGCATCTCACAGAGTTTAGCGGATTGCTAAAGTTTATGTAATAATGCAGAAATAAACTATACTATACTATACTATACTATACTATACTACACTACACTACACTACACTACACTACACTACACTACACTGCACTACACTACACTACACTACACTACACTGCACTGCACTGCACTGCACTGCACTGGACTGCACTGCACTGCACTGCACTGCACTACACTACACTATACTATACTACACAACAAAGCGTGGTTTAATTAGAACTGATACGCGGTGGGTAATGATGTAGAGGAATACCTAAAGGGGGAGAAGGTATGCAAGGAAACATGGTAATGGAGACAAATTTTATATTTTAGGCCTATCTAATAAATACTGCGAATAACGAAGGGCCAAACAATACCTTATTGCATAATAGCAACTCACCGTCAGGATATTATGTAAGACAAGTTAACCTTACTTTTTCTTTGCGTCAAAATTATTGTCCAGCATGACAACTTAATATTAAGAGTCCAATTTAAATTGTTTAAATATCGAAAATATATAGGGTTCGTTGCTTACTTCTTGCCTTACTTCTTTGTGGTGAGCCTATTACAATAAACAGGTTGTCTAATTTCCATAACTTGACAGATAGTAACATAACCTCAAAAACTATAAATTATTTTTATTTATTATCATAGTCGTCTAAAAGACACTTTCAGTTTATGGATGTATAATACACTTTTTGTTTATTTTCAATAACGACGGTTAGTTACATAATCTCAAAAACCATCATAAATAATTTTTAATTAATTTTGAGGCATATTTTTTACCGCAACAGTTTCTTTGTAAAACTAGCTTTTTTGCGAGCATTCTACCTCGTCTCACAAAGCAGACTTGTCTAGTTAATACATTCTTTCAGACCTAGAAATAGAATTAACTGTTGACAAGTAAAATCATTTTCACCAAAATAAGAACCTCTTCGAGCATAAGTACACATATAAAGGTAAATCAATTATGAAAAAAGTTAGCGAGTAGAAACAGTAGAAAATAATGTCTGGAAAGGAAAATTAGTTAAAACAAAGCGACACAAAAGGATTTAACTATTCTGCCCTGTTGAGCCAAGAAATCGTGTCTGCAAATTATTCCACTGAGCAATATAACCTTACGAGAAGCTTACCTCAAGCTTTCTTTGAGTTGGTAAGTTAGGAAGAAAGCTTTGAGAAAGGTTACAGTAAGCTTGTATAGTAGGGTGAAACGAACCTTATAGATGAAAATTTTTTATTTTTAAATTTTAAATTCTAATAGTGTAGAAAAGTTGGTCCTTGGGCCTGTAAAATTTTATTTCTATCAAACAATATGTCTTCATCTGCCCCAAGCGTCAAATAAATTTTATAAAACCATAACTAATTTTACATATCGTATAAATAAATGCAACTCTTTGCCTTGCTATGGTTGGAAACTGTTATTTTGTCTTTTTTATGTTCATTCTTGTTTGACGTTATAAAATTTTGGGTTTTTATCCTTTGTGTATTTGTGTCATCTTAACTTTATTTGAACTTCACCTTTACGCGTTCCGTAATTTATGAACAAACCGCTTTATTAGGAGTTTTATGTGCTAGCTAATATGGGTATTATGTATTATTAGGAAAAATATTCGGGAAAAATTGGGAAAATATAAGAAAATATCTTAAAATGAGGATTTTAAAGATACTCTAAAATTTCAGCAATATTTCATGAAAACTCAATACTCATTTTTTCTGATAAATATCAGGGTCTCGGTTCTCAAGGGCGGATGACACATTTTTGGCAAAATTTAGTTTTAGTGGATTAAGCATTTAAAATCAGTTTTTTAGCTTTTAGCTTTAGCCGCCCATGTTCGTTACCTCACAGAAACTGCTGGTATTAAACCCGGTATCGTACTAAAGTTTTTTTTTAAGTTATAGTTATTTTAAATTTTGCGCTAAATACTACACAAAGTCCGATTTCCACTGAAGCATGTGGCTTGTTTTGAATGTCAACATAACCAAAATTTATAATTTTTGTTTACTTACTTTGTTTTTATGATGTTTTGATGTAAAAAAAAAAGATAATTGATAAATCTGTTGCTAAAACACTTTGTATTCCTGTAGAAACAAAATTTTCTTATAAAATCACTTTTATTCCAATAATTTAGAGGATTAAACCATTGTTTTGTTCTTGTTAATGGCACGTCAACCTTTTATGGTTGTGTAAATTGGACCTAGTCATTTCGCTTACGACACATGCGTATCTTACGTTGCTATGGTAATTTCGAGATTGTTTACAAGCAGGAAGGTTTAAAATATCTATACCTTAAAAAAATAAACTTTAGTCACAGCGAATTATTAAACAAGATTTTCCTACCAAGCCAAAAAGTGTTAAATTTATTTATACTAGATTTATACCATATTTTGAGACTAAATATAAAATGTATTTGCCGCTTGGGGCAGATGAAGATATTGATTGATAGAAGTGAAATTTTGCAGGCTTATTATTGGTCGCAAGGGCCAACTTTTCTTCACTATTAGAATTTAAAATTTTTTGAAAAACATAATTTCGTTTCACCGATTGTATAGACCTTGTAAAATAATTTTAAAGCTTAAATCAGTAAGTTTCGTAAGGTTCAGGAAAGCTTGAGATAATGTTTAGAGTAAGCTTAACAGAAGGTTATTTAAAGTTTAATAAACAGGTTATTGTAAGCTTCAACAAACTTTCAGAAAGCAAAAAAATTAAGCTTTAAAAAGCTAGTAAACGTAGCTAAAGCTCAAGGTGTGTGGGAAATAACTTTTTTAAAAAGAAAAAAATGAACAGCCGATTTTTTATCTTTTTTAATTAGTTTGGATCCAATTAATTATATATCTCTCCAATTAATAGTGATTAATAGTATCAAAGAGGAAACCAGAATTCAGCCTATAAGAAAATTAACCCACAAGCTGGAGGTGGAGTGTTTTCATTTTAGAGAGGGCATCAATTTAAAAATTTTAAAACTTTTTTCAGTGGTAGAAAATAATATCTAGAGCCACCTACCCTCTGAACAAAACTAACTTACAAGAAGCTTTACTCTAGCTTTAAGTAGGTTAGGAAGAAAGCTTTGGGAAACCTTACTAGAAGCTTACATAGACCTTATAAAGCTCCTTTTAAAGTTTGCAACGGTAAGTTTTGTAAGTTACGTAAGGTTAAGAACAGCTTGAGAGAATGTTTTCTTCCAAATTAATTTACTTATGGGTGTACTCATAGCCGGATATACGCATTTTCTTTGGGGGGTGTAACTGGCAAAAATGCCGAATAAAAAAACAATGGCAAATAAGAAAAAAATGCCTCTACACCCCCCTATACCCCCCTTATGACCTGCCTTGGTTGTACTTTCATAATTATATGGAAATTCATGTTTTCTATAAGCTTATATTTTTATATTCTAAAATATAAAGTTTAAATAAAAGTTTTCTTAAACCTTTGATTTAAAACCTTTAATGAGTTAGTAAAACTAAAGCTTAAGAAACGTTTCAAAAATAGCTTTTCTGAAAGTTTAAATGAAAGCTGTCTTAAAGCTTTGATTTTAAACCTTCAATAAAATAGTAAAACTAAAGCTTAAGGTAAAGTTTCAAAAGTAACCTTTCTGAAAGTTTGAAATCTGAAATCTTTCGTAAGTTAGGAATATAAAGCTTGTCGTAAACTTTTTTTACAAACGTTTTAAAAGCCTGCAAATGTAAGTTTACAGCAACATAAGGTTGCATGCTCAGTGGGATTGATTGTAACGTAGCCAATCTTGCAAAATAGGGATTGTACCGTAATCTCTCAAAATATCACTTTTATCTGGCAAAATATAACTATATTACGTCGGCTTACAAGTAAAGAGCACTAAGTCCGAAAACATAGTTTTGAGATATTGACAAATTTAACTTTCATTGTTGTTTTTTAATTTTTATAATAATTGTTTTTGGAAAAAAACTACCACAGATCGCAATGACATGTTTGGTCATAATAATGTCCCATTTGCAGTTAAATAGAGAAAAATTGAAGTAGTTTAATTCAACTAAATTTGAAAAAAGACATGGACTTAGGACCTTTTACTTGTAGGCCCACGACGTCCGCTTACAAGTAAAGAGCACTAAGTCAATAAAATAATATAAAAAATAAGAATTTAAAGTTAAACCCTTCTATTAATTAAATAGCAAATATTTTAGCACCCGGACTACACATTTTAACTTAATTTTAGCTTGTAAAATACAAAAAGAAAACGAAAAACAACACTACAAAAATGCACGTTTCGGCAAACAAACAAACACTAAGTCGCTTAGTGCAGAAACATTTGAAATAATCTACAAGTAAAACACACTAAGTGCACTAAGTGACTTAGTGCCTATTGCCAGATAAAATTTGAATCAAAATCAAATTGGTGCGTTTTGTATAGTGGGTAACTCCCTTGGCAGTCCACCTAGAAGTTAGTTCGGTTTACCTGTACATAGATCATCAAAAATTAATTACAGTGCCATTTAAATCCCATTTTTTCAAAAAAGTGACTTAGTGCCTTTTAGTTGTAAGCCGACGATTAATTATTTTATTTAACGAACAAAAGTAAAAAAAAATAGCAACATTAGACATCAATTTATATCGCTTATATCCCGTAAACTGTAAGCGACAAAACATGCCTTTTTTATAGTAAAAGTCTACATATATGAGGTTATAATTTTTCTTAGATTAAAAAATAATATTCTATTCTAGACTTTAAGCTTTTACGGCTACTTAGATATAAATAATTTTAACTTTAGACTTTTTGTCTCTAACTGAAAAAAAAGTTCTTAATATTCTATTCTATCATTCTCCTATGTTAAGCGTAAAAATTGTAACGCAGGGTGTGACGATATGTGATATATGAACGTACGACATTTAAACTTAACAGACGTAGCTTGAAAGCACATACAAAACTTTACAGATTAATATTTGAATTTTAGAGAGGTGATAAGACACTTTGTTTCGAAATAATAGTAGAAAAGAGTCTCATTTTGTTACCCATCCAAATTCTTGAAAAACCGCAAAATTGCTGATACGACTTATATTCCTAACAGGGCAGTAAACGAAAAAAAGGCAACAATAAAAAATTCTGCAAAAATAAAACAGTGCTTTTCTTGACTTACGTTAAGTTTCTCGAGGTTTTATTTGTAAAACAATATTTCCCCAAAAAACAAAACACTGCGTTCAAATAATAAATGTAAATTGTAATAAATGCACACGGGCTGATATTTTAAAGGGTAGTAGTGGATGGTAACTGAAAGCTTCTGTTAGTTTTTCACCGGGTGATTTGAGTAAGGGGTAACCGCTATCTTGAATTTTAGGGGTGAGTATGCATCTTACGATAAAATTACAAAAATTCCAAACCAATTTTGTTAAAAAGCACATTTCCAAAAAAAATTTTAAACATCATTTTTTTATTATATTTATAACAATCGAGTTACATTCCAAAATAGCCATGTTAGAGGTGATAGTTTTTTCGGGTTTTCAGCCAAATTATTAATCGAAAGATAAAATTGGTTATGAGCAAACTTGTAGCTCTTGAAATTCTCTATAAGCTTCATATATTATAAATTTTAATAAGTATTTTGGTTTTGACTTTTGGACCCCTTGCCGCACCCCAATGTTCACCAAAAACAATCAACCGACCGATCGACCGAGCGACAATTTTTGTTTGCTTGAAATTGATTTATATCGACAAGAAACTTCATGAAACGCAAAAAGAAGCATACAAATTTTTGAAAATTTTTGCACGAATACATAGCTTTCCGAAATTTTGAAAATTTTCAAAATGGGAAAGCAATAATGAGACCTAAATTATTTTTTTACTACAACTATAGGCAAATAGGTCTAGAATCAACTAAAATGGAGACGGCAAATTTTTGAGCAGTGTTTTAATATTCATTTTCCATCTAGCGTGACGTGAAATTTAAATGAGCTCTAAATTAGAGCCTCTAATCTAATAATAGGCAGCAATGAAAAGCAAGGAATTAATAAATTAAAGCTTACACTCAAATTAAAAGATTAATTAAGAAAAAAATACACCTTTCATATCTTACTAAATGTAGAAATAATTAACAAAATAACTCGCGTAAACTTCATACTCTTTACAAATTAATAAAAGGAAAAATAAATCATAATTAATGCAGGAAACATATTTATTTTTAATTAACCCTTTCGGCACCGAGACAGCTTTTGCTTTTTTGTAAATTTGTATGCTTGATTTTTTTTCCATTTAGTATTTTTAATTTTTGTTTACTTAATCGTATTAAACTGAGAATTCGTTACCCTAACATATTCAATTTTGTTTAGGTTAGCGTTTTATACTGAAAATTATTTTATTCACAACTATTTAGTAACTGGCTAATTACATACATACATAAAAGTTGGAAAATTAATTATTAATAATCCTAAGAAGTTAGAAACACCTCATGTTCTTCCCTTGGTGGGAAAGACTCTTGTAGCTAACTTCACGTATGTCAGTTGTCAAAATTTTGAATTGATTGACTTGAATTTTATGGCAAAACAGTTTTAAATACATTTATTTTTTATCCAATACATATAGATAATAAGACAATTACCAGCTTTATTTTAAATAGAAAAACTCAACAATAACCCCCTCGTGGCTTTTACTTTATTGAGTGGATAATTATTTATTTTACCCACTCAACTGTTCAAAACAAAATGGAATTAGGAGGAAGTTACATTCTGTGCCACCAAAAATGTTACTTTTTAAAAGGCTATTACTCCTTTAATATTAAATTTAGTTTTTCGGTAAGAATACTTTTCAATTTCAATTTTTATTGTAGAATCGACCTGCAGAATTAAAATTTTATTGGTGCTTGTTTTGTATACTTTAAAATATAAAAAAACTTTAAATGGGTTTTTCTCAACATTCCATTTTTAAAAACGGTTCCAGCGATTAAAAAAAACTATTTAACATATTGACTTAAATCTTTTGGTATTTTGTCAAAAATCATGTTGGCGAGTTTGTTATTCTATTTTTTTTAGGCTTGTAATTTATTTTTTAATTACCTTTTTACCCGTTTTTGGCCAGAAAAATTGGATTTTTTTGTTTTTTTTTCGCTGGCACCGTTTGCCATGTTATTTTTGAGGTGTCCAACTTTATCGCGTGCTGCACATTTATTTATGACGGCAAAAAAAAACATTTTTTTTTTGTGAACTTTAAGAGTTTGTAAAAAGTTTTGTGCATAAAAATAATACAGGTCGTCTGAAAAAAAAATCCGAAAATCGACAATTTTTTGCCTCAAAAATCAGAACAACCCCTTAAGTGTTTAACATGCACTTGAGGCATGATGATATTTTTATGTATTATGTATTTGGCAAACTTTAAAAATGATTAAATTATAGTACAATACCCAAAACAAAAATATTCCACATCCTGAAATTGCAACACTTTTAAATTAAAATGTAAATGAATTCTGTATATCATTGTTTTTTGGTTTCTCAATTTTTGAATGTGTCAGATTGAATTAAACAATAAAACATTTTTAGGCAATAAATAACACAAAATCGAAATTTAATTTAAAAGGTGAATAAAAAGATACTGCAAAATATTTGATAGGTATAATAAATCAAAAATCGATTATTAATCTTCGATATCAAAATATCAACGTTTGTAACAAATCAATATTGCAATCTATCCAACATGTTGGATGGGCCCATTCAGCTTATCTATCTAGTCTATCCAGAATAAGGCGGGTCAAAAATATAGTGGAAATTGTATATTAACTAATTATCAGCGGTCGCGGATTTGATATTCCTAACAGGAGCAATCAGATTATTTATATGTTTAATTTTATTTATTATATATTAAACGCATACTGGATTAAACTAATACCTTAACGTTACATTACCCAATATCTTTTAAAGGAATTGAATTAAATATTACATATTTTGTACATTACATTTTTGTTTAACCTCGTACTATTCTACTTAATTAAGCATCCCCTAAGTCCAGTACTTGTGTGGGCTAGTAGTAGAGGAAACCACCGGCTTTAATTGACTTTCGGACCAATTTATAGGGAGTGTCCGCTTCACTTACGCCTACGCCAAATTTCAATTATTAATTTACTGAAAAAGGCAAATCGGCGCCGGTGAGAATCGAACTCACGCTATTTTGGGTAGTAAACTCCTCAAGTACGACGCTGTAGTCCACTACACCAATCCTCCCGTACATGTTCTGATACATGAAAAAGTGAAACAAAGGGTTAAGTTAAAACGTTTAAAAGTTATCAGGGAAAAAGTTAGGCAATTTACTGTCATCTGATAATGTGGGTTAAACGGTTATTGCAGACCAAATTTACGATCACGGCTAATTGTACAGAAAAAAATATGTAAATATTTGTGTCAAAGTTTACTTTTGTAGCTTTGCCAAAATAATTAAAAAATGTTAATATTTTCTTATAGTCCAGTCAAATAATGAATGTAAATTACAATAAATGTACATGGGTTGATATTTTAAACGGTAGTAGTGGATGGCAACAGAACACTCCTGTTAGTTTTTTACCGGGTGTCTGCTATCTTGAATTTTAGGGGTGAGTTGCTTAATATGCATCTCACGATAAAAATACATAAAACCAATTTTGTTAAGGACAAAATTTCCAACAATTTTTGTTTGGATGATTTATTTAATAGGGTAAAACCCTCAATTATTGGCACTTTAAGAAATTTTCACATATATTTCATTATAACTTATTAAATATTTCATGTTATCAAGAATAGTATATTCTATAACTAGTATGGAATAGACAATATTCCGCGCGAGCGGAAAGTTTGTCATACGAGCCGGCTGGCGAGTATGATGGTCCCGCGAGCGCGGAATGACTTTTCCATACATGTTGTAGACTATACTTTTTCTTCGACTGCAAATATGAAACACTGTATGGCTTTAAACTGCGGACAAGGTTAAAAACAATGTTTTTTGTGACTGGACATTGTAAATGCAACAAAACACATATTTTTAAATAAAGCAATTAATTAATTAATTTTATCAAATCAGTACTTAAAAAAAAATTATTTAATTTTAGCACATATTTACAAATTATGATGCAAAAATTTAAGGTTATGTCAGATTGTTGTGACAGATATCAGGTTTAAAAATTTAGCAATAGATGGAGCAGTTTTAATTTTTTGAACTAAATTGATAAAAAACTTAAAAAAAAACTAATCAAATTTATGCAATTTTAACGCAAAACTTTAAATTGCATTAAATTATTCAATATTTCATGGTAAAATATATATATATATTATTGCTAATTTTGCTGGAATGGATTCATTCTATGTTTGAAAAGTGTGTGTATTTGCTTACATTCTAAAGAAGTCGTAGAAAATAAAATATATTACATCATTTAGTAGTTATTCTATTTTATATATTATATAAAATTTAAACTGAGATCTTTAGTATTAAAGAATTTTTTTAATTTATTACAAGAATACATAATTTCGTATTATTTGCCCCTTTTTACTAATGATTGGCATCCAGATTTTCCTATTATTGGCACCTAATTGTTGCTTTGAAGCAACGGAAAAAAATTACTGAGTAACTACTTTCTGTTGAATAATAAACATTTTAGTATCAAAATAAAATATTTAAATTGGAATATTGCAGTTTTATACATATTAACTAAAGTCTGTAAAAAAAGAACTCAAATTTATTTTAGAATAACAAAATTTTAAATATCTCTTTATTAAAGTTAAAATATTAGTTACCTAATAGTAACCTTATACTAATTTCTATCCATAATTTAAAATTATTGAGAATTGCATATAATGCATATTGGTACCATTTTTTTCAATTATTTTTGACAACTAAATAACTTTTTTAACCATTGAGAAGCCTCGTAATGACATGAAGACGTTATCTAAATCTTTTTTCAAAAAAATAATTTATTATTAATTGCTTATTTTAGTTAGGTAATTATACAATTTTCATAATTGTTTCCTTTAAAGTTATTCTACTAATTAAAACAGTATGACATAATTTTAACAAAATCAATATGTTTCGCTGTAGTTATAACTAATTAATTTTGTATTACTTCAAAGATACAGACACACAAACATCAAAATTACCTTCCAAAATGCCAACCGTCATTTACTTAATTATGTTAACACGTAAACTGATAAAATTATATAGTTAATAATACAACAACAAATTGTTATATATGCAGTACTCGGCGAATTTCCAGTACCCGCATAGGTGCGCGAGGTTTTAAATATTTACATTTTTATTTCTTTTTATCTTGATTTTTTTTAATGATTCCATTTAAACGAGTAAGGTGGGAAAAAAGTTATCGATAAATAAAAATTAAAAAATTTCGTATTCTTAAAAGATAAAAATCGAATATTGTTTTTTTCTTGTTTTTTTCTTTGAAAAACACCGATATATATATATACATATCTATAGTTAATATGTTTAGTCAATATTGTTGTGTACAACAAATTAGTGACCTTTATAAAAATGCAGGAAAAAGTGTTTGTGGTAAATATGAAAAGAACTAAAAAACTAAGTATTATATTATAATTTTCTTTATTTAAATACAAACATGTAGGTTTCAAAAAAATTAGTCCTTTATTTTTAAATAAAGTGAACAGTGAATAAAAAAGTATACATGTCTCCCGGAAAATGGTACTTTTCCTCGACCTATAAATGGTCTCGGCACTTCGTACCTCTCCCATTAATAAAGCTCTCGGAAAAGTACTTTCTCCGAGTTGACCTGTAATCTACTTACTATTGCATGTTGCTGTAAGAAAAGTGTTCACATGTATTTAGTCTTATTTAGTTTAGTTTAGTTTAGTTTATTATTTATAAAAGTCTTTCTCGAATGTATTAGGTATTTTTACACTCTAGCAATTTTCAAGTGAAATGCTTTTGACATATAGATACCAAAACAATTTTTTTAATAATTTACTCAGCAATAAGGATATTATAAAAATTAATTGGATTCAATCCGAATGGGAAAACTGTTCCTTATTGGTAAATTACTTTTCACCCAGCAGGGTGAAAATGACTTTTGAGAGGTGTTTTTGAATAATTGCAAATTAATTAAAACTACACAGCAAAATTAATTATATTTTCATTTGATCGGTGTCATAATTTTAAAAATTCATATCATTCATGATTAATTTTAATACTGTGTTATTATACCAGAGAGGTTTGGTTTATTGACTATATAAAATTTAAAAGAGCTATAGCGGTTAATTTAAATTTAGTTATAGATATATTTTATATGCAAAAGTCCAAACCAACATAATTATAAAAATATGAAACGGGTACCCTTTCTAGATGGGTGGAAAAATGAGAACGTTTATAAAATATCAAATTAACTTCGGATTATTTTCATCTAATCCAAAAAAATTTAATGTAATGTCAAAAATAAAGAAAAAACATATCAAAATAAATTTAATTGTTTATTTCTCGGAAATTAATAGTCCTACGGAAAAAATGATTACATATAGGTTTTGCAGAACTCGCGTAGAGCAAGTTTAGAGGTGAGTCTGCATACAAAAATATGAAAAAAATTTCATATAAAGGTTGGTCCGGAAGGGAGCCCTAAGGGAGCTACGGCCCTTCTAAGAGTGCCGCTAAAAAGAGTTTTTATTTAATATCTCTTTTACCCTATTAACCACAGTAACGAATTTTTGTAAATGCCTTAATATTGATAAAGGTTATCATTTTATGTAATTTTTATTTGGTAATTTTAACCAGGCACGGGCAAAATGGGGGTGCTATGTCACTTTTTTGTCCCAAACTTTTTATCTGTATTTTTTGACATTATTTAATTAAATATGATTTTTTAGTTAAAAATACATAAAAAGGTACTCTTAGTATAAGAGCGTAGAACTAACCGTTTTCGAGAAAATTGCAGTTAAAGAGATTTAAAGTGATTTTTACAAATTCTGAGCATCAAAAATAGGAACTAAAAATCGGCGCCAATAAATATTTTAATTTTTCTGGGCGATTCAACATTAAACACTATAATAAAAAGTTGCTATACACCTAGGTTCGAAACGCAGTTTTTTCATATTTTTGTAATCACCTATAAAATTTCTCTACGTGAGTTCTGGATCACCCTATATATTTTTGTAGGGAATTAAAATTATTTTTATTTCTGTAATTTTTTTTGTCCTACTATAAATAATAACTGATATAAAAATTATAGTTTTTGTTCATTTTGCCCCCCTTGCCCTACGCTTATGTCAACGATATTTAATTTTTACTAAAAAAGAAAAATAAATTGATTTTTTTTTTATTTTTTTTTTATTTTTGAATTTTATTTTTATTTTTTTTTTTTTTTTTTGTTTTTTTTTTAATGAATCTATGTCTATAGGGGAAAGTATTATTTTGGGGGGATTATTTTCAAATCCGCTTAGGGTCGTCCGTAAGTTCTACAGACTAGTAAAAAAAAGCTTCACTTTTCCTCTTTGTAAAACAATATACTATTTTTTTGCAATGCCCCAACGGACAGATGCGTCTACATTAGGGTGATGCAAAAAATTGCACATTTTTTAATTTTTTGGAATTTTTTGGGGGCCCAAATGACCAAAAAGATGTATTTTTGGACAATATGTAATCAGATCGAACTACAAATTACCAAGGGTTTTTTAGCCTTAAAGGTCGCGTAAAATGATTTCCCAAAAACCTAAATTTATCCAGAGATGACAAATATAATTACCCTTACTTATTTACAACTTAATAAGGTTGATATTTGTCATTTTTAATGCCCTGTTTACTGTAATTGATATTGGAAGTAATTTCGAAAAATCCTATTTTAAGGCATAAATTTCAATAGTTGATTTTTTAAAAGGTTTTAAAAACGGTGTATGTTTTGCATTGGCCAAATTATGTTTTTTACTTTTAAAAAGCACACTTAGAACTAATTAGTTATGGTATTTATTTCTCACACACTTAAGTTATTGGGGCAAAATTGAGTCTTAAATATGCTATTTTTAGTCGTTTTTCGTAGTTTTTGAAGGATTTCAGACTCTTTTATTTATAGGAAATATATATTATAATTAAATAATACCACTAATTTTTAAAATATAGATATGTGTTGTAACTAACTAAAAGAATAAAAATCTTAAATTATTATTCCCTTCAAAAAAAAAAAATAATAAAAATTTGTCGTTTGTTGCTAGTGTAGGCTATTTTAAATATTCATAAAAATAGGTCAAATAATAAGAATTTTAAAAAACTTTTAAATGCGCTAAAAAGAAATAATTTTAAATTTTATAAAACTTTTTTAATCAATAAAATAGCTTAAAAAATAAGTAAATTACGACATGTTGAAAAATAAGCTCGCGGCGTGCAATTTTGTGCATTCTAGGGGCACGAATCATGAATCACGATCTCTACTAGAAACCGTTGATTTTTTTTTTTAAATTACAATATTGTAATGTGGTACTATAGAGTAGTACTAACTATAATATGAATTTGAAGCAGATCGGTTACAGGTTTATAGGTATAATGCACTAACTGTAAGGACGTGGAACGTTCTAAACTTTGAGCTTTTTGAGCCACCTCTAAATTTTAAAATTTTTTAATAAAATTTTATCTAGTTTCTTTCTACACCAAATAGAATAATTTGAGCTTTGGGCCCCCCTAAAAATATAATTTTGAATTTTTTTGCATCACCCTAATCTACATGGACCGACATTTTCAAGGTTTCCTTTTTTTTTTCATGAAAAGCATTTGTATCCAAGAATTTTTTGTCTAGTTAATTTTTTGGCGATTTTGGTAAAGTCCAAACTATTGTATTATGAATAGTAGGCTCCGCTTGTGTTCTGTTACCTGGGTATTGGAAAATGAGCAACAAGGCAGCTTATAACAAGTCTCCATTTATTCGATCAGAACTCTAATGAGCAAACTTTGAAATAGCCTCCCACATTCAAATACGAAGATAGAAAATACTGCTGTACTCATATAATTTGTCATACATGTTTATAATAAAATATACAGGGTGTTCCGTGAGGAAAGGGAAATATTTAAAGAATATGTTCTATAGGTCAAAATAAGAAAAAAAGTTCCCATAAACATATGTCCACAAACGGCTCATAAGGGAGCTACGCCCCTTCAAATGGGGTACCAAAAATTTAATTTTTAATTAATAACTTAGGAACCCTTTGTGTTATAGCAACAAGGTTTTGCATGTGATCTATTCTTAATAAGGCCTATTAGCCAATGGTATTTGCATGTAGTCACTTAAACCAGGGGCGTGCGACAAGAGGGGTCTAATCACTTTTTGGCCCCAAACTTTTTTCTGTTAAAGTTTTTTGTGGCTTTATTATTGGAATAGTATTCTTAAGGTAAAAATACATTAAAAAGGTACTCTTGCTAAAATACTTTAGGATTAACCGTTTTCGAGAAAAATACAATTAAAGGCAAAATTACAAGTTTCAAGAACCAAAAATTAAACACCAAATTGTTGAAAACCAAATTTTCGATGGTGTAGGTTAACTGTACACCACAAACTAAGAAAAAAAGTTTGTATACAGGTAATTCCAAAAATCAATGATAGGGGAGTTATGGTCTCCAAAATTTTTGAAGGGTGATGGTACCTTTAAAATCGATTTTTGAACCTACATGTATAAAACTTTTTTTCTTAGCTTTTGATGTAGAATCACACTGCGAAAATTAAAATTCTGGTTTTTAACATTTTAGTTTTAATTTTTGGTTCTAGAAAGGTGTAAGTTTGCCTTTAATTGTATTTTTTTCGAAAACAGTTAATCCTATGGTATTACAACAAGATTACCTTTTTTATGTGTTTTTACCTTGGTTATAATATTCTAAAAATAAACCCACAAAAAAGTTGAGCAGTAGAAGTTTTGGGCAAAAAAGTGATAAGACCCCCCATTACGGACGCCCCTGGTTAAAGTAACTACATGCAAATACCATTGGCTGATAGGCTTTATAAAGCATAGATCACGTGCTAAACCTCGATCCTTTAACACAAAGGGTTCCGAAGTTATTAATAAAAAATCGAAATTTTGGGACCCCTTTGAAGGGGCGTAGCTCCCTTACGAGTCGTTTTTGGACATTTATTTATAAGAACTTTTTTCTTATTTTGACCTCTAGAATACATCCTTAAAATATTTCCCTTTCCTCACGGAACACCCTGTATATAAAAGAAATCACATCGATGAATTAATAACGAGACTGAGAAGACTGCTTTCTAAGTTTTATGCCCTTAGAAGCATTCTAAACACAAAAAATCTACGACTTCTGTACGTAGCCAAAGCTTTGGCTGAGTCAATTCTCCGCTACTGTATTCTGGTATGGGGTAGCTCGTTTGACACAACTCGTAGAGGCCTTGAGACTACACAAAATTTAATTTTAAAAAATATGCTTTTTAAAAGCCGCACTTATTCCACGGACCTTTTCTACTATGACAGTAATATACTGCCTGTCAAAAAGATTTTAATGCCTCTGGACGATTATATATACGAAGTTATTCCATTGCCCTCAGAACAACTACACTACAAGAATCAAGGATAATCATATAGTTAACATCCCACTATTCCGTTTGGACTTTTAGTATGCATAATATTTGCTCTACTATATATTTTCTACAAAAAATCTGCTCCAAATTTTAATTTTACACTAAAGCATTCCCATTCACTCTCAAATTAACATAATATTCTAGCTAGTATTTTTCTTTGTCCATTAATTTTTCATAATTAATTAAAAAAAAAGTCCAAACTTGTTAAGAAACGGGTGCTTTATATAATTTTTTATATTTTGCCCTAAAATTAAAAAAAAACAGAAATTTAAATTGATGAGGGATTTTGGAATTTTACGAGAAAAAAACGAAAAATTTAAAAACATAAGATGAATAAAAAAAAACAAAAATATTTTCAAGTTTTGTGTCAATATATTATTTTACACTCAATTATAATAACTATTAGAAAGCGAGCTATCTTAAAAGGTATGAGGACAGGATTTTTTATTTTAATAAAAATAACAGTGACCACATCAATAGATGGCACCATGCTTTTATATCTATCTAACGTTTTATTTGAATATTAGCAACATACAGGATACACAGTGCTGATGATTCCCAAAAAGGATGAAATGGTACTATTCACTGTTTCCTGTCCATTTGATTTTAACGACAGATAGATAACTTTCTTATATATATTTTTCGGTTATTAACCGACAAACGTGCAGTATATATTTTTATAGACTGTCAATTCTTAACTTATTTAACTCTTCTTAACCGGCTAAAGGTTCATATAATGGTTTAGGTCCGTGGCATTTTGAATGCACGTTACTGTACACCCTAAATTGTGGCGATTTGCCTTTTGGGAACAAGTGAACAGATAACAGTGACCACATCAATAGATGGCACCATGCTTTTATATCTATCTAACGTTTTATTTGAATATTAGCAACATACAGGATACACAGTGCTGATGATTCCCAAAAAGGATGAAATGGTACTATTCACTGTTTCCTGTCCATTTGATTTTAACGACAGATAGATAACTTTCTTATATATATTTTTCGGTTATTAACCGACAAACGTGCAGTATATATTTTTATAGACTGTCAATTCTTAACTTATTTAACTCTTCTTAACCGGCTAAAGGTTCATATAATGGTTTAGGTCCGTGGCATTTTGAATGCACGTTACTGTACACCCTAAATTGTGGCGATTTGCCTTTTGGGAACAAGTGAACAGATAACAGTGACCACATCAATAGATGGCACCATGCTTTTATATCTATCTAACGTTTTATTTGAATATTAGCAACATACAGGATACACAGTGCTGATGATTCCCAAAAAGGATGAAATGGTACTATTCACTGTTTCCTGTCCATTTGATTTTAACGACAGATAGATAACTTTCTTATATATATTTTTCGGTTATTAACCGACAAACGTGCAGTATATATTTTTATAGACTGTCAATTCTTAACTTATTTAACTCTTCTTAACCGGCTAAAGGTTCATATAATGGTTTAGGTCCGTGGCATTTTGAATGCACGTTACTGTACACCCTAAATTGTGGCGATTTGCCTTTTGGGAACAAGTGAACAGATAACAGTGACCACATCAATAGATGGCACCATGCTTTTATATCTATCTAACGTTTTATTTGAATATTAGCAACATACAGGATACACAGTGCTGATGATTCCCAAAAAGGATGAAATGGTACTATTCACTGTTTCCTGTCCATTTGATTTTAACGACGGATAGATAACTTTCTTAAAAATAAAAAGTATTATACGACAAATCGTCCTAGTCCAGCAGAGTATTCTGTTTCCGGTCTGCCATTAGTAGAGCTAATCCAAATATTAATTAAATTAATTTTACTTCACCCAGTAAAAACAATTTTTGATTTTAATTAATATAGAATTGGTTCATTATATTCGTATTTGAATTCCAAATATTTGGTTTGGATTTGAACTGGATGATTATTTTCCACATTTACATGTATGGCATAAGTTGTTTAAACTGAACTTAAAGTTTATCAACTTAAAATAATGTTTTAACTAATATTAACTTTGAGGGGCAGAAGATTCTTTTAAAACATTACCTTGAAAAAATGTTTGTCCATATCTTGGTTTCTATGTTTTAAATATGGCAGGACTGTGATTTTACACCTAGGCAGAAGATTACTAAAGTTGGAATTTGCTATTCTGAAGTTGTAAAATTTACTTTTGGTAATAGGTAGTGTAAGAATGTTACCTAAAACATAATATTGAGAGTGCACTTTTCTGTAATGGTATTTAATATAGAATTGGTTAATTGTATTCGTATTTAAATTCGAAATATTTGGTTTTGATTTAAACTGTATGATTATTTTCCACAATTACATGTATGGCATAAGTTGTTTAAACTAAACTTAAAGTTTACCAACTAAAAATTATGTTTTAACTAAGATTAACTTTGAGGGGCAGGAGATCCTGCTTTTAAAAGTGGATTTCTGTGTTTTAAATATAATAGGCCTATGATTATACTGTTAGGCACAAGATTACAAAAGTTGGAATTTGCTATTCTGAAGTTGTAAAATTTACTTTTGGTAATACGTAGTGTAAGAATGTTACCTAAAACATAATATTGAGAGTGCACTGTTCTGTAATGGTATTTAATATAGAATTGGTTAATTGTATTCGTATTTAAATTCGAAATATTTGGTTTTGATTTAAACTGTATGATTATTTTCCACAATTACATGTATGGCATAAGTTGTTTAAACTAAACTTAAAGTTTACCAACTAAAAATTATGTTTTAACTAAGATTAACTTTGAGGGGCAAGAGATCCTGCTTTTAAAAGTTACACTTGTAAAAATGTTTGTCCATATGTTGGTTTCTGTGTTTTAAATATGACAGGCCTGTGATTATATTGTTAGTCAAAAGATTACAGAAGTTAAAATTTGCTTATTCCTACAGTTATAAAATGTACTGTATTGTGAGAATATCACTTAAAATATAATATTTTGAGTGTAATGTTCTCCAATGGAATTTAATATAGAATTGGTTTATTATGTTCGTATCTATTTAAATATTTGGTTTTGATTATTTTACATATTTACATGTATGGGATAACAAGTTATTTAAACTAAACTTAAAGTTTACCAAGTTAAAATTCCTTTTTATCTTAGATTAACTCTGAGGGGCAGAAGATTCTTCTTTTAAAATATAACCTTGAAAAAATGTTTGTCCATATCTTGGTTTCTATGTTTTAAATATGGCAGGACTGCGATTTTACACCTAGGCAGAAGATTACTAAAGTTGGATTTAAACTTAATGATTATTTTCCACAATAACATGTATGGCATAAGTTGTTGAAACTAAACTTAAAATTTAACAACTAAAAATTATGTTTTAACTAAGATTAACTTTGAGGGGCAGGAGATCCTGCTTTTAAAAGTTGATTTCTGTGTTTTAAATATAATAGGCCTATGATTATACTGTTAGGCACAAGATTACAAAAGTTGGAATTTGCTGTTCTGAAGTTGTAAAATTTACTTTTAGTAATAGGTAGTGTAAGAATGTTACCTAAAACATAATATTGAGAGTTATCTGTTCTGTAATGGTATTTAAATTCGAAATAATTGGTTTTAATTTAAACTTTGATAATTTTCCAGAATTACATGTATGGCATAAGTTGTTGAAACTAAACTTAAAATTTACCAACTAAAAATTATGTTTTAACTAAGATTAACTTTGAGGGGCAGGAGATCCTGCTTTTAAGAGTTACATGTGCAAAAATGTTAGTCCATATGTTGGTTTCTGTGTTTTAAATATGATTTTACTATTAGTCAGAAGATTACAGAAGTTAAAATTTGCTTATTCCTACAGTTATAAAATGTGCTGTTACTCAATAGGTATTGTGACAATATCACTTAAAATATAATATTTTGAGTGTAATGTGCTCCAATGGCATTTAATATAGAATTGATTTATTATGTTCGTATGTATTTAGATATTTGGTTTGGATTATTTTCCATATTTACATTTAAACTAAACTTAAAGTTTTCCAAGTTATGATTGTAATATATATTATTGTAATATATACATTAGAATTTTTGACAACTTTGAGAATTTAATTTAAATGTCAACAGCTTTAATATCAATCAACTAATCAACGACGACTATTTTACTTTTCGGCATAGGCAGAAAAATTAAACTTTTCGTACAGGTTTATCATGCAAAAAGTGGCGCTTTTAGATACAATCGAATAATAGTATATTATGCACCTAGTACGCGAACTAAGTCTTAAGTGTTCGAGACTGAAGTATTTTTGCTGAGACGGAGTCGAGGCGAAAAATTAGTCGAGAACACTTAAGACAGTTCGCATACGTGGTGCATGTACTATTTTTTCTATTACCTAAAGCTAGTAACTCCAAAAATCAGTAAAAATAAAGTTTAAAAATTGAAAAATTCTTTTAGTCAAGGATTCAGGACCTTTTCTGTTTGCGTCAAATCAAATATGGTTATCATTAGCTTAAGGCAAGGGGGGCAAAATGGACAAAAACTATAATTCTCACTTATTATTTATAGTATGATTTTTTTTGCATAAGTGAAAATAATGTTTTATTCTCTACAAAAAGACGGGATCATTTTTATCGTAGGGCTATTAGTTTCCGAGATATATGCATTTTAATAAATCTTGATATATTATTACATTTTTAATTAAATGTCAAATTTTGACACTAGTAAATTTTCAATCATAGGAAAATTTATTTTCAATTAATTTTTCTTTTAATACATTTTTGATATTGATGCGACCAGAAAAATAATCCGATAAAGCTACGAAGAAAAAAAAAGGATATGGTCCAAAAATATAGGAAAAGTGAAGTTAGTTTGTTATCTTATTTTATAAATTCCTCGTTTTTCCACCCGTCTAGAAAAGATACCCATTTGATGTTTTTTTTTCTGACTAAAATCAGGTCCTTGCTTCTGGTAAATATTTAAGTTTACTTCTTTTTTAGGTCCCTTCTTGTTCTTTCTATCATGTTCTTCTTGTTTTTCAGCAATTATTTGGATTATTTTATGTTAGCTTTTAACCAGGTAAGTATATTACCTGTTTCAAATGAATACCTTATATTGGAAGAGAAGTAAACATACTTAATAGTTACTGAATATTTTTCTCCTGTTGCCTTTAAATAAAATAAACTTCAGCTATCGGTTCCATATCAATATAAATAAGAATACAGAGGTGTAGACAACACGGGTTTACCCTAGCCTGCTTTTTTGATAATAATGATTTTTTTGCACGACCAAGACTAAAACCTAATTTTACGCTTTCATTTTCGGGACTAAACTTGCCGTTTTTCTCCCTAGGGAATAAAAATCACGACAACCTTGATAATGTTAAAATATTATACTTACTATGTGCTTTGCTGGTTCAAAACTTAGGTTTGGTGATGTTTTGTAATTTATTAGCTATTCAAACCAATTTATTTGATTTTAACAAAGAAAACCTTTAAAAATAACATTTTTATAACAATTTATACATAACTTAAAATTTATCATCTTCGTCCATTTTTTTGACGTTTGTGTCAACCATATTAAAAAATAATTGAAATCGCGATAGCCGTGATGCATGGTTTTTAATTTTAATTTTATCTACCTACCTAAATTATGTTTGGTCCTGCAAAAAATAGTGTATATACCTCAGGACTAAACTTGTTTGTTTTAGTCCCTTGCATTTCTCTTTCCCTTGCTCGCTACGCTCGCTCAGGAAACACTCATGCAGCGGGACTAAAACAGCCAGTTTAGTCCCTTGGTATATAAATAACTATTTAATCATTACACATGCCTGCATGAAATTTATACTTGTTTCCTTGCACGTAACTGACATTTTCTTTTTCTCATCACATGATGTGATGTGATCCACATCATATTTTTTTGACAGAAGTTTAAGACAAAACTGTCGGATTTTGCTAAGACATTTTTAATAATCTTATTGTGGTAATTTTTAATAATAATTATTTTTTTAATCATTACACATGCCTGCATGAAATTTATACTTGTTTCGTTGCACGTTAATAACATTTTCTTTTTGTCATCACATAATATGATGTGATTCACATCATAGTTTTTAGACAGAAGTTTAAGACAAAACTGTCGGATTTTGCTAAAATTTTGCTATAAAGACATTTTTAATAATCTCATTGTGGTAATTTTTAATAATGGATGCGGTTTCAGCAACCTCAAGAAACTCTAAATGCCATTTTTTTATAAAAAATTATTAAAATTCATTCATCTTTGCCACCATATTTGATCCACTGTTTTTAATTTTAAATTTTCAATGATGGTTCGGTTTTAGCAACATCAAAAAAGTCCTATTCTGGTACGTTACTTTGAAAACGTTACTTAATAAGAGAAAATTGAAGGCAGTTTTATATAAGATCAATTAACAAATTGCAAAAAAGCTTCCAAATGTTTTAAATTTCAAGCAACACATGATTATGCTTTGTGAGGGATTCTATCTCAGCGTTAAGAGAGAAGCTACTTGAAAGTCAGGCTAGTCTACAAATGTTCATTGTCAATACAATGCCATGGGTACAATCAGTTATTTTTGTGCTAGCAACATGGTGCAACTCATGGGGAACACCGTGGTACCATTTTAGAATTTGCTACGCCACTGTTTTAAAATAGATAATTCTTTTTATTCGTAAGTATTGCCAATACTCAATCCATTTTGTTTCTACACTTCATTTGCATAATTTGACAAACGTTTTCCTCTTTCTTAAAATCAATTCATCAACTATATAATATATATCATAATGTGTGGCTTTCAAGGAACTACCAACTGGTCAATTGAACAACTTCTGGCCTTAATCCACATCTACAGACAATATCCATGTTTATATCGGATTTCTGATGTTGATTTTAACAACTCTTGTGCCCATAGACTGGCCCTTTTGGATATGAAGAATAGAGTCAATGTTGTCAAGCCCTGCGTGAGCGCTGAAGATATAATTGACTGTGTGGAAAATTTGTCTATGAATTTCATTCGAGAATATAACGCCAAGATTGATCTTCAAGAAGTAAGAGTTTTTTAATTGTACTAACTTAATGGTAGTGGGATGGGATTTCTGCTAGTAGAAAAACAAATTATTAGTTAATAATAGCAATTATTTATTGTTATTATTTTTACCGGTAAAAATACTCCACTACCATTACAATGATTAAACTTTAGTAATTATAATTATGATTAATTATGCACTTTGGTTAGGAAAATATTTTTTAAAGTTAAGCTGTATTTTGTTATCAGATGCAATCAGGAAAATTCGTTGTATTTTTAATACTGAATGTTATTTGTTAATACATATCTTTTATTTATATCGCCACCATTGGTATTTAGTACTTTACTTGTGATATTAAATACTGCAATGTGTGTATTTTTTACAAAATGTTGTCATACTAACATAGAGACCGTGCTGGTACATTTGGATTACCAAGCAACATGTGTTTATTAATACTGTAACATTTGGTAAATTATATCACAGTTATAGTTTGGTATACTTTAAGTTGTAGTTGTTGTGTTATTAATCTAGTTTAAAGTATGTTACAGTATTTAGTAAAATAACAATCGGTAAATAATACCAACATTTTAATTAGTAATAATACAGAGAAAAGTAAAAAAAGGTTCGTTTATTTTGTCAGTGTGTAATCGTGTGTGGTTGAAATCTTTATATTATTACTAATCAAAATTTTGCTATTATTTACCGATTGTTAATTTTTCTAAATACTGTAACATACTTTAAACTAGATCAGTAATACAACTTAACAACAACTCAAAGTATACCATACTATATGTGTGATATGCTTTACCAAATGAAAAGTAATTTTTACTATAACATGCTAGAGGCATGTTGCTTGGGGATTCAAATGTACCAGCACGGTCTCTATGTTATGTATGACAACATTTTGTATACAATACACACATTGCAGTATTTAATATCACAAGTAAAGTATTACATACCAATGGTGGCGAGATTAATGAAAAATATGTATTAACAAATAACATTCAGTATTAAAAATCAAAAGAAATTTTCTGAGTGTGTATAATACACATTGTATTACAAGTGTAACTTACACTGTAAGGCTATAATGTCCTTTTATACCGTGGTTTACAATTGACAATTACAATGATTGATGATTGCTTGCTTATTAGGATACTAGTAGGATACTACATTTTTACTAGTTAGTAGAAATCAATTAGAAAATAAGGAATCGCCTGGATTTTTTGTTGGCTTCGTGGGACTAGATCCTTTATTGTGTATAATTTTTAGGAATTAAAATTTAACCTTTCTTAAATATGTTAAAACAGAAGAACTTTTTGTATCACATTAGTGATTTTAAGTTTGCAATCACATGTGTGTTTTACTTAATTTAGATTTTGAATCCTTAAAAACATAATTTAGCTTTGCTTTAATTTAAAGCCAATTTTTACAATGAAATAATCCCAGTTCTGGAGATTTTAAATTATTAAAAACATAATCTATTTTATCCCTTTTCCAGAACTTTGAACCTAGTACTTGGTTTCACAGAATGGGATTTCTACTTCAGTTTGAACCCAATTCTCACAAAGAAATAATACCAGTTCTGGCAACATCCAAATCAAATACAATAGTCAACCAGACCAGATGTGGACATTTTGTGGTAACTGCAAGCAAGGTTCTATCAACCCAACCACCATTTGATGGCGATACTATTCACTTGATCTTTAACTCTTTAGCTCAACTTACCTTAAACTGATTTTTTCATTTATAAATGTAGTTGCAATAATATAAAAAAAGCTTGGGGTAGTATTATAATAAAAATATTAATGGCAAGTAGGTAAAGACAATAAAAGTCGCCTTATTAAGGTTTTAACTAAAAAACTTTTACCAAGAATGTAACCAAAATGGTAATGAATAAAAAAATCAGTTGTTTGTGTAAATACAATCGTTTCTGTAGATACAGTGTAAAGTTGTCTAAGTTTAAACTTTAAATATATTAAATGACTTAAAAAAATACTAATTAAAAAGGTTATTAATAATATTTTTAGAACTAACTTATATTTTTTTAAGGATAAAATATAAAGGTTAACAAATAACTTAAATGAATTAAACGTTAAGAAATATAGTTCTACAACCGCTTTTATGGTTTGTCTTTTCCGGGTCAGAACAAGTTACTATTTATTTGGGGCTCTCCATGATTATGTTATAAATTAGTACTCATATAAAAAAAATAAAATAAATCATTATTATTGCTTTATTTGGGTAAAAATTATTGATTTTTAGAAATTTATAAATTACTGATATATGTTTTTTATCATTTTTTCATTCAGTTTTTATATAGATTTATTTTTAAATTGATATTATTCATAAATCAATCTCATTAACTAGTTTAATTATGTCAATAAAAAACTCTAATATTCTAAAATAAAAATTTATTCCTTACTAAAAATTAAGAAAAATTACGGTTGGTACGTTTCTCTTACATAGCATCAAAAATGTATTAATAAAATACAATTACTTTTAAAAAAATAATAATACGACTAGAAACTTGAAGAATTTCTTATACTACTTATAATCCTCATAAAATAACTATTAAAATAAATAAACTAAATTAATCCTATTGTTTTCATGTTAAAATAACCCTAAAAACCATGTAGAGTAATCCAATTACAATTACTAAGGATGTAGCCTTTAATATTTGATGGTAGTAGTATAATCTAAAAAAAAAAAAATTAAAATAGAAAATAGTTATTAAAAAAAAAACAAAAATGGATGCTTTTTAATTCAATTAAATTAACCCGTAACTACAAACGTGAAATTTAGGTTACACTGCCACATGAGTGACGTCTTCCAGACCCTTACTTGCCTGTGTAGGAAAACTACTAAAAATGTGTTTTTTTTTAATACTTTTAAATTATTTACGCTTTTATTGGTCATTTCAGTTTAATCTGTAATTAGTTTTATATAGTATAAATCAAAAGAACAACTTTTAAATGCTTTTATTTAAAAACGGAGAGGAAATATACCGAAAAATCGACTTTCAAAGGATGTCTCACAGACGCGTCTGTGAGACATCCGTATAGACGGCAGGTCTGTGATTGCGGATTAATTAAATTAAATAGAATTTTTTGATTGGCCCATAATAATATGGTATAATTCCTGGATTACCAATAGTAGGAATAATTAAAATTTTTGTTAAAGGTCACAAAGGGAAAATTTATACAATGATAATTTAATTGTTTGTATATGACTGCCTTTTCAATACAAAGTGCAATAATTGCAAAAAATTAATAAAATTAAATAAATATATGCAGAATTTTTAAGCAAAATATAAACTTTTATTGCATAAAACAAAAAGTGACACGACCTTCACTTAAGGTCCATTAGTAGTTTTAAGGAATACATATATATTAAAACTATAAAAATGCCTTATATAGTCAATTATTTTTTTTTTCAGATTTTGATATTTATATATTTTAAGGTTGCCCGGACGGACAGACGTTTACTGGTTGTAAGGCAAATCAAAATCAAATCTTTAACTTAGGGAACGTTCAAGTATTACGTAACCCAAATTGTACCAAAATTCATAACTTCATACCTCGGATCTCGCGTTATTCATGGCTGTAGAGATTTCATATTTTGGCTACCCCCCTAATACACCCCCTATTAGGGGGTTAGCCAAAATGGGTGACTAACATCTCTACTCTAAATTTCTCTACTCCCTAACATCCCTACTCCATAACATCCCTACTCCACAACAACTCTACTCCATAACATCTCTACTCCATAACATCTCTACTCCGTAACAACTCTACTCCACACTATAGACACTCGATTAGCCACTTGTCTTAACTCAAAAGAATATTTGTCATGCTAAGTCACTGTCAAAAATGAATTCAGTTTATTAATTACTTACATATTAGTGCATGTTAAGAGTACGCGGTCATTGTTGCTTTTAGAATAATTCATTTATGATTGTTCTAGATTTACATTTAAAGATAACCGTTTTCTAGGAAAAAAATAAAATAATCTAGAAGAAGAAGATTTATGTTCTTTGAACTGCTCATTTATTATTAAGGGGCTAATAAAGTGCATATAGTGTGGAGTAGTTGTTAAGGAGTAGAGATGTTATGGAGTAGAGATGTTACGGAGTAGAGTTGTTGTGGAGTAGGGATGTTATGGAGTAGGGATGTTAGGGAGTAGAGAAATTTAGAGTAGAGATGTTAGTCACCCATTTTGGCTAACCCCCTAATAGGGGGTGTATTAGGGGGGTAGCTAAAATATGAAATCTCTACAGCCATGAATAACGCGAGAACCGAGGTATGAAGTGTATGAATTTTGGTATATTTTGCATTATTAAATACTTGAACGTTAAACAAGTTTAAATCAAATCGAAACTTTACGCGAAATATTTAATACTGTCAAAAACCTAATGCCAGGGTTGGATTGGATATAAACTAGTTTAGAAGAATTATAACAGGACATGTCACAATTACCCTGGGTGTCACATTTAGCCTAACCTACTGTACGTAATACTTGAACGTTCCCTCGTTGCATTTAGGGATTTTCTTTTTCAAATTTTTTAATACATCAAAACTAATTTATACATTTTTTCAAAAAAAAATGAGTGTGTCAGAACTGAACTGTTTACAAGGTACTTGCCTGTGCCATTTTTTTAATGCTACTGGTAACGTTTCAATTGGATCTTTGGCTAAATAAATTCTGGCATGAGGAACATAATATTTAAAATATTCTTTCCAATTTAGTTCACCCATGGAAAATGGAAAGGCAACCTTATCTTCTTTGGACAAACTTTTCCATAAATTCTGTGTGTTGTCGTTTTTCCATTCCCAGTCGTTGAAGATGAAATATAGAAGGACTTTGTTAAATTTGTGGATTTTTTCTGTTAATTTCATCATTCTAAAAAAGATATTACATTATAATACAAGTCCTGACGACAGATACTGCTCTAAAAACAGTTTTCGTTCGTGTATTATACACTATTTTTTAGTTAATTTTAATATTTTAGTAAATACAATATTAAAAACAGGTCGTTTTGGCCCATTTGTGCAACGTATGAAACATTAATTTCTATAGATTTAGGCATGCAGAACACGATGCTGGCTTTTAAAATTACGGAAACGGCGTGGACTTTTTTTATGTAAAAAGGTAAAAAAAAGGTTGATTTTAAGCTATCGATGACAGGTGTAAAAAAGAAATATTTATAGATTTGGGAATGCTGATACGATGCCCTTCTCAAAAGTAACAGAAACGGTGTTGATCGGTCAATTTTGATCTAACGATGCCAGGTGTAAAAATAGTATAATATAGTATAATATTATTTATCCACGGCCGTGATTAATGGACCTATTAATCACGGGTCTGTAAAAATAAACCGTTTAAAATTTAAAACAACCGTGGATAAAGTATAGAATTCTACTCGCCTATAATAGCTATTAATCATTCGGGTGATTACGCCACTCGCCTATCTCGCCGCTCCAAAATGATCAAAATTTGCGTTACGTAATACTTGAACGTTCCCATATTAGATTTAAACTATTGTATATAATTTATATTAAATGTTTCAATTATTATATTTCATATTATCTATTTATATTTGTAATAATACTTGGGCATAATAGGCATTAATGCCTCTGTCTTTTTGTACTAATAATAATAATAATAAAAAAAAACTTACACTCTAGGTTGGTTGGTAAAATAACAAACTGTGTCCAATAGTACTGCAGGTACTATATGCAGGAAAAAGGCAACAATATGATACAAAATTGTATTTTTTATTGGTGTCAAACTGCCATACCATAGAGCATGTATTGTAGGGGAGTGAACTCCCAGTTTCGTGGTTTCTTCCAAAATAAAGGAGTTTTTTAACGGATTTTCTGGTGAGGAGATATAGTTATAAATTTTTGGAAGATCGTCTTTACTTCTAAAAAAATGTACGGTTACATTAGGATAAAAAAAAACATAAGAAAAGAATACAAATGTTTAAAAAAAATAACACAGTGCCATAATTTTTTTTTAAGTTGCATGATTCATATTTTTTTAGATTTTTTTTTAATTAAACATAGTTAAGAGCTTTTTTTATTAAAAATCCAACCTATTATTCTCGATATTTTTTCACTACAATTAACGCTAAAAACCACTGGAAACACTATCATAATTTTTCATCATTTCTATACAGGGTGACCCTTTTGTTTTGAAAATCCTTAATATTTTAATAACTGCTACTTATAGGGTGTATCAGAACTCACCTTGAAAAAATTACATGTGCCATCATACAGCAATAGAAAAAAATTGAGCAAAATTTGAGTGTATGTATAAAATTTTGAGATAAGAACGTTTGGTTTCCAAAAATCCCAGAAGCTGTTACAATTAACTATAAAAGTGGGTAAATCGTTCAATGAGTTTCTATGGAAATATACCAGTAGCTAAAGGTATGAATTTTGAAAGTTTGATGTCAAGTTGAAATTTTTCGTATGACAATTTGTCAAAAATATTTTTTTAACAACTGTTATATTACTGGAAGATCATGGATTTTTTAACTTTATTGATTTTTTGTAAATTTGTTTTTCTTTGTTATAATCCTACTTTTAATTTCAGGCCTTAATTTAGAGCAGTTGAATAATTGAAAGTTTTAAATGTGCACATAAACTGAAATGTGATAATATTTAAGATCAAAAGGATTTTTAAAAATTAACTGATGATATTTGATTCAGTTAAAGAGTTCTGGGAGCTAAACACTCGATTAGTTAAGAAACACTGTGAAAGTTTTACCACGTCCAAATTAATAATAAAAAGTATTTTAAATAAACCGAAGATCCACTATGTAAAACAGTACTTCTTCGTTCGAAAACATGGTATAGAGCAAGGCGTAAGAGTCTTTGATCATATCTAAGGTGTCTTATAAGAAACTGTCCTTGTAGCTCGATGCTGCACCTTTTCAATCAGTTTAATGTGTCAAATGAAATAAGTATTTTGCACTCTTAGAGTGTATTATAATTAAATGGTCTTCTTCTTCTTCCATCACCATCTAACTTTCAAAATGTTTTTTTTTTCTTTTTTTGTAAGCCTAATTTCAATTTTATACTTTTTTACTTTCTTAAATAGTATCCCATTTCAGTGTATGTGCACATGTAAAACTTTCAATTATTCAACCGTTCTAAATTAAGTACCTAATTAGTACCTATAGCTACGTATGTTTCCATAGAAACCATTTGGGCGATTTACCCACTTGTAACAGCTTCTCGGATTGGTGGAAACAAAACGTTCTTATCTCAAAATTTCATACGTACACTCTTTTGCTCAATTGTTTTCTATTGCTGTATGAGCGGACACATAGTTTTTTTGTATTTTGTATGTTCTGATACAACCTGTATATCACAAAAAAAGGTTTTATACAAAAGTTATAAGAGTTCACTGAGAAATTCCCTAGTTTTTTTTTAAAACAATGTGCCAAAATGTTGTATATTTGATATGTTTAGGGGACACAATGGAGGCAGGGTGGCAAGAAGATATCTACATTTTGAGAACTTACTTTAGTAAAGTATTTTGATATGATGCTGCTATCATACCGTTAATTACATAATCTGCAGGTACATATTCCATTCTTTTTGAAAAATCAGCATGTAAAGCTCTTATAACTCCAAAACCCAAACCCAGAATTATTCCATTCAAACCATTTATACTGTCAGACCAATTCCGTAAAGGTTCTTTTACTGTTGATGTTACTGAAAAAAAATAATATTGATTAAAATAGTTTCTTATTCACTAGTGGGAAAAGTTAAGTAAAAATCTATTAGGATAGAACTACTTTACGGTAGTCGTAAAGCCAATTTAAGTTCCAAAGAATGGCCAGAGCAACCAACCTGTAGTTGTTGATATAAAGGAATCCAGGCTATTCATACTCCCTGTTAAAGTAAAGGGCAGTAAGTGACATTTGTCAATAGCAGCGTTTTCAAAATATTACATCAGGGTTGATGTGAAAACGCCGTTATGAGACAAGTGTTAGTTACTGCCCTTTAGTTTAACAGGGCAGCATAGCCGTGAACAGCAAAATCGCAGCTAATTGTTTTCGGAGTATACCTACCGTTACAAGTTTTTGGTGGTGGCTTTGCTTCTTTATAATTTATAAATTTATATATTTGCTCTAATGATTTTTGTTTTAAAAAAATGCAACATTTGCATTTTTAATACAAAACTCAATTTTTGACAGTTTTTTGTGTTTTGAATTTTATTTTCGAAAATAAAAATAGATATGTAAATCAATTCTGTGAACGGATTCGGATTTTACGGAAAAAATTGTAAAAAAAAAACAGGACCATTACGATCTGCTGTGATTTTTCTATTGCTAGTTTTGAATAACCTAGATCCTCCTATTTCAATATCCACTTGTTGTTTGCTTGGACCAATCTTTGAAATTGGCTTGAGGACTATACTACCATGACTTGTAAATACATACCAATGGCCGGTCTAAAGATGGAAATAGGCAAATCCTTGGCATTATTTTTTAAATAATTTTCTGCAACTGCCTTAGTAAATGTATACGTATTGGGCCATGAACCAATTATGCTAAAAATGGATGCTACATATGAATTTTTATAACTTTATTTATGCTTAGTTAATTAATTAAGTGAAGAATGACCCACTTTTAAAATTAGGCTTACAAAATTTTTCTACATTTTAAGTGCTATACTCAGAGCGCAAAAATAGCATAATTATGCACAAATCGTAGTATTAAAAATTTCAAGATGTCGGTACTGTTTTCCTGGAAAGGGCCTATCCAAAGACTCACATAATAAGCATAGTACATAAGAATGCGATGCCAGGATTGGCTTGATGTGTCGTCATCTATCTTGTAATGGTTGTTATGCGAGCCTCTGGATAGGCCTTAAGTTGTAATTGTAACCTAAAATTTTGACGTTTTCCTTGTGTTCAATATAATTTACGTTTGTACAATATGTAGAATATGCTAATTTGGTGTAGGTGTATGAAGAATAAACCAAAAAAGTACATTTTTCAATACCATACAAAATAACATTAAGTATAACCATTTTTGTATGTAACTTTCTCTTCTTTTATTAGCTTTAACGACCGTCAATCATTGTCATAGACAAAAAAATATCACAACATTTTATATGTTAAAGGGTAGGAGTTTTTAACCAACGATGTAGCTTAAAAATCGCGGGAATTTTAAACTACTATCTTGCATAATTGGACGGACTATAGAAGTAGATTAAAAATTACACAGGCCCACAAAAAAATTTTTTTTCGTGAGTCTTGGATTCCAATATGATATTCCTATGTATTTTTTCCCGCTGAAACCAAATCTGCAATCCGTTTAATCCCTACACGTCAGGATTTTGACATAACCTGAAAAAACACTTGAAAAACTACTGAAACCGCTAAAATCATCTACTCCATAACACTTTCACCCTCTTCCTCCAAATTCGTGATTTCGTAACCCCATAATCTCCTAACCTCGGAATACCATTACTCCATAACCTCAAAAACTCGTAACCTCATTAAGTAGAATAATCTGGTTCGTGAAAACAGAACAATTACGTGAAATTTTCTTGTAGAACATAGTAACATAGTAACTGTAGAACATAGAACATAGAACGTAGAACATAGAACATAGTAACTGTATAACCCTAAAATCACACCATAACCTCCTAACCCCTTCGCTCCGTAAACCCATATATTATAACCTCTTAACCCCATCATCCTCTTCTGTTGTGAAGTCCGGTTTTCGAAATCATAAGAGTTTGTTTATTTGCTTGTTATCTAATATCTTTTTTGCAATATTTATGAAATTGAATTTTTTCGTGGTATTTACGCAATTGTTTAACGAAAGACCATTACTACCACTACTACTACTTTTCAAAATTGAAATCCTGCTACCTCCGAGAATATTGGAGACTAATACGAAAAAATCAACAATAAAAAACTTACTCCACATTTCTGAGGTTTGGGTTTATAATTTCAGTAACCGGACTTCTCCACAGAATAGGATAACGGGATTAAGGGGATATAGTATATGGGGTTACGAAGTGAAGTTATTTTGAGGTTATTTATAATATTTCTTTTTTGAGGTTATGGTGATAGGGGATTTTGGGGTATGACTATGTTCCACAAAAAAAACTGAAGAATTTGTTCTGTTTTCCCAAACTATATTTTTCTACTTAATCAGGTTAGGGGGTTTAGAGGTTATGCGGCTATGGTATAATGAGGTTAGGGGATTATGGGGTTCTAGGGTTATAGAATTAGCAATTTGGGAACAGTGGTATGGCATAGATGATCTTAGCGGTTTCACTAGTTTTTCGGGTGTTTTTTGAGGTTATGTCAAAATCCTGACATGTAGGGGTTAAACGGGTTGCGGATTCAGTTTCAGTGGGAAAAAATACATAGGAATATCATATTAGAATCCAGGACTCACGAAAAAGAAATTTTTTTGTGGGCCTGTGTTATTTATTATTCTTATATATTATGCATTTTGATATACTTCAAAGCATGTTTACAAAATCTTGGGAAAGACTACCCCTCGACCAGCCGCTGCTTTTAAGCTTAAAATCAATCATATATTTTTTCAATTTAACACCAGCCCAAAAAAAAATAGTTTAATTACTATTAAGTGTTTTTGGGTGCTAAAATCCAATTTGCTAATAATAAATCTCACTGAACCCCAGAGGACCTCGCTCTCTTTGTATGTAAAAGTGGTTTGTCAGTACCTTCAGTCATCTGAATTTTGGCTTAATATATATATTAGATGCTGATCAAAAGTGTCCTCGGGCAAAACTCCCAAAATTAAATAATCTGGGCCTGAGAACTTTGAAGATCTCCAGCTAGCGCATCCAATATTCTTTTTGCAGATTTTTGAAAGAATTTGAGGGTCAGCCAACTTTTTCTTAAGAAAAATATAGTCGGGTAAAGAGTAATTGCTTTTTTTGTTTTTTTTTGTAGGTCTGTGTTATTAATTAAACCTTATAATTTACCTTGGAGTTAACTTTTCTAGTTCTTCGTCACTTTTGAGATCTATATAATCTATCAAAGTTTCAGCAGAAAAAGGAACATCATAGAATTTTTCGTCGATGTCCAATTTTCTGTTACAGTTCGTATAAGCAGTACTAACGTGTAAAATGGACTCTAAATTTTTGCATTCTCTGGCCAATTTGATTATTTCCATAGGGCCTTTTATGTTAATCGCTGTTGCTAGTTTAATTTTTTCGTCGAATTTGACTGTTGCAGCGACATGATAGATAATACTTATCTAAAACAAAATACATAATTAAAAATTTTACATAAACTGACTCACCGTACAGTAAGCCAATATGAAAGTTAGTTTAGTTTTAGTTTAGTTTAGTATGTCAGGAAAATCTAGTGATGGCTTTTATTAAAAGTCTATATCTTAAAAATCTTTTTCTAGGAAAAGTCAATGTTTTTAGGAGATTCCTCAAAAGCTTATCAAATCTTATCAAATCCCTCTTATCAAATTTTTATGTAGGGAATAAAAAAGTACCAAACCGGGTGAGTTTTATTTATGTCCACCCCTAAAATTTAGATTAATTTTTATTTGGTAAACACGAACCTTTGGTAATTTATACATAATTTAACATTGGCTATAAAATGGCAGATATATTTATGAACTATATAAAAAAAAATGACAAATGATACATAGTTCATCCTACATTTAACTAGTAAATAAAAAATATAGCATTCCATTTAAAAAAATTGAGTTTTTTATGTTTAAAAATCCAAAAGTTTAAATATTTTGTTTGATAAAATATTTTATTTTTTGCACATAATGTTTATTAATTTTTGACAAAAAATAAAGAAACAAGAACCATAAACAATAGACCCATATAATATAATATCAAAATAAAGAAATTTAAATGAGATATAAGGTGGCATAATAAAAAATATGCCATTCCATTAAGAAGAATTAAGTCAGATGTTACACACCCTAAGAGGACCATTCTGTATATCTTAAAATATATTTAAAATGTACCTTTTTGAAAACCATACAACTTTTCCTGTTAAAGTTTTTCTCTAAAGTGGATACTTTACTTTATATCGACAGAGTCGGCTTGGTTGAGACACCCTGTATACCATAATTTGTACTCTAATGTTATTTTTTGTTAATTTTTACTTAGTAGAGAAATTTATTTAAATAACATTGTACAAGAAAGAAAATAAAATATTTGTAAGATAAAATTAAAAACATCATAAATAAACAACATAAACATAAAATTCTAAAAAAAAATAATGTATTTTTTTGCAAACGTATTGTTTTTATTATTTCGTACTTACAGATACGGCGTTTTTTTAGGCCACCAACCATACCAACTTCTCCGCTCGAATTTAAAGCTTAAAATGAATGTCCGAAAGGTACTGAGTCACGGAAAGCCGCAGTAAGTCGGTTTGTGAAGAAATCACAAATTGCATAATATCCAGGCGCAAAATCTACGTCGTGTCTGACAAGGGCCTAAATACAGCTCTCTGTGCAGGAGTTTGTTTTGGTTTTTTCTTGGTTTGGACTTTTTTTTTAATGAGGGGGCCTTGGTTTACGTTAACGTGGATTTGGCGTCTGTTTAGTGTTTTTTTTGTAAAAAAATTTTTTTTATTTAAAACATATTGAAAAACGGTCAGCGCAGGCGCGTGTGCATGCGCAGTTTATCAAAACGCTGCATAAAGAGCTGCACATAGGCGCTCCTCGTGTCTGTGGCTAAGGATTAATTTATATGTTTAAAGTATTATTATACCTGCAACAAGTATCTAACACAAGAATAACAAATACTTTATATTAGGTAGATTTTTTTCTCTGTGTGTAGATTGTTATTAAAAGTTACCTTTTCTGATATTTTTTTCCTGTCTTCTGAAGAGATGCCTAATCCTGGCAATGCAAAATCTCCATTGATAGGTACTAGTTTATTTATAAAATTAGGTTGTATCCTTTTTAGAGGTTCAAATATCTGCAAAATAAAAACATATACTGCTGTAAACAAAACAATACATTTCCATATTTTTTTTTTATTTAAATATATTTAAAAAACTGAAAACGGTACGGTTTAAGCGCCCTTACTTTCTCCTCAAATACTTCCTTTTGTGATTTTTTTGAATAAAGCCAGAAATAACAAGTTATTCTGTTTTTAATTAACTGTTAAAGTACTTTGAGCAAAATCGTTACACCCGTGTCTAAGAAAATCAAATTTTTCGACTAGTAAACTAGCCTTATTTGGGACGGTAAAATAGTATATTAAAGTACTAGTTTCATAACATACGTTTGTAGTGCACGAGTTAAAGTACTAGTGCGCTAAAAACTTGTTATGAAATAAATGCTTTATACAATTTTTTCTATTTTGCTCTGAAATTTAAAAACATATTTAAATTAATGACTGATTTAGGGATTTTTTTTTAGGTTGGCATTACAGTTTTCGCCATGTTAAAAATTCTAAGAACGAATATTATTTTGATATATTTTATAGTCATTTCTGCTCTTTTTCACTGCAAGTAACCAAGCCACAATTTTAACACGGTAAAACATAACCTACACAAAATTTTGTAGAAAATTAAACTTTATAGCGACGTTCACATTTGCAAGGAAAACGTCAAGCGATAGGCTTTTGTTTGTTGCCAACCCAAAAGAAAAAAAAGTAAATACCTCTTATGGGTCTATAAGACACGCAAAATGCGTGTGATTATGAGCTTATAGGAGTCGAAAAAAAAAATAAAAAAAATGTAAGAAAAACACATTGAACAATCACATTAAAGCCTTAAGTTTGAAGTTTAATTTGATATTTAAATGGTCTGTAAGCCTCTGAATAAACCGACAGATAGAAGGACGGACGGATGGACAGAGGGACGAACTAAAGGAAGGGTAGACGGACGAAAGGACGGACCGACGGATGGATATCGAAAAATAGTTTTTACTTCGGAGCAACCTCGGAGAGAACTTTTCCTTACCTTATGTTCCTGGAAAGTAAATATTAAAAGAAAAACTTAATATTTACGCACTTGTTGCATAGGTATACATATTCAAGGATCGGGAAATGATTTGTTAGAAATTATAAGGTTTTATAAATTTAAATAATTTAAATGTATAAATGGTGTAAACAATGAATTTATAACTAGAAGTTTCTTTTATTCAAATCTAATATTATTACGGTAAAATTAAAATGAAAAACAGCGATTGTCAAAAAAAATTAATGTTTTTATAAAAATATGAATTTTGAGATCATGGGCGTAATTTTTAGTTAGATTTATAAAAAATATAAACGCATTGAACGTAACATATTTTATCCAATACATACAGATAATAAGACAATTACCAGCTTTATTTTAAATAGATAAACACAATAATAACCCCCGCGTGGCTTTTACTTCATTAAGTGGATAATTATTTATTTTACCCACTCAACTGTCACTTGTCAAATTATTTTCTTGTAAATGTCATTAAAATATTTAACAAAAATATGAATTCCTAAGCTATTTATTGGATAAAACCTTGTATGGCACTCATGGGTAAACCGATATTGCCCTCTCGAAAATTAACCTGCTTGGCTGACGCCTAGCAGGTTAATTTTCTCGTGGGCAATATCTTACTTTACCCACTAGTACCATAAATAACTATTATCTACTTAAACCTGTAAAAGACAAACTAAACATTGGACAATGGCGTTCTTTCTAAATATTATTGATGCAATAAAATATCCAAATTTTTACTATTTAAAACTAACGATAACGAAGACTCTTTTTAAAGGGTTTCGGAAAGCAGTTCACAATACCTCATATGCTAAAGAGATGTAAAAATACATGTTTGCCATGGTACTTTTTTGACAGCATGGGTAAGTTTATAGAAATTCCTAAACCATCTGACATCCAAACCAGGACCATCCAATAGAATTTGTGTCCCACAAAAGTGGACAGAAAAAGTAAAATTACTTTTTTTTATAGACTTAAAAAAAATAATATTTTGGATATATGGAAATAAACTAAAAAATGCATGTTTAAAAATAAACCACTCACCACTTCATCACAAATTTTCTTTAGTCTAGTGTCAATATCCACTTCTTTTTTGCTTCTTAGTAATACATAAATGCACTCAATATCTTCACAGCATCTCAACAACTTTTCAATGAGCAATCTTCCCAAAAATCCAGTACCACCTGTGATAAAAATCGATTTTCCTTTGAGAAATTGGATAATATTACTTCCGGTTGGATCTATTCTTACGTCATTTTTGCGAACTAAACATCTGGCTACTTCATATTGCTGTAAGATAAAAACTGGTTAATTTATAATTACGGGTTAAAAAGTTTTTTATTTTTTTTTTAGATTAACCCCCCATAACTTTTTTCAACGGTGCCCAATTTAAACTTAAAAATAGAAGAGAACCCTTTTTAAAATGGTGCTTTATAAGCTTTTTTTTGCTTACTTTTTATAATATCTTATACTTTTTCTTCTGAATCCAAATCGTGCTTCAAAATTACAAATTATTATAATTTCGGTGCAAAAAGCAGCTACTCGTATTTTCTATGTTTACTCTTTCCAGATTTCATGATTTATCCATTTTAGTAAAATTTGCATATATTTTGACAAAAGGTTTTCCCCTAAATCCAAATGTAGTCTTAAGCTTTATAGATCGGCGCAAAAATGGGTTTATTCGATTTTGTTAGCTGTATTGTTTTATATTGGATAATTTTTGTTCCAGGGATATAAAATAACCTTTTTTCAAAATCTTCTCCTCCTGTACCCAAATAATGATCTTAAAATTATTCAGTCCTAAGAGAATTTTTTGCAAAAATACATTTTATACATTTTTTTAATTGTAAGTTTTTATAACTTATTTTTATACTGAATTCTATAAAAAAAACCTGTATTTTAAAATCAATGTTTGTGTTCAGGAGAAAAACTAAGGAAAAAGAAATTAAATTATATCAAAATAAAGATATTTAATTTAAACGAAACAGTAAAGAAAATTTAGTTAGCTTCTTTTTGAGCAAAATCCTTAAAATATGTGTAGGTCTAAAATTAAATTTTGAACTCAAAAGAGAATTTTTTAATAAAATATTTGTTAATTTTACTGAAATGTATAAAATACAAAATCTGGAAAGAATAAAACCAGAAAACTTGTAGCTAATTTTTGTACCAAAACTACAGAATGAATAATAATTTTGACATCAGATTTGGATTCAGAAGAAAAAAGTAAGTAGGAAAACATATTTGGATAGTTAAAAAGTAACAAATATAAGATATTATAAAAAGTAAAGAAAACAATTGTTATGAAAGAACCCATTTTTAGCACCATTTTAAAAATGGTTTCCTTCTGATTTTGGTGTTTAATTTGATACCGTTAAGTTCTCCTATCACTTCTTTTTAAAAAAATATATAGATTTTATGTTCGCTGGGGCTATTTTACGGGGTCACCTTTAAAGTTTAAAAATTTTTTAATAAATATTCGGAAATTCAGTAAAAATCAGTTTTAAAATTCTAATTTAAAAAATATGAAACGGGTACCCTTTCTAGACTGGTGGAAAAATGAGAACTTTTATAAAATAAGATATCAAATTGACTTCTGCTTTTTTTCATCTAATCCAAACAAATATTTAATGTCAAAAGTGAAATTTAATGTAAAAAAATATCGAAATAAATTTAAATGCCTATATCCCAAAAAAAATATTACATATGTTTTTGTAGGGAATTAAACATTATTTTTATTTCTGTAAAATTTTTATCCTACTATAAGTAATAAGTGAAATATCGCTAAAAATTATAGTTTATGTCAGATTGCCCCCTCTGCCATACCCTAATGTAATTTTTATAAAAGGTCACTAAATCGAAACATTTGACGACTAATTTGTTACACACAACAATATTGAATATACATATTAACTATAAATATGTAAATATATCGGTGTTTTTCGAAGAAAATAAAAATGTAAATATTTAAAACCTCGCGTCAACGATAGAATCGACGGGGCGCCTATGCGAGCACTGGAAATTCGCCGATGACTGACCATATATAATGTAACGCAGATAGGAAAGGTCCTGACACTTTTGATGAAATAATTTTTTAAATCGGACATTCCGTTTAAAAGTTATAAGGTTTACATACAGCCAGACAGACGGAGAGATAGACAGACAGTCATACATTTTTTGACACCCACTTTTTTCACATTTTCTCTACGTTTCATAACCCAAAATTCCAGATTTTTTTTATTTTTGGATCAATTTCAATAACTGGTGTTTCCACCCGTAAAAGTTCAAAAAGATTTTCCTAGGAAATTTTAGAACTGATTTTTACTGAATTAATAAATTTCCTAATGATTTTTTTATTTTATTAATTTGCGATCTATTCGGAAAAACACTATTCTTCACCAATAAGCTTTCACAAAAAAAAAACTAGAAATTAAAAACTCACTTTCAATTCTTCACTTAATTCTTGGTTCACGTAGTATTTTGCATTTTGTTTTAAATCAGGAGCCGATCTGTTCATTTTTGGTTTTGGCCCACTAGATTCCAGTCATCAAAACAAAAACTGATTTAAAAAGCTTTCGAGTTCCAGTTAATATACCTTAATGCATTTGTTTCTATAAATGAATACAATAGGGTGTAGCAAAAATATATTTTTTCATAGCCGCTGATGAGATGTTGGTGGGGAGCTTCCAACGAACTAATCTCTTCTCTCTAGAATAGACATTTCATTCGTAAAAACTGACAAAAACGTCGGCAACATAAACATTCGTCTTACACGCACATCTTTGATCTAATAGAGAAAACAATACCAGTTACCGGTAAATGTCATTGTTCAGGCCTGAATACACCTACTATTTGTTTACAAACAAACCGAGATGTTGGTAATACTTTATATTAACGGTATGCGTATTCTAGAGAGAAGAGTTATTAGTTCATTGGGAGCTTTTCTCTATCACGAAAAAACTCTTTTAAAAACCAACCGAAGTAATTTTACACAGATGTAAAAAATTTTAAGTACTAATAACACAGGCACCAGACGAGACAAACATTTTTATACGTTTTTGAAGTCGCTGAATCCGAATCCTGGGTTGGTTTGACTCAGTTAGATCGCATTTCGTTCCTAACGTCAAAAAAGTGATGGAAGTTGAAACACTTTTTATCATTGTTTTGAGGTTGAGAAGGAAATGCGATCTGACCGAGTCAAACCAACCCCGGACCCCAATAATGTATAGAAATATTTCTCTCATCTGGTGGACAAGACCTTTTTTTTGGGTGCGTGTGTAATAAAAGATTCTATGTAAAAATTAAAAAAAAAACTTTTATAGCTCAAAATTAATGTAATTTTAATAATACATAAATATATTAACCCAATAGAGACTACCGTCTAAGCATTCATACAGATTTACTTGTTTCTGTTTCTGAGTGTTTTAAAATGCCTGTAGTTTACAGTTTATTGTACAGATAGCTTAGCAATTATGGTTTTTATTTTCCAGCAAGTAAATTGTTTACTAATAATCTCGTCTAATAAGGGAAAACCTGATTTTTTTTTAGTAAAAACAACTTAATAGTAGTTTCTTATAAATACATATATTATACAAGAAATTCGTGAGTCAGTGTCTGCTAAGTTAAGACCCCATAAAAAACCTTTTTTAGGAGACAATATTTTTAAATGAGAAAAATAAGGCATTTTGATGTATTTTTTGCACTTTTGTAACAACAGTAAAAACATTATATAAAAGATTTAATGTTTGCTAAATATTTAATAACCTTATAATTTTAATAATATTTTAAAAATTGTTTCAAAAACGTTACTCTTTTAAAGTTTATTTTCCATTAAAAATTACAAAACTTTAGGCTGAATATTCTTATAAGTGTTAAAATGGATATTTATTCATAAATACTATACAACCCTAAGAAAAGTAAAATTTTGGTGCTAAACTGAGCCGTAGCGAGAGAGCACTCCCCCCCCCCCTCCACCACATTGAATAAGTTGAAAATTTTTATTGGTAATTATTTCTTTAAAGAAGGTTAATATTGACCTGATTAATTTTATCAAAAAGTGTGTAAAATTGAACTGATTACCTTTTTTTGGCATGACCTTAGAAAAAAGGTTGGTAGTTTTTCGATCGAAAAGTTGGAAAAATTTCGTAAAGGCGCTGGAGCTAAGGCAACTATATTTATTCAAGTGTAAAGAAGAAGAAAATTAAAACCTTAATATTTTTTGTTTCAGCCTAATAAAAAACTAATTAGTTTTGAATGGGTTTATTAAAATATTGATATATTCAATCTTTTTTTAAATGCATTAATTGTTTCACATCATAAATAATACGAAAGTATAGAAAATTTTCAGTTTGTATAAATACAAAAAAGTATAATAAAATATAAGTACATATAAAACACTTAAAAATAATACGTTTTTTCTTGTCCCTAAACTATTTTTAATTTTTGAGGATTCCGTACCTCAAAAAGGAAAAACGGAACCCTTATAGGATGGCTTGGTTCTTTGTCCATCCGTCTGTCAGTCATTCACAGTCGTTTATCTCAGAAACTATACAGGATTATTCAAAAATAAGTTTGAGAAATTTAAGACGTGATTCTACCTTAAAAAATGTAAAAAAAAGTTCCTGTAAAGGTCGGTCGGGAAATGTGTGCTAAGGGAGTTACGACCCTCGAGGGTCTCCTAAGGCCTCCACTTTTTGTTCATGTTTTATGGGTGAAAAGTTGAACTTTGTAGACCTAGGGCCAAAAAGTATTTTTCGCCTGCTAAATAATACTTGTTATTTTTAAGCTTTTTAAAATAAGATGCTTTACCTTTACTGAAATATTAATAAAGAAATATGACATTTTGGCTACTTTTAATCTTGAACTAACTCTTCTTTTTGACCAGATACAGCTTTATAATCATTTCATACAAAATAAACATTTATTCTATAACATAACCTCAATATATATGTTAACTGATTAATCTGTATTCATCCACTAAAATAAATTAAAAATATATAATTTCAAATGTAAAATCAACTTCAATATTTATAATATTCATAGAACGGTTTCAGAAGTATTATTTTCATAACAGACGCATTTTAACAGAAATTAATCACCAAGCTATAGCTTTTTTTGAAAATGAAACCGCAAGCAAAATAAACGATTTAATTGTTTTTTAGCGATTATATTGGATAGCAATTTGTCATGGATAACTAGATAAGTAATAAAACAGTAAAAAGATTTTATTTTTGCTATTTAAAATTAAGTATATTTTAATAATTTATTATAATTAGTATCAATGGTATAAAAAATATTGTATAATACAAGGGCAATAATTTAATTTTCGATTTCGTAGGTTTATTACCCTCGGCCGGCCCCATCGGCCGGCCCTCGGCTTCTAAAAACCTACTTAATCAAAAAATTTAACTTTTCGCCCTTTTATTATAGCTAATTTTTGCACATGCCTTAGCACTGATAAAGGCTATCATTTCATGTAATTTTATTAGGTAATTTTAACCAGGGAAGTGCAAACTTTTTTATCTATAATTTTTTTTCTTAATCCTAATATAATAATTTTTAATTAAAAATACATAAAAGAGATACTCTTTATGTAACACCGTAGGGCCAACCTTTTTCGAGAAAATTGCAATTAAAGAGGCAATTTTACCTTCTGAGTATCAAAAAGTTCTGTGCCTCTAAAAAGTAAAAAATAAAAACTTTTCGCAGAAAAATGAACCGACTTCTATGGTGCCAATTTCAACATTCCCTAAATTAATTACTAACAATTATTTTATTATTGTTTTCTGTGAAATTGGCAGCGACTTAAGTATTTTTTATTTTTTACTTTTTAGAGACATAGAAGTCGGTTAATTTTTTTGCGAAAAGTTTTAATTTTTTACTTTATAGATGCACAGAACTTGTAGATTTGTAGTCATCTAAGCTAAATTATAGTTGTCAAATTGAAACGGGACCACCTCATGAATGCCCTCTTTAAGTTGCAAAAAGTTTCATCAAATTCCGTTCATTCCTTTCCAAAAAGTTATGCGGGAACTCCTTTTTGGAAGTCGGTTAAAAATAGGAACTAAAAAATGCGCCAATAAAGAATTCAATACTGTAGGGTGATTCTACATTAAAATCTGTCAAAAAGAGCTGGTATACATCAAGGTTTGAAAATCAGCCTCTTAAAAAAATAACAGTTTTCAAGAGGCCTAAAAAGCGAATTGTGAATATTTGTGTAAAGGAACTTTTTCTGACTGCTACTTATGGATCATATTTAAAAAAAAAAAAAAACAAAAAAATAGAAATTAGTTATTTAAACTACGTCAGGCTTTAATATAATCTAGTAGGTATCTACGTCAAATGCTTCAATTTATTCCACAGTCAGTCACAAAAGTATTAATGTTAGGTTATACATAAATTTTCTTTAATATAAAATAAATGTATAAAACACCCTGGGTAGAATATTTAAAAGTTTTTAGTCCCCCCTCATCTCGTGAAAGAAGATTGTTTTACTTTTGCTGTCCCTTATGGTAAATTTTCAGATAACTGAAATAACCAGATTACAAATATAGAAGTTAAGGGGGATGAACATTGGATCTGTGACACCCGGTATAGTATGATAGCTAACTAGGAGATTTTAACCATGCATTGAAAAACCGACTCAATATAATATACCTAATAAATAATATCTTTCCAACATTTTTACGCTTATGTATTAGAATTTATAGTCCTCAAAAGTAATAAAAAAATAATTACGTATTAGATATAGGAATACTAAACTGAAATTTAATCTAAAGAGCAGTAAAAAGTTTTTTACTTTATTCTGATGATCTCAGCAGGAGCAAAAGTAATTTCTAAATTTGGGGTTTTAAATTACTAAAGTTGTATCGTAAACATTAATATTTTCCTTTTTGGATTTTAAATAAAACCCATATTTTATATATACAATATTATAAAAAGAGAATTGCATATCGTCGTGTTACTTTCTCAACCTCGTATCTTCAAAAATAGTATATTATGATCCAAGGAAGAGAAATAATGTTTCTCGGTCGCATGCGGAGATTGTGAATCGAGGCGTGAGTCGAGATTCACAACCGCGTAAGACCGAGATTTATTTCTTGTCCGTGTATCATACGCTATTTTTTATTCGCTTGTAAACATATTTTTAACAAAAAAAGAAGCAAAAATAATAAGTAAAATTAGTTTTAATTTGGTTATGTCAGTCATCTGACAATTTTTCAGGGACCGCAAAGTACTTTGGCGGGCTACCGCTCGCCAAAATAAAACAAAAGATAAACTTTGGAATACAAGCGAACAATAGTTATTTATGATACTAGTGGGTAAAGTTAGATATTTCCCATGAGAAAATTAACCTGCGAGGTGTCAGCCAAGCAGGTTAATTTTCAAGAGGGCAATATCGGTTTACCCATGAGTGCCATACAAGGTTTATCCAATAAATAGCTTAGGAATTCATATTTTTATTAAAAAATTTAATGACATTTACAAGAAAATAATTTTACAAGTGACAGTTGAGTGGGTAAAATAAATAATTATCCACTCAATAAAGTAAAAGCCACGCGGGGGTTATTATTGAGTTTATCTATTTAAAATAAAGCTGGTAATTGACTTATTATCTGTATGTATTGGATAAAAATATATATTTCATTCGCTTGTATTTCAAAGTGACACTTTTCGGTTAGGAATGTTAAATAAAAGTGACACTTTTGTTAAGAGTTTGTCTTTTGTTTTATTATGGCGGGCTGCAGCGTTACCGATTACATAAATAAAAAATATCTGATTGACTTGCTTTTTAGAGTTTTGATATCTCTTACAGCTTTCAAGATAATGTAGGAAAGTTAGTGAGACACCCTGTATTATTCACAGTAAATGTTATATTGCATTTTTCCAAATACTTGAAAAATATTTTTTCAAAAATAAAAAAAAAACTTTAAAACATTGTTTAACAATTTTTTTTTATTTCCTTTTTGCGAAAAAAAAATAAATATATTTTTTCAAAAAAAAATAAATATATTTTTTCAAAAAAAAAATAAAAAACAATTTTAACATTTTTTTTAATAAAAACTTTAAAAAAAAAAAACAAAAAAATATGAAAAAAAAAATTAAAAAAAAAATTAAAAGAAAAATTTTTCCTTTTTGCGAAAAAAAAAATAAATATATTTTTTCAAAAAAAAAAATAAATATATTTTTTCAAAAAAAAAAAATAAAAAACAATTTTAACATTTTTTTTAATAAGATCTTTAAAAAAAAAAAACAAAAAAAAAATTAAAAAAAAAATTAAAAGAAAATAAAAAAAAATTGAAAATGTTTTTTATATAAAGAACTTTTTTTGCAAAAAAACGAAAAAAATTGTTTTTTTTTTTTGAATTTTCTTAATTTTCAACCCCCAACTTTGTTGTTGTTGGGCGGATTACTTTCAAAATTTGTAGAATTGATCTTTATAATTAAAGTATTTTTCCTGAAAAAGTTACTTTAATCGGAATTTTCTTTCAGCTTTTTTCTTTTTTTAAGTTTGACCCCCCATAACTTTTTTGTTTTTGAGGGGTTTAGTTTTAAAATTGGTAGAATTGATCCTAATAATAAAAGTAATTTTTCCTGAAAAAGTTATATTAATCGGAATTTTCTTTCAGCTTTTTTCGATTTTTTTAAAAGTTTATCCCCAATAACTTTTTGTTTTGGGGTATTACTTTCAAAAACAATAGGGATCTTCCCTCGTAGAACTTGATTTTTCCTGAAAATTTATTTCGAAAAAGTCGATCGGATTATTCGTTCTTGAGTTATCGTGTTAACAAAAATCGTGACATCAGAAATTCGAAACTACAGTATAATATTCTAGCGCAGGAGCTGAAATAATAATGGGTATTTTAAATTTGCTATTCAAATAACTTTAAACCTATCGATATTTACGACCTGTTTAACTACAAATTGTAGAATTTTATTCACAATCATATATCAACAATAGCATATTCTTAATTTGTATTTACCTACGACTTTTAAAAAATTGCGATTATTTTCAATTAACTCTAATAACCGTTTGTTTCTTAATGAGTTAAGGTGACATCACATTTGACTTTCTAAGAACATAGAAAGTGATAATGACCTGTTAAATGGTTGGAAAATAACAAAAGGTGTCCTTGTCAAAAATAACATTAGATGTCTTTATCAAATAATGGCATTCAAATTATAATTAGGTATTATTATTTTTTAATTATAGTCTAGACGTCAAAAACTACCTTATTGTACCTACACTGAAATATATTTCTACAAATATTAATACCATGTAGTATATTTTTTTTTGTATAATATAAACAGTTTATGTTTTAATATACGTCACATACTAGGTATATTCAACGAACTAATAACTCTTCTCTCTAGAATGGGCATTTCATTTGTAAAAACTGACAAAAACGTAACCGACATATACATTTGTCTGTCTTACTCGCACAGCTTTGTTCTAACATAGACAACAATAACAGTTACTGGTAACTGTTATTGTTCAGGCCTGAATATACCTACTATTTGTTAACAAACAAACCGAGATGTTGGTGATACTTTATATTAACAGTATGCGTATTCTAGAGAGAAAAGTTATTAGTTCGTTGGGTATATTATAAACAGCTCTTTAAAAGTTAATTCTGGTGTTAAGTAAAAACTTTGGTTATTAAATACACAAATATTAATATTAAACACAATATATTAAAATATTCAATATAACTAAACAATTTTATGTTTTTACTAACGCCATCTGTTGAGTATTATATCAATCCGAATCTGGTTATAAACTACATTATTATACAGTATTATTATTATTATATTATTCACAGCGCCTGCGCTAGAATAATATATGGTAGTTTCGAATTTACCAAAATCTCCAAAAAACGTCCTAAACAAAAAATTCTTGGATAAAAATGTGTTTCATGAAAAAATAAAAAACTTTGAAAATGTCCGTCTGTCTGATGTCACGTTTTTTTTAGACACTATAACTCAAGAAAGAATAATCCGATCGACTTCAAATTTTCAGGAAAAATCAAGTTCTACGAGGGGAAGATCCTTATTGTTTTTCAAAGTAGCCCCCCTAAAAAAAAAATTAAGGGGGGTTAAACTTTTTAAAAAAATAAAGACTCATTTTCAATTTATTTTTAATTTTTTTGTTTTTCGCGAAAAGAAAATTCTACGAGGGGAAGATCCCTATTGTTTTTCAAAGTAGTACCCCCAAAAACAAAAAAATTATGGGGGGTTAAATTTAAAAAAAAAATAAAGACTATCATTTTCAATTTTTTTTTAATTTTTCGTTTTTCTCAAAAAGAAATGAAAAAAAATTGAAAAATTTTGATGTTTTTTAAAGTTTTTTCGAAATTTTTTTTTTAAAGAATTTGGTTGTTAATTTTTTGTTTTTCAAAAAAAAGATCTCTTGAAAAAAAGAAGTAATTTTTTTATTTTTATTTTTTTTTCGAAAATATTTGTTTTTAAGTATTTGGGAAAATGCAATATACCATTTACTGTGAATAATATGTAATAGAATGCGTAGCATTACATATCTTCACGGCTTGTTTAAATATTCATGTAGCTGAAGGTGTTGCAAGGTTATGTAGTAATTAGCAGTATTCGGCGTAAACTCAGTTATGACTCATTAACGTTGAAAATAAACAGAGAAACATAGGCTTACGGAATAATTTTGCGGAATTATGAGGGAAATTTTTATAAATCGAAACATTTGACGACTAATTTGTTACCCACAACAATATTAACTATACATATTAACTATACATCCGTATATATTTCAAAGGAAAAAACGGCATTCGATTTTTATTCTTTTAAGAATACGAAAGTTTTTAATTTTTATTTGTCGATAACTTTTTTTCCCACTTTACTCGTTTAAATGGAATCATTAAAAAAATCAAGGTAAAAAGAAATAAAAATGTAAATATTTAAAACCTCGCCTCAACTCTAGAGTCGACGCGGCGTCCATACGAGTACTGGAAATTCGCCGACTACTGGTAATTAGTTAAATAGTCGGACTCGCACTGTATTGCCGCGGGCTTTGCTTGGCTCAATTAATAAAAAAAAATCCGCCACAGTAAGTGTAATATAATATTATCAATATTTTTCATATTTTATGTTTAACAATTATTAAATTAAATCTAAAGTTTAAAAAGGTTGTTTAAACAATGCTAAATAATTTTTAATGAGACTCTTATTTCATCATTTTTAACTAACTATATTTCGGCATTAGCAATTTTAATTTTAACAGAGAAGCCTTGATTTTTTAATATCTGTGCCGTATGTAATGGAATATTTTTATTATGTATTCTGATTTGTATACTCTTCACAGAATATAGCTAGAATGTATTATAAGATTTAATAGTTATTTAAGTATTAAGGGCAGTAAGTGCATTTTACCGGTTGAGGGTTATTTTTGAGATTGAGACGGTCGAAATCTCCAATACTATGCGAAACCGGTAAAGCACCTAATGGCCGTGATGCTTATTACGGTTTTTGCACGATCCAACAAAATAAACATCAATAAGATTGATAAAAGTGAAATTAAAACGTAAAATTTATTTTGTTGTAAAAATCAAGTCAGTACCTTCCATAAAATTTAACCCTAACAACTGGTTACTACGTATAATAAACAATGCTAAATTCCTAATTTTGATTGACGTTTGTCCTGGGTGCCAATTAATATCTTTGTAAAATAAATAGTTTTTGTAAAAAATGGGTCAAGGTGACAATTTTGAGTTTTAAGGTGCGTGAAATATAAGATGTTTTACAATGATACCCAAGAAATCCAAAGATCAGTATGAAAATAGTTGAAAAATTTTCAAAACATGGTTCAGTGAAAAAAATATGTGAAAACAGAAAAGTTACTGTTGGCTTATTAATAAATAATTACTTCGTTTGGATTTAATAAAAGCTAATTTAAAGCTTTAAAAATTAAAAATTAGAATATTATTTACTTACAAATAATATTTTTTTTATTTTCTTTTTGCAAAAAAATAAAATAAAATGGAAAAAAAAATTAAAAAAAGATAATTTTTTGATTTTATAAAGAAGTTTAAAATTTTTCTTTTTGGGGGAAAACTTTCTTCATTGGTACCACTGTAGAATTGATCCTTATCATAGCCACCGACTCAGGGGAGGTCCAGGGGCCATGGCCCCCCTGGACTAATTACAATGTGGGCCGCCCCCCCCCCCTGGAAAATTGTCTATATATACTCATACTCTTCGAATTCATAAAAATTTTCGCCTGTGGCAATAAAATTTTCTTGTTTTTTGTAAAAAGTTTTAAATTATAAAACTGGGTACTTGAACCTCATATTAAAAAAAAAATGGCTACCCCGCTAGGGATTTTTTGTATTTTTCTAAAAATTTAACTCTTTTAAAACTAAAATATACAATCAAATTTGAACAATTTAGCACATTTGTTTGAATTTAAGATTGTAAAACTTTTTGATCTACCTACTCACAAAGAAATCGCCTGCGGCGCCAAGCTTTTCACAAATTTAAATATATTTAATGTTTTAAAATTGGAATTTATTGGCATGGTTGACAGTCATATCTGGTTGACAGGCATATCTGGTCAATTTTTTGAATTTTGCTGAGGCGCCAGATTTTTAAATTTATTTTTGTCTGTACTGGATACGCTGTAAACATTTTTAAAAAGCCCTGTGATACGGGAATAATCATGATAGAGCTTTAATGTTTTAAAACAAGGAGAAAAAGTTTTTTTTTAATTTTTTGTTTTTTTTTTTTTCATAAAAAATTTAATTTTTTGTATTGCTCTCCAAAAAATAAATAACATATTTCAAAATTTTTGTGTTTTTTTTTTCGATAACCCCTGGTAAAATCTCCGTCACTGGATTAAATCTAAAACTTTTTTATTTTTATAAACCGCACATTTGTGTTAGTATTGCATATAAAAATTAGAGTCGTATCTTTATTATTTATATAAAAATTTAATCAAAATATATCAAAAAAATGCGAAAAAAAAACAAAGTTTTTGAATTTAGAAGCCTATTAAAAACAAAGAAATAAAGACTTTTTAAATCCGCTTTTTTTTGGCTAAGAGCACCACTAATAAAGAATCGATCTACGGCAAGAAAAAAATAATTAGACCTAAATTATTTTTTTTACTAAAACTTTACACAAAAAAAACCACTTTGCGCTATTTCTCAAAAAAACGATCTGGTCGAGAAAAAGGTTCCGAAATCAGCCCACCAAATATAGCCAGAAGCCACTAAAGCTCCAGGGAAAAAAAATCTTTTTTTGTAGAGTAGTGTAATAATAATAATAATAATAATACTTTTCTCTCTGTAGTGTTGTGGGGAGTATGATAAATACAAAGATTGCCGTGCTGCAACGACCGTGCGAACTTATTAAGCTCAGGCAATTTGTCGCCTTTTTTATCTTAAATTTGTTTATTTCACAATAAAAGCAATAAAACGTATCCGTACTGCAACGAGAAATCTATTGTATGTGTTTTCATGTTTGCTTTAAATACACAGTGGGCCCTGCAAAAAAATATTTATTTTCCGAAAGGTTTTAACTTTTGGGAATGGTAAATTGATACCCAGAAAGTGCAAACCGGTAACCTCCAACTCCGGACTAGTTAAGCTAATCTTAAATTGTGTAATTTTGGTCATATGAAATTTTGTAGTAATATGGATTAATCAGTCGAAACTCTGACTTATATACAATGTATAAATTTTTAGGATTCCGTACCGTAAAAATGAAAAAAAAAAACGGAAACTTTAAAGGATCGCTTGGTCGTTGGTTGTTGTCTGTCTGTCCGTCCTTCCATTCAACCGTCTGTAACAATCATTTATCCCAGAAACTATTCAACCTAGAAACCGGAAGTTTGACATAAGAACAGGCTGATCCCGAATTTCCGCCCTCGTCATTTTTCTCGAGAATGGTAAGGGATATTAAAAAAATCATAAACCTTGTTTTATAGTCTCACCTGTACTACAAGTTAAATACCGAATGACGCTTTCATAATGATACTCGTTGGACCTGTGGCGACCTCTATATTTTTCTCCAAATAGTAAACAATTTTTTATTTATGAAATTAAAAGATCTTTAAATTATAATAGTTCAGTTTCATATCTTTTTTTTCTGGCCTCATTTATTTTTTAGTTATAGGCTGTCAAAATTTACGTAATTAATTGTTCCTAATTTAGTACCATTGCAGATATTAAACAATTTTAAATGTGTTACTTTTAGCTTTATAAATAATAATTAATTTTAATAGGCAAACGATTAAAAATAAAAGTCCTAAGCACTATCTCAACTCCAATTATCCATTATTTAAAAACTGAATTACTTCATTTGTGATTTGTAAGATGCAGGCATGCATTATATTAATTCTTGCGTATTGGTTTTGTTCCTTATATTTATTTAAGTATTTTTAATAAAAAAATATGTATTTCTTTAATGTTTTTGATATGCTCTCGTATTATTCTCTTGATATATTTTTGATTGTTAAAAAGTTATTATTTGGTAAATATTTCCATGAAAACAGTTTATTGTTGATACTATACCAGGGTTTATTAATAAAATTAAGCATATTAAAATTTGCTATTATTTAAGAAAGAGAAAGATAAGTCGCCCAAAACAAATTGACAAAAATTAATAAAATGCTTGCCTGCATCTCACAAATCACAAATATAGTAATCCAGATTTTAAATAATGGATAATAAGAGTTGTGATGTCACTTAGCACCTTTTTTAAATTGTTTGCTTATTTAAATTAATTAGTATTTATAAAGCTAAAAGTAACACATTTGAATTTTTTTAATATCTGCAATGGTTAAAAAATTAGAAACAATTAATTAAATAAATTTTGACAGCCCATAACTAGAAAAAAAATGAGGGCAGACAAAAAGACATGAAACTGAACTATTCTAATTTAGATCTTTTAATTTCATAAATAAAAAAATCGTTTACTATGGGAAAAAAATATAGAGGTTGCCACAGGGCCAAAGAGTATTATTATAAAAGCGTCAGATGGTACTTAACTTGTAGTGTAGGTGAGACTATAAAACAAGGTTCCTAAATTTTTAATATCCCTTACCATCTTCGAGAAAAATGACCAGGGCAGGAATTTTGGATCACCCTGTACACCCACTCTATTTCAAAAATAACAGGAGAAAAAATTCTGAAAAAAAAATGGATATAAATACGTCAAACTAATCACAGCATCGTTGTATGTTATGGACGGCGTTTAGAAACTTGCATATACACTTTTGCACAAAACTTTTGCAAAACTTTCGCACTTTTTAGTTTTACTCATGTTTTTCAGTTAAATGGCCCACTGTGTAATGCAGAGAAGTAAATTTATTTTAAAAGATAACCCGCTGGTTTATGTTCGCTAATCGTTTACATTCGCATTTATAATTTTTAAATTAACTTTAAATCACTAACTTTTCTGATGAAAATTTATTTTCCTGTTATTACTGCTTTGATTGTAATAGGGTGCTGGTCCCAAATATAGCCAAAAATATTAATTGTCTAAGACATTAATTTAGAACCACACACTATTATTTGGAGGCGTATCAAATGCAAATAGCTGTATAGTTGCTATGTGGGTAGCGTGCCACCAGTAATAATATTACATAATATTATCACAATATCATATATCATATGATAACAAATGTTAATATAAGAATCTAATTACTATTTAATACTTATCTGACTTTCTTAGATGTTTCTTCGATGTCTTCCAATATCACTAACTTTATATAGAAATGTGAAAGGTAAAAAACTTCAAATATATTTTAAATTAATTAAAATATACCTTGCCAATAAAACAAAAGGATTAAACAACAATGAAAAGAATTTAATAAAAGAAAAATGAAAAGTTAAAAAACAAATAAAAAACAACAAAATATTTTAATTTGAAATGAAAAAAATTATGAATAAATAGCATCTTTACCCTTCAGATATTTCTATACGCGCGACTCTAAATTTTACTTTAAATTTTTTACATATTACGTTAATTCTAAAATTCCCCTAAAACCCAACTTAACTAGACGACTACATATTTCCGAATCCCCTTTTTGACCATAACTAAAAACAGGCAAAGATTTCCCTTCCCAGAGATGCCGATATACCAGTCATAAAACTATTAACGAAAATATCTGAGGAGTTTTCGATCAAAATAAACTGAATTACTTTAAATTACTGAAAATGAATTTAAATTTAATAAAGCGAAATGATTAAAAAAACTACTTCTACATATTGATTGATATTGATTTTCATGACATTGCTTCGAAGTAGAAAAAACCATTTTTACAAACAATCCCTAACTATTGCCAGTATCTAAAACAACATCATTAAAGATATTCCCATATTTATTAATTAAGAAAACCGAATTAACCAATTAATTAGTCTAATAAAAATGTACACCCTTTTTATGTAAACGCCTCAATTACACAAAATGCAAGCTTCCCAAATACTAATAATATTAGCATCTGTAAAAATAAACAGCAAACCACCCGTTAAGAACAATGCTATGTCACGTTCAATAACCATACAAATAAAAATATAAATACTCAATATATACAGGGTGACCACTCTGTTACATGATAAATCTATTGAGTTTTATTTTATTTTGGTTGAGAATTGTTTTATTATAATTTTCCTACGTTTTAGCAACGATAATATCAAGACATTAATACATTAATTTATTTTAATGCCTATCCAGAAGCTTGCATAAGAACATAAAACATAAGAATGCGATGCCGTGATTGGCTTACAAGATACATGGCGTGGCACATCAAGCCAATCACGGCATTGCATTGTTATGTACTATGTTGTTATGCGAGCCTGTGGATATGCCCTTATCTGTATATCTGTATCTGTATATCTAATAATATTGTGTTATATTCTTCAAATAAATCAATAGGTCAAAAATACTATATTTTATCACAATATCACAAGAATTAAGAAAAATCCTTCAAAATTTTCCTTTTCAAAAAAAATTAAGTCATGGATTTTAGAAAATAAACAATTTATTAAATTAAGCATACACCCACAATAGTAAGCTATTAGATGAAAAATATTTTTTTTAGCTCCAGAACGAAAAAATTGTAATAATTTAATGTGTTGTAACCTAATGGATTATTTATGATAAAATACTGTGACTTATATTGTTTGACAATGTTAACTGCACAAATGTCTAAATATTGGAAAATATTTTTAAATATTGGTAAAATGTACCCTGTTTAACTAAAAAATGCATTTAAAGTAATTTTGACTTCTTTCCCCAAAATTTGCCAAATAGAGAGTTAAATTACACTTCACTCGAAATCGAGACAAGACGAAAAATGTCGATTTATTGGTTCTAGTGAATGCTTAATCAGCAAAGCGTATAGATCTTATAAAAAATGCTTTAATGCATGTTTTTGAATTTTAAAAACTATTCTTAGAAGATAAATTGTAAGTAAAATCTTCCAAGAAAAGTGGAAAATTTTTAAAAAATTATAAAAAATTGATACTTCGATGCCTAATGCCACATGACCCCCATGCCACCTATGACTATAACTTTTTTTAAGCAACTAACCTAGATTATTTTAAGCCCAAACTTATGGATATTTTTAACTGATAGAATAATAGCGTTAGTAATACAACAACATAGTGTTATACATGCGCCAACAAATGAGATAACGTTTTCTGTTGTATTAATTACAATTTTGTGTTGTTTACCTTTTAGTGCTACAACTGGTTGTTGTATCGTATAACATATTTACGTTATATCATATTACAAAATATGGTATATGTTTGTTTGTTTAACCTCGTACTATTCTACTTAATTAAGCATCCCCTAAGTCCAGGACTTGTGTGGGCTAGTAGTAGAGGGAACCACCGGCTTATACTGACTTTCGAACCAGTTTCTAGGGAGTGTCCGTTTCACTTATCGCCTTCACCAAATTTCAATTATTAATTAACTGAAAAAGGCAAATCGGCGCCAGTGAGAATCGAACTCAGGATAGTAGACTTGCTATGCATACGCGCTAGCCACTACGCTATGCCTCCCACAACAACATTTATATCAGTGTATTATTAAATATAAAGCTATCGAAATAAATTTTATGTCAGTCTATATACTCCCAAAAAGCGATACGTGAGCCTAAACAAAAGTTTTTTAATATAGTATAGCTTTTATAATAATACCAAGGCCGTATCCAGGGGGGGGCGCCCCCGAAATCCTAAAATTTTATACGAAAATCTAAAATTTTAAATATTTAAAATTAAAATAAACTATAACATTTTAAAAAAAATTTGCATACCGCCCTATAGCTTTTTTACTCCCCCAGAACAATAAGGCAGGCAAATATGCAGGCTCTTTTCCAAGTGGACCATGCTGCTTCAAATTCGTAAAAAAATTAGCCTGAGGCGCTAGAGTTTTCTTGCATTTAAACTTTAAATAGTACCACCTTTCAAATTTAAATAGACTATAAAATTTCTAAAAAAAAATCGCCTGCCTGCGGCGCTATAGCTTTTTGCTCACCCAGAACGATAAGGGCACAAAGCGAAGCAAATATGCAGGCTCTTTTCCAAGTGGACCCTACAGCTTCAAATTCGTAAAAAATTTCGCCTGCGGCGCTAGAGTTTTCTTACATTTAAACTACAGCTTTTATACGTTCTTTTTTATTAGGGTTTATAAAACCTAGGTTTGAAATTTGTCAATATTTTCGCCTAAGGCGCTAGAACTTATACCACTGTTTTCTAATTTAAATAGACCAGCACAGTTGTAAAAAATTTTACCTGCGGTGCTGGCGCTTTCTTATTTTTTTATTTGAATTTTTAAAACTTGAGTTTCACTAAATTGAATTAAAAAAAAAGCCGGAAATTAACAGAAGTAAAAAAACATGAAAACATTCTTTCCTGCGTCACTTATTTTGTTTTCAGTTAAGGGTTTTGCGAATTAAAAATCAAAATTATATTATCATTATTATGTCCGATTATGTCTGGATAAATTTTATATAAGTTGTCAAAATTAAATGTTTTAAATGTTGCCGCTATGGTCACGTGAAAAAGGATTGCAAACATCAGCTGACTTGCCCTACCTGCTCTGATACGCACGAGATTTGTCAGTCGGAAAATCAGCAATGTATTAACTGCATGGAGTACAACAAACGATTTAATTCAAATATACCTACAAATCACACTATAAAAGACTCAAACTGTTATGTATATAAACAAAAGCTTGCTAGCTTTATTTCTAGGATTAATTATAGTGAATAATTTAAATATGGGGGTTGTACCTCTAGTAATCTATGATCATTACGGTAATATATGGGTTGTCTAATCTATGGTTGAATATGATGGACCAATGATTTTCAGTTTTCGAATTGTTTTTTGTAAAACATGTTTTATAGGTACTAATTTAGTAAATATTTTTTAATTGACTTTCGAACCAATATATCTAGGGAGTACGCCTTCGCCAAATTTCAATTATTAATTAACTGAAAAGGGCAATAGGTGCCAGTGAGGTTTGAACTCACGATCATTAGATCAGTGTCAGCTATATCGATGCCATTGACCGCTGAGCTAAATCTCCCAAGTGAAACGTCAGATGCCAAAACAGCTGAATAAAAATTCATTATTAACCATGGTGCAATTTCATTATTTTTAGAACCTCTGACGTCATAGGTAGAGAAATAATATTTCTACAAATGAAAAGAACAGTAATAAAGATGTGGTTTTAGGCTGTTGGTGAAAAAATATATTTCCTGTGTATTTTTATGGTTAAGTGTAAGATTGATTTTTATAATCAAACTTCGCCATTTTGATGTAATTATATGTCAAATAAAGTCGTTTGTTATTAAATAAACGTTATCTTGGGTAAAATGCGTTTAAGTTTTAAACATCATATTTAAATCCTAATAATTAGGATACTTTTATGTTATCCGTACGTTCTAATTGTTTTTAAACAACTACAATTATTGTGATTGTTTAAAAACAATTAGAAGGTACGGCTTAAGTACCATAAGTGCCTATGCACAGGCTCGCATAAGAACATAATACATAACAATGCGATGCCGTGATTGGCTTGATATGCCGCTATGTATCTTGTAAGCTAATCACGGCATAGCATTCTTATGTTTTATGTTCTTATGCAAGCTTCTGGATTGGCCTTAAGTTGTAACAAAAGAGGCCTAAATGAACTTTATTCAGATTAATGTATTTAAAAATACAGTAGTTCCATAATGGAAATACTATATTTGGAACTTCCATCTAGGAATAAATTTGCGTACTTGAAACCCTTAACCACAAAAGCTAATAAACAAATTATTATTTTAACAAAATACAAAATTATTCCAAATGAAATTATGTATGAAATTATAAAACATTATTTGAATAATGTATAAAGAATAAAAATATTTTTTCAATTTTGCTATTTAAATTAAAATTTCATGTAAAAATGGTGAAAAATAACCTACAGGGTGTTTTAGAACTGGCTCACTTCCTTTTACAGAGTGACTCTAAATAAAAAAATATGAAAAAAGTTCCTATAAACATATATCCAAAAACGACTCGTAAGGGAGCTACGCTCCTTCGAAAGGGGTTCTAAAATCTCGATTTAATAACTTAGGAACCTTTTGTGTTAAAGCAACAATGCTTTGCATGTGATCTTTCTTTATTAAGGCCTATTAGCCAATGGTATTTACATGTAGTTACTTCAACCAGGGACATCCGAAATGGGGGTCTTTTCCCTTTTTGCTCCAAACTTTTGCTGCTTATTTTTTTGTGAATTTATTATTAAAATAATATTCACCAGGTAAAAACACATGAAAACGTATTCTTGTTCTAATACCGTAGGATTAACCGTTTTCGAGAAAAATACAATTAAATGCAAAATTACACGTTTTGAGAAACAAAAATAAACACTAAAAGGTAAAAACCAAAATTTTAATAAGGGAGGGTGCTTCTACATCAAAATCTAACAAAAAAAGTTCCTATATATGTAGGTCCAAAAACCGTTACCATTTGGACGGCCCACGGCAAATGGTGTATTTTGGGAGACCGCAATTCCGATATATATATATATATATATATTGACTGACATAAATTTTTAATCCGATGGCTTTAACAGTAACGCCAAAAAACAATTGATCTGTCTTAGCTAGGACGCCCTATATATAGCACCCTTTATCGTTTATTAATTGGTCAGTAACAAGCACTTGCCGTTAATGGATAGTGTCGCCGTAAATAGAAGTCGCACATCTTGATAGGGGGCCTGATTTGCAGGACATGCAAAAGCGTGCACATGCAGTGCTGATAGCGCACTATCTTCACGGTCTGTTTGCTGAAAAATGTGTCTACTCGATGGTGTACCTACTAAGCTGGCAATCAAGTGGCCCTTGTTTAGTGCATGTATTTTGTATTAGGGTTGCCATTTTCTTACATTTTCGTTTTCGTGTTGTATGAATTTTCAGCATGGCTTCGGTGAAAAAAGTCGGCTTTTCTATACCCCCGGAAAAAATTTACAACCTTAAGGATTTAAAACTAACGTGGTCAAGACTTGTTTACCTTGACAACCAATAAAATCAGTGAAAGCATTTATTATTGACGGTTGTTAACCATTGTTTATTGACGACGGTCAATAATTAAAAAATATATAATACAATTACGTACCAACTTTTGCAACTTATTTTTCAGACTGAGAGCTATGTCAGTAGTAGTTTTCGTAACGAGTAAGCGACTTTAGTCAGTAGTGCACGAGAATGAAGTTTTTTTGACCACGCGAATCGAAGTCAAAAAATCATTCGAGTGGACTTATTGCAAACGAGTTGAGAACAACATTTTTCGTCCGATATACAGTCTGGACTCTAAAAATGTATATTTTAAAGAATAACTCTTGTTTAATTTTGACATTTAGAAAATTTTATAAACGTCAAATGACTTTTTTCAAAATAAAAACTATGTGTAATCGTTTGGATAAATGAGTGTGCATAGTTTTTATTTCATTCAAATATGCACTATGTACTCGTGCGATAGAGAAATATCCTAACGAGAATATATAGTTTTAGTGTTCAAGTCCACAAATTATAGAGACCTCTGTGTTCCTCCTGTTTATTTAAATAACTCTGTTGTTGAACGCGTGTTCGAAATCAAATACCTAGGTCACCTTATCAATGATATGCTAAGTGACAACTCTGACATTCAGCGTCACAAGAAAAACATTTGTGCCCGCGCAAACATGTTAGCTAGAAAATTCTCTAAGTGCTCTGTCGAGGTTAAGAACTCTCTTTTCAGGACATTTTGTTCTAACGCATACTGTGGTGAAATTTGGCTTGATCATACGGTGGCCTCGTGGCGAACTCTTCGCGTATGCTATAATGATGCATATCGCATTATCCATAGACTACCGCGCTATAGTAGTGCCTCGGAAATGTTTGCCTCTGCCCGAATAGATACCCTGGATGCTCTGAGACGCAAGTTGCTCGCCTCTTTTGCGAAGCGGCTACTCTCCAGTCCTAATGTTTTCCTAAAAGCGTTTGTATCTTCGGACTGCTTTTGGGTTTCTGCACAAATCGCCACTTGGCGACGCCTTTGTTTCTTACAAGTGACCTAATCATTTTATTTATTTATAAATTATAATTATTTTGTTTTGCTTTATTTTTATATTTATTCGTTTTATTATTTTGTAGTGTATGGCCATTGTGCTGTAATAAAAAATTATTATTATAGTGAACATGGATTTTTTTTTTCGTGGACACTAGGTCGTACGAAAAATAATTTTTAAACTAAATTTTTAACTGATATTTGAAATTTCTAGCTTTAGGTAGTAGAACAAATATTATATGCACCACGTATGCGAACTGTCCGAGCGACAATTTTTGGTAACATAGCTGTATACAAAATTTCAAAGTCTCTAACCTAAAAAAAAATTTTGAATGAATACAAGGCTTTCCGGAAATTTTGAAAATTTTCAAAATGGGAAAGCAAAATTATCTGGAATTAAAAACAAAATATCTGGCAGCCCTATTATCAATCTTTCAATTTAATAAACTGTCCCTGTTCGGAGCACTACATAGGTAGGTTTGTTACAGTAGGTGGGTAGTTTGAATGGTTCCGCAGGAACTACCTACCCTAACAAACCTGCCTATCCAGTGCTCTAGTTCTGTAATTAATGCAAAACCTGGTCTTTGATGTTTGCATGTCCTAATAAGGAGAGTACCGTGAAAAGATCGCTTATCGTGATATATGATGTACAATTTATTATTAACATACAAAAAGTACTCATTACGCAATATAACTTTTTAAATTTTATACACTACAAAAATTAAGGTACCTACAACATTTTAAGGGGTATTCCATTTAGGATGAGTTCTTCTTTGACCTGTATTGTAAGGATGCCTTCAAGATTTTTTTTATAACTTTGATGTAGAATAACTACTAACCAAAGAACTTTTACCTCAAGAAGTTATTTCAGACCAATATTTATGAAGGTGTCATCTTTTTGTTTGTTTGTTTACATAAACGTACGCGATACTGCTTCTGGTGTAAACATAAGTATCGTTAGTATGAGTTTACACATTCTTTCTCTTTACCCGTACTAATTGTAAACAATAGTCATTCCCCACCAGTCCCTCACCGTAGTTGGTTCACGCTTCAAACAAAGTATACGGTAGATTTCATCATGTTCATTCTTGAGGTAAAAGTTCTTTGCTACTAACTTACTTTTGAATCACACTGTATATTATTTGGGCCTAGCAGAAAAAAATACAAGCGGCAAAGATATGTAATGCTACTCATTCCATTACATCGCATTTGATGGTATATTGCATTTTCCTAAATAACGCAAGTTAAAACTATTTAAAACTCCAAATAACATATTGCTGCCAACAAAAGAATACTTCCCCTGTAGGCGGCATAGAGTAGGCCTATTTCATTAAAAGAAAAAATAAAGTTAAAAAAAAATGGAAAGACGAAATTGGATTTTTTTTTTCAAAAAATATAAGTAATATGTGTAATTTTTTTAACGTTAGTTCTGGTACACCCTGTAGTTATTTTTTCGAAAAACAAAAAACAAAAAAAAATAAACAATAATAATTTTGAAACAGATAGTTTTTGAAATTTTTTTAAAAAGTTTTTGTTTTTTGGGGGGATTTCTTGCAATTGCAATAAACAAATATAGGGAAATAGGACTTTTGTTTTAATCTATAATTATTTGTTTGCTCTGAGTGGGCCTTAATTTTTTTCCAGGGAGCTCAGCATTGTTAAGGCGGGGATGACAGGATGTGGGTAGGGGCGGTATCTCCGAACAGCTCTCCCCACCCAAATTCCAGCGACATCACTGTCTTTAGCCCACTGCCCATTGCCTGTAGCCTAAAGGCCTATAAAAAAGTATTTTTTCAGTAGAACAATTATAAACGTAATTTGTCAAAGACTAGTCCATTTTTTCATTGATTGGTTTTTATAATCAAACGGAACAATAAGATTTATTTATTGATGCCAATAAATCAAAACATTTTTATGGATATCAGATAAAATAAGGGCTCGGGGGAATAAGGGACATAAATACATTTTTAACCAAATCCAGATATCCTCATAGGAACTTGCTTCTAAAAGGTCACAAGATATATTGTTAAATAATAACGAGATATGGCGACATAACCTTCCCCAGACTCTCATCTCACTGCATCTGAGATCACTCACTTTTCCCCTTTAAGGTCTTTCGGAGACCATTTTTGTAGTGGTTTGGACTTTTTACTGTATAAAATAACGGTTTTGTATGACGTTTAAAAATTAATTTAAATTTTAAGGTTACATCGGGGGATTAAATTTTTATAAATCTGAAGGACCAAACAATTTAGAATTGTTAAAAACAAAGCATAAAAATATATTGTCTGAAAAGCCAGGGCCTCCCCTGATTGAAATTGAAATTTGGCGAAGGCGTAAGTTAAGCGGACACTCCGTATAAAAACTGGTTCAAAAGTCAATATAAGCCGGTGGTTCCCTCTACTACTAGCCCACAAATTAAGTAGAATACTACGAGATTAAACAAACATGTAAAAGATAGTTAAACGCACGGAATTACTCCAACTTTCACCTACGCACCTATACCAACTTTAAAACAACAAATAGGAATTGTTTCCCTAAGGCGTCACCAACCCTATAAAAATATTTAGTTGATTTCTAGCCAATAAAGGAACTAGCCACACAATATTTTATATTACAGATAGGTTACTCCAAGCCTGCTTGTGTTAAGTTAAATTGAGAAAGTCAGGGCACATTTTCTGAGAAACTCTTTACTAAAGAAAAAAATAAAATTATTTTTTTTAATGTGACATAAATACATGTATGCATAGGTCACATCCTAATTTACTAAAATAGCCCTTGAAAAAAATACCCGAATACCAAAACTTTAAAGTCGATTTTTAAAATAATTAAGATAAATGTGGCTTATATTCTTTGTTCCCCTGAGCCCTTCAAATGTAATTTCTATTTTGTGATACATATTACAAACAGAGATTGATTTAGTACCTAAAATTTTATCAGAAAATGGATCATAAAAATCTAAGTTAAAATAAATTTGATTGAATGACCTTCGTAATGGTTTATAAAATTTTATTTGGTTATATACTGGGTGATCAGTAACTGGCATGTCAAAATTGAAGAGGTGATTCTACATCCAAAAATATGAAAAAAAGTTTATATAAAGGTTGTTCCGGAAATGAGTCCTAAGGGAGAGCTACGGCTCTTCAATGCTGGACATATTGAATGGGGAACAAAAAAAAACACCTATAAAATTTTAATTCAGGATGATTCTTCATTTAAAACTAATCAAAAAAGTATTTTTTAACAAAACACCTAAATTTAATATTAAAGGAGCAATAGCCTTTTAAAAAGTAACATTTTTGGTGACACAAAATGATACTTCCTCTTAATTGCATTTTTTTTAACCGTTAACCAGACCTGCTAAATACTACATTTAAAACCCATGTAGTTGCGTCCCTGTGAGACCCACAACAACCGACCGCTGTGACCAAATCGAGCGAAATAGGGTCAAACGGTCTGTGCAGAAAACAGGGTGCGCACCAATATGGTACACCTGGTCATTAACGTGTTAAAGCGGTTGCTCCTTACACTATATAACATTTTTCATGTATTTTTACCTAATAAATCTATATGTTTTACAAAAAATCAACAAAAAAAAATACAAATAAAAAAGTTTGGAGAAAAAATGTGTTGAGCCTCATATTTTGTCAGTCTAGGCACGCCTCTGGATAAATTCAAAAAAATAAATTAACATAAGCTTATTGTATAAATGCAAAGCTTGAAGGGTACCAGAGTTATTAATTAAACACCTTATTTTTATTACAATTTTAAAGGGTCGCAGCTCCCTTAGGGCTCATTTCCGGACCAAACAAAGGGAACTTTTTTGATATTTTTTGGATGTAGAATCAATTTTTAAATTTTGGAATGCTAGCTACTGTTTTATCGGTATATTCCAACTCTGAAGATGATTTAATAACTTTGGTACCTAAAATTAATGGTTCATATTAAACTCTTTGCGTTTTTAAACGTTCAGCTTTATCTATAAGTGTTCTCTTTAAGAAAAGAACTAATAGTTCCTTCCTTTCGATTTATTTCAGTTAATTTTTTTACTTCTAAATACTCCTTTTTAGTGGAATATTGTTTTTTTGGCGAAAAAACATTACTTTTGGAGTTTTGTTTTCACAATGGCATATCTTGGCATATCTTAAATTTAAGATATTTAAGATATCATTTTATAAAATTAATGTCAAAAGCTGTCATGTGCTGTAATTATGCACTTAAAAGTGTAAAACTGATTTTTTCTACTACTGCTTTGGAATGTAAGCTAATACACACACTTTTTAAACAAAGAATTAATCCATTCTAGCTCTAGATACGGTATGAATATTCTGTATCAAGTGTTAGAATGAGCACATGTAGTACCATCTCTAGTTTATAAAGGTAAAGAAAACTGTAGCAAAATTAGCAAAAATATATATATTTTACCATTAAATATTGAATAATTTAATGCAATTTAAAGTTTTTGCGTTAACATTACATTAAGTTTATTAGTTTTTCTTAACACTTGACCAGTATTTTATCAAATTAATTTCAAAAAATTAAAACTGCTCCATCTATTTTTAAATATTTAAACCTGATATATGTCACAACAATATGATATAACCTTCAATTTTTGCATTATAATTTGTAAATATGTGCTAAAATTAAATAAAAATCTTTTATAACTACTGATTTGATAAAATTATTAAATAACATTAATTGCTTTATTTAAAAATATGTGTTTTGTTGCATTAACAATGTCGAGTCACAAGAAACATTGTTTTTAACCTTGTCCGCAGTTTAAAGCCATACAGTGTTTCATATTTGCAGTCGAAGAAAACGTATAGTCTACAACACGTATGGAATAGTTATTCCGCACTCGCGGGATCGTCATACTCGCCTACCGACTCGTATAACAAACTTTCCGCTCGAGCGAAATATTGTTTATTCCATACTAGTTATAGAATATACTATACATCGTTGCTTAATAGTCATTTTCTAAGCCTACCAGATAAAAAAATCATACGTTATTTTAAGCTACGACGGAAGAATTCTCATAGGATACTGATATTTCTATAGTGTAGTATTACCTAGAGACCTCTCATAGACAGTTCTCTGATGACAAAAATATCAGAATTTCTATGTTCTTTAGTGTAAGCGTTATAAACCTAATAAGGACTGCAAGTGAAAAGTAACTAAAAAAACTCATTTAAAATAACCAAAAGTTATAAATTGATATATTTTTTTATTGGATGACTTGTGCTTTAGGTGCAAACTGTGCTGATGAGAATTAAGAAGGTCGAAACGACACTCTCCACTATATTACTTGCTAAACTGTGACAAATCCCGTAAAATGTGTTATTTCTGACTTAATTTCTTTATGCCCGATTATCACTATTTGTTTTTGTATATTATTATATTATTCACAGCGCCTCCGCTAGAATAATATTATAGGGTAGTTTCGAATCTCCCAAAATCACCAAAAAACGTCCTGGACAAAAAATTCTTGGATACAAATGTGTTTCATGAAAAAATAAGAAACTTTGAAAATATCCGTCCGTCCATCGTCCGTCCGATGTCACGATTTTTGAGTACACGATAACTCCAGAACGAATTATCAGATCGACTCGAAATTTTCAGAAAAAATAAAGTTCTATGAGGGGAAGATCCCTATTGTTTTTTATAGTAATCCCCCAAACACAAAAAAGTTATGTGGGATTAAACTTAAAAAAAAATTAAAACACTCATTTTCAGATTTTTTTTTAATTTCAATTTTTTCGTTTTTCGCAAAAAAAAATAAAAAAATAAACTGAAATTTTTTGATTTTTTGAGTTTTTTTTTGAAAAAAAAAACATTTTTTAATTTTTCGCAAAAAGAAAATAAAAAAAAAGGAAAATTAAAAAAAGTTTTTTTATTTTTTTTTAAGAAAAAAAATCATTTTTTTTTTCTTTTTTCAAGACAATTTTTTCCTTTTTTCAAGAAAATGTATTTTTTATTTTTTTGAAAATTATTGTTTTTAAGTGATGGGAAAATGCAACATACTATTTACTGTGAATAATATATAATGGAATGCGTAGCATTACATATCTTCACGGCTTGTTTAATTTATAAAATAGGCCGTATATTTGACTACAAAACCGTATCAAAAGAAATAAATATTCAGATAAAAATAAGTAATTCTAAAAGAAAATTTATTCGATTATGAACGAACCAATGGGTTTTTATCTTACATCCTACGTATGTTTCTTTCGGTATAATCGCAACTTCGTGAAAATAATACGCAAATTCCATTGTGAATATGAATATAAATATTTCAGTATTTTTGGAGATTTTATAATGATTTATTTCGAGATTTATTTACTACCAAAAACATATTATAATCGGATCCGCGCATAAAAAGAAAAATATCGTCGACTTCTAAGACAAAACTCAATGAAGCTGTTATTAAAAACAACAACCTTTATACAGGCTTATTTTTTTGAATGGTACAGTGCCTCTAACTTTTTAATATATTAGATTAGAAGTTTACTACATATTATGTATTATGTAGTACATACTCTATGTTCTACCTTAAAATAAGACTAGGGGGGCGCAAGGGGGCAAAAATTTGAATGGAAAGGAGTGTCAATTCACTTTGTAACATCTTCCTTTTAAAAATAATAATGGTGAGATCAGATATCTACTGCTTTCACTTCACATAATATGAGTTTAGATACAAATGGAAAGCAATATAATTTAAAAGGTTTTTAGAGGGGTTTTTATTTTAAATATTTAGATTATTCTTAGTTTTAGACTCCCTGATTGGTTAGATTTGACAGTTAACCGAGTATAATCTGAGTACTCATTTAAATGGAAAATCACCAGAAATGGGCGGTAAATTTAGAATAATATGTAAATAAGAGGCTTTGCAAAGGATATACGTATGGTACAGGTAAATATATACAAAATTAGATATCCTAAGAATATACGATTATATCCCAGCTTATTCGTGGATGAATATGATATCCATGGGATATAAAAAAGAAGATATTCATGGGATATACAAAATAGAATGTTCTATAAATATACGATTAATGTACCGGGAAATGCGCCTTTGATAGGACATAAGGACAAGAGAGATATTTTAAAGTTAAGTGCCTATTCACAGTCTCGCATAAGAACATAAAGCATAACAATGCGATGCCGTGATTGGCTTGATGCGCCGCCATGTATCTTTTAAGCCAATCACGGCATCGCATTCTTATGTTTTATGTTCTTATGCAAGCTTCTGGATATGCCTTAAGATATAAATGTACAAAATAAATATTGTAATTTTAACTGTAGTTTGGACTTTTTTTATATATTTTTTTATTTCTTTTTAATCTTATGTATAATGTAATCTTATATATAATGTAACTAAATCGTATACGATATAGTAACATTATCTTTTTGTAGTTGTTAACCTATTATATAAAACGTGTAGCTATTATACTACCTCTGTGACATAAAATTCTTTGCTTATAAAATTAAATATGCATTTTAAAGAACAGAGTTCCTTTGTCATAGAAAATTCCTGTAAGGTTATTCATAAATTTTATTAATTCTCTTACATTTTATGGTTTATATATTAATAAAAAAGTACACTTACTGCAAAAAAGTGCCTTTTTAGAATGAAGTTTTTTAAGTTGTAAATGCGACATGTAAAATCAAAACGTAAGATAACTCCAAACTAAGCTTACTTTTAGAAAACCACAAAAAAACTGTTATTCTTTTTTCGCAATCTAAAACCTGTGACATTTTATTCAGCTTAACCCCTTCCATTCCAGCCGGTTTTTCAAGGTATATGGACCTATACCAGATTTAAATTTATATGAATATCCGGTATGAATATCCAACTGTGGATATTGTGGGGAATTTTGCTATACCTAAAAATATCCATACTTGGATACAATGGAGCGAAAGGGGTTAATGGTACATATTGGTACAAACATTGCAAGAAAATATCAAATATTTTCCGAAATATTTAAAAAAATTGTTTGGACTTATTATTTTTTGATTCTAACCTTTGAACTTTATACCTACTAATTCAAACTTTATCATAAAAGGTTGCTTTTTAAACCGGAACATCGGATCGGCATGTTTTTTTTATAGACAAGTGTCTTAAAAAGTCTTATGCTTTATGATTTTTTTTTTATTTTACATGCCTTCTCTTGACTTTCTTATAAAAAATAGCTGACTAGGAAAATTTGTTGTAATTACTCTGTATATTATCGGATTTTCCAGAAACTCGAAATCGTATGAATAAAGTCGAATTTTCAATATTTTCTATTCAAGGATGTGGGCCCCACTTTTTTGGGAGTCTATGTCAAAAATGAGTACCTACATATTTTTTTTTTGTTTTTTTTTATATTTCCCTCTTTTACTGGTTTTAGGATTTTTTTCTTAAGTTAAAGCCAAAACAAACTTTTTAACCCCTTCTTACCCCCTGAGGGGGTCCCCCCCATCCCGAATAGATGGACTTTACCGTTTAATCCAAATATTGATGTTTAATCATTTAAAAAACAACACTTTAAAAAATACTTTGACGCATGATATAAACTTTATTTGATAGTCCTTAAAATGTATAGAATCTATACATTTAATGGTATAAAAATGTCATTTTTGAAAAATATGGACTTATCACTCTTTGATCCTACTTGCCTTTAATTATAATACAGTTATAACAGGAACGTAGTTACGTAATAATTCCAAAGTTTTAGTGTCATATGGTACTTAAATGTCTCGCAATCTGAATACATATTTGCAAGGAAAAATACTGCGAGGTTTATTATTCTACACTGAAAAAAATAGCGTAATCAATAAAGTAATTAGGTTATAGTATACAACAATAAATATTTCTATTTGCTCTAACCACTATATATTGCATAGAATACAACAACAAAAAAGTAAACGTGTTCGGTATTTACAAATAAGTGCAGTTGTTTGATTTACAACTACGAACTGTTAAGCGATGAGGTTTTTCTTTATCGCGCAGAGAGCGAGCTGGGCGTGGCTTGCAAATCCGCAGGATCGGATTGCCGCTTCTTACTACGTCACGATCCTCGCTTCAAACCGCAGGCAATTCAGTTGACCAGTCCGTGCAGCTGACTTTAGCTGAACCTGGGGTGCGTCGGCTCCCTACTGTGTGTTCAAAATTAGGTGTAATGTATTTAAAATTCATTTATGTGCACATAGAAATAGGTACCTCAAACTTGTTACAACAACGTTTGGTTGTACTACTTTTAGATTTTTTTTATCAGTGTACAAGGTAAAACGTCTGCTTTGTCAGGTTTTTAGCATTGTAAAGACACAAGCTACGTAGAAGTTTTGTGAGATTAAATTTTGTAAGTTTTTTTTTTGTTTGAGTAGGTAAATAAAATCCATTTGTAATTAAACCTTATGTAAATTCTTTAACAGGTTTGCGAGGTTAAATTTTGGGAGGTTAAATGGGAGGTTAAATATTTGTGGATTTTTCAGTTTTTTGTGACAAATTTTTCTACGTTTTAAACCCAATTCATTTATGGCGTAAGTAAGTAAAAATGCCTGTGTAATTAGAACATAATTTCCATAGGGGACGGTGTCTCGTATATCATCATTAGGAGGCGGCGGCGGCGAGATTTTGTCCGCCGTATGTGTGCAGGTCTATGAGCACACGCTAAAAGTGATAAGTTAATTAAAACCCTGAAATAGTGGTAAACGTGAAATTATAAAATAGAGGTTCGTTAAATTTGGTCCAGTAGAGCAGTCGTTTTTCTATTTTCTTGAAACTACATTAAATCTATCGCAATTCTCTTACACACATAATATACATAACTAGCTAAGGGGACGTTTAAGTATCACGTAACGCAAATTGTATCAAAATTCATACACTTCATAAGGAAAGTTCAAGTATTACGTAACGCAAATTGTACCATAATTCATAGCCTTCAGACCCCGCTTCTCGCTATCATAGATTATAGAGATTTCATATTTTGGCTACCCCCGCTAATAGGGGGTGTGGTCGAGGGGGTAGCCAAAATATGAAATCTCTACAGCCTTGAATAACGCGATAACCGAGTTATGAAGTGTATGAATTTAGGTACATTTTGCGTTACGTAATACTTGAACGTTCCCTAATCAGCAGGTTAACACTTTCAGTGCTCATGATGCACCGGTACGTCAGCGCTTTATTTCTAGAATGGCGCGACGCACCCGTGCGTCATGTTCACTGGTAAATTTAACGGTCAGTATTAGGCTAGCAAAGGTGTCGGGATTGTAAGAGCACGTTCAAAAAGTTCAGTTTTACCTAAAACTGACGTAGTCTGCTATTTGATAGCACTGAAAGTGTTAAGGCCAAGTTAACCTTAAATTAAACTGTCAGTATGGTTAGAAGTGTCATTTTTTGCCATATTTTTTTCTTAGACATCAAAAAACTGTGGTCGCCATGATTCCGGCCGTTTGGATCGACTAAAAAAAACAAAACACCGGACCACCGTTTTTTATGATACCTTTTTTCTTTCTATATAAAAAAAAATGTTTAAAAAATATATATATTTTTTAAAATTTGAAGATAGAGACCCCTTAAAGGCATTCACATGTGCATATATTTTTGCAATTATCTAAAGTAGAGGCTCTACGGTACGTATCATCCACCCGTCTTTTTAAATGGCTCCATTTTTTCTTTGACAAATATCAAAATATTTTTGTTCTAGGTGATTATTTTTAGAGGTAGATAATTTAGAGATATTTTTATATTAAAGGTACCTAATTACCATTTAGTAAAGGTTTAGAGTTATGGCTTTAGAAATAAAAAATTAGAGGGAAGTGTCTGCGCCGATAATTTAAATATTAGCTTTAACTTACCTTATTGACAAGAGGGAATGGTGTACATTTGTAAACTAAAAAATTACACTAATAAAACTGCATCCATAAAAAATATTTTTTCATGGATCCATTTTTATCAGTGCAGAATCACATATTTTTTAGATCTGCTTCTTTTAAAATCTTATTTTTGAATTGAAGCCTCACATATCACATATGTTATCACATTTTAAAAACACATAAAGAACATTTACCTGTAAGTAAATTGTTTATTTTTTAAAAATGCCTGCGTAGCAAAATAATTAATAAATTTCTTTTTAGTTATAAGCATTTAATTCTATTATTATTAGGGGAAGTCGGGGATAACTGGGCAGCTTTTTTTCATATCGAGTTTTTGAAAAACCTGTAAACAATTTTCAAATATTTTCTATAGCAAAAGGTAGATTATTACTATAGTTAAAACATATTATTACTTCAGACAAATATTGTTTATATAAAAAAATTTATTAACGATAAAGCAGTTAAGCCCGCTGGACCAGTTACCCCATAGGCCAGGGTTAACTGGTCCACTAACAAAAATATATTGTATTGTAATTATTGTGAATAAAATCAAATAAAATTTAATTCTAACATAAAAATAGACAACATAATATGTTAAATATTAGATATATCTCAGGATTAATTGGTGCGGGGTTAACTGGACATGGCCCACCCCCCGAACTAATTAATATTGACATAAGCGATTTTGACCATGTCCAGTTAACCCCGAACCAGTTAATCCTGAGTGACACCACTGAATGAAATCATAAAATTTTAATACTTAATAATATATTAGAAGGCGGCAATTATGCAGAATAATTAACAAAATATTCAGTATATTAGGTAAAATATTAGTATAGATCCTCCTATTAATAATAAAGTACTAATTAAAAAATAAAGTTAAGGTAAATACCTACTTTTCATCGAAAAAAATGAACTTTCTTTACTACAACTTACACGTGGGCAACACGGTCCGCCATAATACTTTAAACAATACTACTAACTAAATATCACTAGAATTTGCACTAATTATTATTATCATATGGGGTGGAATTTATAAAAATAATTTAAATCCTATAAAAATTATACAACATTCATTTATTCGTTGCATATACAGAGCGGTCCAAAAGTCACCCCCCCCCCCTCTTAAGTTTTGAACCAGTTGAGATAACGACTTCAAATTTGAAACTTTAAATAAGACAACTTAAACTATCTTTTAGCATATATTTAATAATTTCAGTTCTTAAAATGTGGGCAAGGGGGCATGGGGGCACATTTTTTTAAATGAAAAGGGGGGTCTTGTGATACATCATTTTAAAGCTTATAAAATTCTCTATTTAACTCCATATTTTTAAATTAAAAAAAAAATTGGGTTCAAAATGGGGTTGAAAATGGGTATTAATGTCAAAATTCCTCTAAAAAAAAACAAATAATTTTTTAAAAATGCCTAATTTTATCATAAAAAAATATTAATTATACTTTTAAACTAATTTTGGTTGACATAAATAAAAAAATTTAAAAAAAAAACTTAAAAAATCGAATGTTTTAGCACAAAAAATTGAAAAATCAAAACCTTAAAAAACATTTTTAAAAAATTTAAAAATGTTAGTTTAAATAGAGAATTTTATAAGCTTTAAAATGATGTATTACACGAACCCCCTTTCCATTTAAAAAAATGTCCCCCCATGCCCCCCTGCCCACATTTTAAGAGCTAAAAATATCAAATATATGCTAAAAGATAGTTTAAGTTGTCTTATTTAAGAGTTCTAAATTTGAAGTCGATATCTCAACTCGTTCAAAAGTTAAAAGGGGGGGGTGACTTTTGGACCGCACTGTACAATAAAATAACAAACCTTTCAACCAAAGATCTACATACTGTACTTAATATTTCAAATATCCACCAGTTATACTATATTTCTTCCTGTAAATCTTTAACAAAGTTTAACCATTTCTTACAATTTAATACATATCAAAATATTACAAAAATAAAAAAATATTCTATTCCATTTTTTAAAAAATCGAATACCCAACGAATGTTTACATATTTATCAATAAAAATATATAATTCTCTTCCAGATTATTTTAGGTTTTATAATAATGATAAATTTAATAAAGAAATAAAAATTTATTCAATGTCCAATCCCTCAATTTGTGAAAAAATATTATTTAACTAGTACTTAACGAATGTTAACTTATTTATCAATAAAAATGTATAGCTCTCACCCAGATGGTTTAATAAAAATTATAACGAAATTAAACTTATTTAATGGTCAATCCTTGTTTCCCTTAATTTATAATATATAAATTATATTTAAATTGAATTCATTATGCAATCAACACACAAGATTAATCTTTGTTGATAGCATTTAAATTATTACTGCATATATGCACAATATATTGTGTGTTACTTAAAATATATAAATATAGGCTCATGCAGTTGTACGTATTTTTATTTAAATAAATGTAAGTTACTGTTAAGTATTAAAATAAAATCTGAATTTTATTATTATTTTCCTTTTAGTGAATTGCGTAGATCTGACGTTCATAAATGGCAACTGAGGAGGTTCCAAGCAAAACCCCACAAGTCACAAAATTCATAAAGTCGAGTTTGGACTTTTGGATTAAATCAAGCAAACTCGACCCTGGTAGAAAAGTACATAAATCTAACTTAACATAACATTAGATTAGTGACATTTTTATGTTTAGTCTCAAACATTATACAAAAACGTTATAAAATATATAAATCTCACCTTAAAAACTAACGTTTGACAAAAACGTTATAAAATATATAAATCTAACCTTACAACACAATAGGCCCGCAGGTGGCCGCAGTGTTTGAGGTACGAATCCTCATCTTGTTTCTCTTCATCAATCAATCAATCTAACCTTAAAAACTAACGTTTGACAAAAACGTTATAAAATACATAAATCTAACGTTAGTTTCCCAACTAATTTCTAACCTTTTTCTAACCTTATTCTAACTTTAAATAATTTTTAAATTTCCATTATTAATACTTAAGCTAGTAGAAAATACTCATTTTAGACAGCTATGTGCCTAGGTTTGATAAGTATTTATTATTTATATAATAAGTTTAAAAAAATATCCCCCAAAAGTCAAAATTATAGTAAGTCTGGCAACGCTGTACTAGAATTTAAAAAATATTTTAAGATTCTGAATGTATAAATAAATCTTAACTAAATATAAAGTTTTTCTGAGGTAAACGTATTTATCGAAGTATAACAGCATATTACACGAAAAATATTTAGGGCCACCTAAAAAGATGTCTATTTTATAAATAAATGTAACGAAATTATGTTTAAAAATATTATGATTGCTAAAATACATTAACATTTATTTATATGAATAAATTTGACTCCACCTGCTATTTTATGATGCAGGTAGAAATTTCCTAGTTAGCCACGCCCCCTCCGAAAGTTGGAAATTAAACGTACTCATAACGTATTTCTAACTTAAAAATCTAACGTTAGATTAACGTTTGTAACTAACGTTTGATCCTAACGTTAAAAAGCGGGACATTTTCACATATTTTATAACGTACTTTTATACAGTTTTTTAACGTTAAAAAAACGTTATTTTAACTTTAAATTTCTACTTCTAAAAAGCCTGTTCCAGAACACGCGTACAGAAATTTGAGGGTATATTAAAAACCCTCTGGAAAATATGAAAAAAATGTCAAAAAAAACTATCTTCGTTCAATTCAAAAATAAGAACGCTTTAAGTGGACCAATACTGTTGCTGATGTTAAATTACCTTTAAAAGTTGATTTTGTAGCTATGGAAGTAAATTTAATTATTGCAGGTACATATTCTGTAGGTTTTCATGGTGATTAATGTGACATAAATATTTATTAATGTCAAAAAACTACCGCCGGATGGAGTGACCGTATAAAAATAGAATATTTGATAGCCTCTGTCGGTTTTGTCAAAATATAATAACCTAAGAAGATTCTATAGTTGAACGTCTCAAACAATGCACGCGTCAACAATTGCAAGTCCAAACCATAGTTACTAATAAGTAGGGAAAAACTAATTTGTAGGTAATTTAACATCAGCAACAGGATTGGTCAGATTAAATAGCTTCCTTTTTAATTATTATTGAAGATAGATTTTTTTTTTAATTTTTTTCATATTTTCCAGATGGTTTTTAATATACCCTCAAATTTCTGTACGCGAGTTCTGGAACAGGCTGTATATAAGCTTTCTTATATTTTTTTACATTTACTGTTGACAGTCATATAAATTTGCATTTGTTTATTGCTTTAAATAAATTAAATTATTACAAATTGTATGAAGTATCTAAGTACACAAACCATGAAAAGTCGAGTGTTCAAAACACTGTGTTTTAAAATGAAAACAAATGAAGCTTAAGGAATGGGTCAACTCCATTAGATGACTCGATTTGTCAGATTGTCACACGTGTGTCTTGACGAGAGCAGGGCAATTTTTTACAATTTCTGGATTGTTTTTTTATCCAGTCTGTATTCTACCTAAAGAATAGCAGATTCTATAAACATAGAAGAAAAAATGTGAAACGGGTACCTTCCCTGGTAGAAAAGTACATAAATCTAACTTAACATTACATTATACTCATTGACTTACCACATGTAATTTTCGTTTTTCACGGATTCGTTACTTTTTCTGTATTTTTTGACCATTTCCTTTTGTTTTTTCTTTCTAGCTTTATAGAATTGCCATTATCAGATATAAATTTATTCAAAAACATGAAAATTTAATTTATTATGTATTGTCAAAATTTGACATCTAATTAAAAATGTATAAATACATCAAAATTTATTAAAATGCCTCTCGGAAACTAATAGTCCTAAGATAAAAATCATCACATGTGTTTTTATAGGAAATTAAACATTATTTTCATTTATTCAGAAAAAATTGCCCTACAATAAATAGTATAATATATAGTTTTTATCCTTTTTGCCTTTTTGATGTGACGCAAATAGGAAAGGTCCTAAATCCTTTGGTGAAATAATTTTTCAAATCGGACGTTCCGTTCAAAAGTTATAAGGCTTATATAGAGGAAAGTCGCCTAATTTCGGATACCATTTACAATGTATTCAATATTTAATACTCGGTATTACTTTTTGATATTTTTTTTATATAACCAGATACAACTTATTATAGCGAACCATGATTAATTATAAAAGCAATTTTATTACAGTTTATTTTTTCCAAAAAACACGGTTAAAAAAAATCAGCGCATTTTTGTGCATTTGAAAAAGGGCTCCTAATTTCGGACATATCCGAAAAATTTTTTTCAAGAGTGGATCTGGATCCCATTGCTTATGTTTCTTGTTATTCCTTCACATTTAAGACGTAATTTAATCATTAAGCGATTTTCTACGAAATACTATAGGAACTATAATTTTAGATTCCCAATTTCGAATATCTTAGTATCTTAGGTAATTTTCGTTTTTTCAAAATTGTTTATCTTAGTTTGTTGTATCCTTATAAAAATAATAATTAATGGTTGGTTATCCTGAATAATAATTACCTTGCGGATATCCGAAATTGTGAATCAAATGCACAAAAATGGTCTATCCGAAATTAGGCAACTTTCAGCTTTTTAGATTAGAAATTTGTAGAATGTTTACGTTTTCAAATTGCTTAATTATGAATAGTGGATCAACTTAACTAACATCATAACTTACCCAAGACAGAATCACGAACTATAAGCATAATAATGCAACTGAGCACAAAACTGCCATTTGCAATATAAACGATTTGTGCTGCCATTTAAAGGGGAGAAGCTCTACCGTTATCATATTACAGGACAGATTTAGTTTGGCTTTTGGCTTCACATAAAAGTAGGTTTCTGTTTACCTTTGCAGACAGTATCTTAAATACACTACTATCCGAAATTTGGAAACCATCCGAAATTAGGCGCATTTCCTCTACAGACACCCACTTTTTTCATATTTTCTTGACGTTTCATGGCAGACTAATGCAATTTTTTTTATTTTTGGGTCGATTTTAATAACGGGTTTCTACCCGTAAAATTAGCAAAATAATCAAAAATTCAAAAAAAATATATATAAAAAAAAATTTGATTTATCTTTTTGTTTTTTGGTTATTGTGATATAGGCTTAATATGACGCATGCGCAGTACAATACCGTCGCAGTTTGCGTGGCTACGAAGGCTACACGACAGTCCGGGTAGCCATGTTCCTTCTAGTGGACCTTAAATATAAATGATGATATTTCGATGTTTGTGAGACTTAAGACTGATAATAAATTATATATAAATACTAACCACTCGTTTATCTCGCATATATTACATCGTGGCGACGAAAAAAATTTGGTTTTAATTAGCAATAAGTAAAATAAAAGTGAAAACGACGCGATAACAGCGAAGAAAATGGCGGCTTTAAATGTGCGACTCGATTCTTTCAACGCAGATAGGGACGATTGGATAATCTATAGCGAGCGTTTAACACATTTGTTTAAGGCAAATGATGTCAAAGAGGACCTCCAAGTTTCAACTTTATTGAGCGTAATAGGTACCACAACTTACAAATTGTGTAGGGACCTGTGTTTTCCTGCAAACCCTGCAGAGAAGAGTTTCGCCGAATTGAATGCTTTATTATTGGGACATTTCGCAAAAAAACCAATGATATGGAATGAAAGGAAAAAATTCATGGAATTAAGCCAAGAAGAGGGTGAGTCGATAGCCGATTATTACGCCAAACTATGCAACGTTGCCAGCAACTGCAAGTTTGAAGGATCTTTAAAAATGATTCTAAAGATCAAATTCATAACAGGAATTAGAAAAGGGCAAATATTTGACAGAATCGCGGAAGAAGAGGATTCCACAACTTTGGAGAAGATTATCGATATAGCTAAAAACAAAGAAGGAAGGAACATGGAAGCAGTACATTTTGTAGGTAACAAGAGTTCTACAAAAACCAATAGGAGGCCTGGTAATCAAATTTCGCGCCGATACCAACGTCCGGTGCATGCTGGCCAATCGTCAAAAACCACAACCAATCAGAGGAATGACAACCGACAAAAGATGGCTACGCAGACAACATCAAAGGTGAAAACTTGCCATGTTTGCGGAAATGTACATTTAGGAAAATGTAAATATGCAAATTATATTTGTGAAACGTGTAAGAAAAAGGGTCATCTTAAAAAGGTATGCCATAAAAATCGTTTTAATTACGTGGAAGATGTTTATAATGAACAAAATGATTCGGTTGTTGATATTTGGACGATTGACAAAGACAATTTTAATTGTAATGTTAATAATTTTAAATGTTTTGATAGTAATATGTCTGTAAATAATGTAAAAGTTGACAAAGTTTTGAATAGAGATGTTTTTAGCGTTGATAAATATAGGTTAAATATTGAAATTGATGACAAGGTATTTACTTTTCAAGCCGATACAGGGGCTTCGATAAGCGCTATTACCGAAGAAATGTACGAAAAACATTTTAAAAATTATAAAATATTAAAGGATAACATTACATTAAAAAGCTATAATAATGCGAAATTTAAACCTATTGGATACATTTTTGTATATGTAAAATTTGCAAATAAAACTAAAATATCTAAATTCTATATTGTAGGTGAGGCTGGAACATGTATTTTGGGGAGGAACTGGTTGGATGATTTTGGTTTTGATCTGGAGATGGTAAACCAGGTGTCTTCAGAAAATGATGTAACACAACTTTTCGAGGAGTATAAAGAAGTTTTCTCAGAAAAATTAGGTAAATTCAAGTCAGCTAAAATCAAGATCCATGTAAAGAAAGATGCAGTACCAGTTTTCTTAAAGGCCAGGAACGTTCCACTAGCTTTTAGACAAAAGTTAGACCAAGAATTGGATAAATTGGAAAAGGACGGAGTTATAACACCTGTAGAAACAAGTTTATGGGCTTCTCCAGTCGTGATTATCACTAAGGAAAGTGGTGACTTAAGAATATGCACGGATTATAAATCTACAGTAAACAAAAACTTAGAAAATATGCAGTATGCCCTACCAAGATCGGAGGAAATATTTGCCAAGGTAAGGGGGGGAAAACGGTTCTCTAAGTTAGATATGTCAAGGGCGTATTTACAATTTGAAGTGGATGACGAATCCAGTAAAATTTTGTGTATTTCCACTCACAGGGGACTATATGCTATGCGGAGACTCCCATTTGGGATTAAGACGGCAAGTTTTGTTTTTCAAAAACATATCGAGGAATTATTGCTAGGTATAGAGGGGGTTATAAATTTTCTTGATGATATTATAGTTACGGGTAAAAATGAAGAAGAACATATGAAAAATTTAAAGTTAGTTTTAGATAGACTACGAAATGCAGGTTTAACATTAAATAAAGACAAATGTCAATTTTTTAAGAAATCAATAGACTATTTGGGTTATAAAATTTGTGAACTGGGAATAAGTAAATCACCAAAAAAAGTGGAAGCAATAGTAAAAGCTCAAAGCCCAACTTCATTATTTGAAGTTAGATCATTTTTAGGGATGGTTAATTTTTATAATAAATTTATTCCAAATTCCATAAAACTGTTACGCCCAATTTATGAATTGTTAAAAAAAACGAACGAATTTAAATGGACAGGGGAGTGTGAATCTGCTTTTCAAGAAGTAAAAAAAGTTTTAAGTTCAGATGAAATTTTAGTACATTTTGACCCCAACCTACCTATTATCCTTACAACGGACGGAAGTATTAAGGGGATATCAGGGGTTTTGTCGCATAAAATGCCCGACGGTTCAGAACGCCCAATAGCATACATATCTAGATCCTTATCCGTTAATGAAGCTAGGTACCCTAGTGTACATCTAGAAGGTTTGGCAATTTATTATTCTATAGTAAAGTTATACCAATATTTGGTCGGGGTAAAATTCAAAATTAGGACCGATGCAAAAACATTAGTAGGACTTTTTAAACACGATAAAAAGTTACCAGTTACATATGCTAACAGATTACAGCGTTGGGCTGCTTTTCTGTCAAACTTTGACTATGAAATTGAGCATGTAAGTGGAAAAAACAATGTAGCGGATTTTTTGTCAAGGGCTCCAATGAAAGTAGAAAATATTCAGGAAGATCAGGGCGAATATTTAAATTACGTAGATGAAATGGAAGACTGGCCAATTGATAATAAAATGATCAAAGAAGAAATGAAAAAAGACCCTGAAATGCAAGAAATATTAGGATATGTAAAAACAGGTATATGGCCAAAGAAACTTAAAGAAAACTTAAAAATTTATAAAAGTAGAGAAAATGAACTTACCGTAGAACGGGGTATTCTCATGTATGGCTTTAGGATCGTCATTCCCAGGAAATTTAGGAAGAAATTACTAGGTGAATTACATGGCGACCATCATTTTGGAATAACAAGAACAAAATCCATTGCAAGAAGTTATATGTACTGGCCAAAAATAGACACGGATATAGAAGATATCTGTAAGTCTTGTAAATATTGCATGGAAAATAAATCTTTACCAAATAAAAATGAACTGACAGCGTGGCCGATAGAATCAGAATGCTGGTCAAGAGTTCATCTAGATTACTGTGGGCCAATCAAAAACAAGATGTTTTTAATAGCCACAGACGCATACTCTAAATGGGTAGAGGTGTTCCTGGTAAAGAACATGACATCACTGGTGACGGAGGAAAAGTTGAAAGAACTGTTTTCAAGATGGGGCTTATGCCGTACGATCGTATCAGACCACGGTACCCAATTCGTAGCCCAAAACGTTCAGAAGTTACTAAAAAGAAATGGGATACGTCACATCACGTCACCGGTCGCGTCACCAGCTAGTAACGGGGCAGCGGATAACTCCGTAAAAACTTTTAAAAGAAATTTAAAAGCTCGATTAGAAGACCCTAGGAACGAAGGAAAAACAATAAATATGTTGGTAGCGGAATTTCTATTTTCATACAGAACAACTATTCATTGTACAACGAAGGAAACACCGGCTAAGTTAATGCTAAACCGTCAAATAAGAACAAGACTAGACATACTAAAGGAAAAACCGTGGATAAAAGAGGAAAATAAGAAAAGTCCAGAAAATAACCAAAATATGGCCCAGGAAACGCAAGTAGATATACAAGAAAAAGCCCAGGAAACACAAGGAAAATATTATAAAGGTAGAAAAAGAAAAGAATTACAAATAGGTGAAAAAGTAATGGTCACAGATTACAGGAAAAGAAACAGATTGACTTGGACACCAGCGACCGTAGAATCCAAACTAGGAAAAGTTGTGTATCTATGTAAAACATGGGAAGGAAACATTTATAAACGTCACATTAACCAAATACAAAGAAGAGGAGTTTTTGAAGAAGAAAAACCTAAGGAAATTCACATAAAAAGAAGGGAAAATATCACGACTCCATTTCAGGAAAATGTAAGAGACAATGAAAATGGGAGAGACAATGAAAATGTGAGAGACACGGAAAATGTAAGACACAATGAAAATGGGAGAGACAATGAAAATGTGAGAGACAAAGAAAATGTGAGAGACAATAAAAATGTGAGAGACAAGGAAAAAGTGAGAGACAATGAAAATGTGAGAGACAATACAAATGTGAGAGACAATGAAAATGTGAGAGACACGGAAAATGTGAGAATCAACGAAAAGGTGAGAGATCCTAAAGAAGTGAGAGACGTCGTGCAGGGGAGAGACATGGAAGATGGGAGAGACGAAGGAAACTTACCTGCTAGGAAGATTAAGGTAGGAGGGAGAGAGGCTGCACCAGTCATAACCAGTTCGTGCCCAGAAAGTTCATCCAGTTCTAACCCCCGGAGTACATGTCCACCACCGACCTCAAGATCATCTAAAGGAAGGTTAATAAAAAAACCTAATAAGTTTAAAGACTTTGAGACTGATTTCATTTCTGACTTGTAAGACTTGAAAATTTCAGATTTTTAAATAAATGTTATTTTCAACATTGAAAACATCTTTAAAATAAAAAAGTTTTTCAACATTGAAAACATCTTTAAAATAAAAAAGTTTTTCAACATTGAAAACTAGATCCAAAAACACAAAATGGCCGAAACCTATTTTGTATTTTTGTATCAAAATACTGTTCACAAACTTAGTTAAAAAGTCTATGTAATATTATATAAAAAAAAGTAATATTTCTTTTATACACTCTTATATAAAAGAAATATAGCCTGAAATTAAATAAAGAGATAAAACAAAAATTTTAAATTAAATAAACATTTATTTAATTGGAAAAATAATTTTTATAACATTTTATAAATTAAAAATTTTATATTTTACACATTTGATTCTGATATTTGAAGGCAAAGGCTTAAAATAAAAGTATTGCAAAATATTTTGAAATGAATTAAAATTACAAAATATTTTGAAATGAATTAAAATTACAAAAAAAAAATAAAAAGCCAACAAACATTAGAAAACAAATTTCCTAAATTAAGTACAATACTTAAAAATATAAGTATAATAATACATAGAAAAATCTACAGTTCTACATATGCAATAAAATCTACAAAACTAGATTTATCTCTGTAAAGAAAAAAAAAATTTAAATAAATATGATTTAATTTACATAAATTAAATATAAATAACATGAACACAAAAAGAATAAATTACTAATTTTACAGAAATAAATGAAGGGGGTTTTATTGATAGTGTAGGGGTGTGATATAGGCTTAATATGACGCATGCGCAGTACAATACCGTCGCAGTTTGCGTGGCTACGAAGGCTACACGACAGTCCGGGTAGCCATGTTCCTTCTAGTGGACCTTAAATATAAATGATGATATTTCGATGTTTGTGAGACTTAAGACTGATAATAAATTATATATAAATACTAACCACTCGTTTATCTCGCATATATTACAGTTATGAAGACGTAGGATTATTAACATAGATAAAATTATTTAACATGTAATGATGAAGAGTAAAGAAAACATTGTTCTCTTTTTTTTGTTGTGAATGGAATTAAATATAAACTAAATTATAGTAATTAACACTCTTAGTATGTATATATGTAGCTTATAAGCTACCTCTCTTAGAGGTCCAGAAACGAGTATAAACTAAACTAAGCAATAAAAGAAAAACCGTCTCGAATGAGCAAGGATAGTTCCTCATAAAAAATACAATTAATCATCGATTAATGAATAATTTTTATTATTTATTTTATAAATATCGCTGAAACCAGTTTTTTTACATTATTGCTACTCTTAACCGGCTATATATTTCTTACATATTTTTTGTGCTGAAAACAAATTTGAATGTGAAAAAGCTTGCTGCTCCATAAGTTTTCAAAGAACTGCAAAAAAAGAAAAGCTAGCTCCAGATCTTCAAAGTGCTCTAGCACGTAAACTATTGATTTTTGGGAGTTGTGCCCTTATAAACTTTTTGTCAGGATCTCAAGAACCATAACATATTAAAATTTCAGCTATATCTGACTAAAACCCCTTTTACATAAAAAGGAAACGGGGCGGTCAGCGAGCTTTTTTATTGTCATATACTGATAAAAAGGATTTATTTGGATATGGCCAATTAAATTATTTGGTTGTAACAAATTTTATTTGAGTTAAATAAATATTTAGTTCATGTGACTTTAATTGCAGGATGGGAAATTTGGACAGTTTTGCCGATTTATGTGAAAATACAAATTTGTTTGTGTCTCGGGCCAGTTGTGACACAAAAAGTAATGCAAAGGGCCAAGTACTATTTGACTTTATGTGCAGCAATTCGTTCACGCTACTAAACGGCAGAACAGCTTCCGATAAAACTGCGAATTTTACTTACGTAAGTACCCTAGGTAAGAGCGTTATAGACCTCGTTTGGTGCAACAACGATTATTTGCATAAGGTGCGCGATCTTGAAGTCCTTAACTCGTTTTCACCTTCACATCACTTTCCTGTTCTATTAACTTTTGACTCAGCCGTAGATATTTTGCCAGATAATAAAAAAGCTGTAGCGAATAGTACAGACATCTTTCGCTGGAACACTAGTAAACACGACGAATTTTACAGCAAAATGTTACACTCCGATAATATATTTAACTACAGAGAAAACGATATCTCCGCTTCTTATTTAAACTTACTCAGTTCTATCACTGACTGTGCCAAAGATTTGCGCTTAAATTTAAATTCTACAAAGAAACTTACTTCCTTTAACCATATCTGGTTTGATCATGAGTGCTTACTAGCGAAAAAAGCTGCCAAAAATGCTTTAAAAAACTGTAAAAAAAATAACTTCTCGCAGGACTTACTTGTAATTTATCTGAGCCTTAAAAAACAGTACAGGCGTATTTTAAAACTTAAAAAGGAGGCTCATACAATTAACTTAACTCTCAGGCTCAGTGCAACTAAAAATCAATCAGAATTTTGGAAATTAATTAAAAATTTACGCTCAAATAATAAACCTGCTAGTTTATCCTTGCTTGACTGGGAGTCCTTTTATGACTCAATTTACACTGTGCATAACGAGTCACAATTTTTATATTCTGACGCCGGTTCGTCATTACTAACTTCGCGTATAACTTTAAATGAACTAAAGTCCAGTCTTAATAAATGCAAAAATGGTAAAAGTCCAGGTAAGGACAATATTCCATTTGAGTTTTTTAAGTATCTACCAGAAAACTGGTTATGCTACCTACTGAATTTATATAACAATATATTTGACAAAGAAATCATTCCCCATACTTGGTCGGAAATTTCACTTCTTATGCTTCACAAAAAAGGTCCAGTTGAGGATCCTGCTAATTACCGCGGTATAGCTCTACTAAACTGTATGGAAAAAATATTCTCTCAAATAATTTTACAAAGGCTTACAGAGTGGTCCGATACATTTAATGTTATACCGGAATGTCAGGCAGGCTTTAGACAAAACCGGGGTTGCTTGGATAATCTATTTACTCTTAATTCCCTCATTAATATCTGTCTACGGTTGAAAGGTAGAAAACTTTATGCGATTTTTGTAGATTTCAAACGTGCGTTTGACTGTATTAACCACCATCTGTTATGGAAAAAATTACACTCTCTTGGAGTAAGTTCGAAAATAATCAGGATCCTCAAAATGTTGTATGACAAAGCAATTGCACAAATAAAAACTGCTGAAGGCTATTCAAAACCCTACAACATTTCTGAGGGAGTTCTACAGGGTGAACCATTAAGCCCCATTCTTTTTGCATTGTTTATTTCTGACATAGAAAAATATTTTAGGGAAAATGGAGCCTTGGGTGTTAATGTGGATGGTCTTGTGGACATACTTATGCTTTTATACGCTGATGATTTGGTCATTTTTGGGGAATCGCCCATTGATATTTCACGTAAACTCAAAATTCTCTCTCAGTATGCAAATGAAAATGGCCTTAAAATTAACATTAAAAAAACGAAAATAATCTGTTTTACCAAGGGTGGCTTTAGGTATTCACGTGACTTAAACTTTAAATATGACGGCGAAAATATTGAAGTAGTAAACAAGTACGTTTACCTGGATGTTACATTCTCTCAGTCAGGGCTATTCGCTGAAATGACCAAAGAAGCATGCAATAAAACAAAAAAATCAATCGGTACCGTTATGTCCCTTTTGTCAAACTCAAAAATCAACAGCTGGCAATCCCGAATTAAACTTTATGAATCTATAGTCCTATCTACTTTGCTTTATAGTTCTCCAGTTTGGGCGTTACGTTTCTTTAATGAAATTGAGCGTGTTCAGTTGGCCTTTTTTAAAAGATTTTTTTTACTCCCCCGCAACACCCCGGATTATATGATACGACTCGAAACTGGGTCCGTTAAAGTTTCTTTCTTGATTTTTAAAATGTGCCTTAATTGGATTGAAAAGCTTATTAGAATGCCCGCTCATAGATACCCCAAGCTTTGTTTTAACCGCTTACAAAACTTAAACAATGGTAATACAAAATATAACTGGTTGGCACAGTTTCAATGTATGCTGGAAAAAATTGATGAATCTAACTTTTTGACTAATTTAACAGTAAGAAAAATAAAATACAATAGACCAATTTTACTTAACAAATTTCGCGAATTTCTACATAGAGATGACATAAATTCATTATTTTTTTCCAAAAATTCAACTATTTATCAAAAGTTTAGAATTAATCTGGAACCTCAAAATTATTTATACTGTCGAGATAATATCTCTATCATTCGTATAATAATGCAATTACGTATGGCTACAAGCTTTTCTACCTCCTTCTCATTCAATGGCAGCTTTTACAAAATCAACCCTAAAGAAGTATGTACTATTTGCAACTTAAACGAGTTTGAGACTTTAGATCATATTTTCTTTAAATGCCCCATGTACAAACCGTTGCGTGCACCTTACATTGATAGCCTTATTAACCTAGACGGTCTAGTCTTTGCACTTAACTTTCTTAATGTAACTAAAATAAAAATGCTGCACAGTTTTATCGGAAACTTATTAAAGCTCCGTTCCTTTATAACTAACGAATAATGCTTTTTGTCTTTAACCTTTAAATATTGGTATTATCGTTTCTTCTTTTAATTAACTTTTTTTTTGTATTAAAATTTCTGCTTTTTCTTTTTATTAAATTATCTATGAATATCCATCAAATTACTTAAATAGTTAGGGTTTAGTATTTAGTGTATTTTTTTTTTCTCTTCTCTTGTATTTTTTTTTATATATTCAAACTTCTTGTAACAAGATTTGTAATCTTTTATACAATAAACGTTTATTATTATATTATATTATAGTTCATGTAAACAAATATTTTAATTTTAAAATGATTTATTAATGGGAACAAAATAGTTTATTTGACAGAAATCAAATTTATTTGTCACAACCAAATAATTCAATTGGCCATATCCAACCAAATATTTAGTTGACACAAATAAACTGTTTTGTCAGTGTATTCGCTTTCAGTGCCTAAATATATGTAAGAAAAATATAGTCTGATTAATAGTAAATTAAGTTTAATTAATTAGGTAGGTATTATTGAAATAATAATTAAACTAAGTGTAACCGACGTAACGTAAGATGGCATTCTTTCAGGATCGCAAACTCGATTAGCATAGGTACAAGAATGTAAATTTAAAAATTCAATAAATTCATCAGGATTTGAAGTAAATCACTTTTTTAGCTTTATTGATTGGGCTATTTTTCACAGGAAAGGAAGCCAGGATTATTGTCACTTCCAATAATTCTACCTGTGTTCAATTCCGTGGAAAATTAAAAGAGGAATTCCTTAAATTTTGCTTTATTTTCTTTGGAATTTTCATTTTAAAAGTGAGTGGGTTTTATTGTATAAAAAAACGCGTAAGAGATTTAAAATCAGAGGGCTTAAATTGATTTTTGCTGTATAATAAATTTTAACGTCTATACATATTGGGGGCTGTCCATATATTACGTAACGCAATTTTTCAAAAAAATTATAATATAAAATATAGTAGGTATAACATAACCTTAGAAAAAATTTACACGAAAAAATCACTTTAAAAAAATATTCAAAATCAATATCACACAGGGAAAAAATACTAGGTACCTCTTTTTACACTGAGAATCACATATAACACGTATATTCTTTATGCACAGGTACACAAAATAGTACACACATTGGTGGCAAGAACAGGGCCATAAGATTTTTTTTTAATATCAATGTCAACAGTTTTTTTACTTATTACAATATTATTTAAATATGCATAGTTTCGTCAATTTTTGTGTGAAAAAGGGAATTATGGGCCACTAAATAGTCATTTATGTTGAAATAAAAATTCATCTGCCAAGCTTAGGAAATAAACATTAAATTTATTAAATTCCGTTACGTAACGTTTACCAAGACCCACCCCCCTTCCCCCTGTCACTAACTGTAACAATTTATCTGACCCCTCCCCTAGGTGCGTTACGTAATATATGGACAGCCCCTTGTTACGGTTACAGGTATAGATTTTTATAGCTTTGCCACCCTAGCATAAAATTTTAATGTTTAAATAATGCATTTTTAAGGTTATTTTTAAGAGCAATGTAATAATTTCTCCACTCTTTTTTTACAACCCTTTAGTTTAGCACAGAAATTACTTTTTCTACGACTGCTTTAGAATGTAAGCAAATACACACACTTTTCAAACACCGAATGAATCCATTCTAGCTCTGAATACGGTATGAATATTCCGTATCAAGTGTTAGGATGAGCACATGTAGTGCCATCTCTATAAAAATAAAGAAAACTGTAGTAAAAATATATTTATTTTACCATGAAATATTGAATAATTTAATGCAATTTAAAGTTTTGCGTTAAAAATTACATAAAGTTTATTAGTTTTTCTTAATATTTGACCAGTTTTTTATCAATTTAGTTTAAAAAATTAAAATGCTCCATCTATTGTTAAATATTTAAACCTGATATCTGTCACAGCAATCTGACATAACCTCTAATTTTTGCATTATAATTTGTAAATATGTGCTAAAATTAAATAAATTACTGATTTGATGAAATTATTAAATAACATTAATTGATTTATTTAAAAATATGTCTTTTGTTGCATTTACAATGTCGAGTCACAAAAAACATTGTTTTTAACCTTGTCCGCAGTTTAAAGCCATACAGTGTTTCATATTTGCAGTTGAAGAAAAAGTACTACAACACGTATGGAATAGTCATTCCGCGCTTACGGGACCGTCATACTCGCGCGGAATATTGTCTATTCCATACTAATTATAAAACATACTATTCGTAATTATTCTAAATAAAGACAAAAGTAGAGAATGTTTAAGCTTTAAAACAAAAAAAGAACCAGTAATTTTCAACATACTTGAATTTAAAAAATGGCATTTTAGGTGTATCGATTTTTTGCTCTCAAGTGTAGAAGAATTCTGTGAGGCATTATTCAGTTTTTTTTTAGTCAAGCATACTTAGTAAGATAATATTTTTGTCATAAGGTAGCTAGGAGAATACTTTATATTTTATAGAGAAATAATATAGAAAAATGCCTACCCAATAAATAAAAGGGGCTTTTTAAAATTAAATAGTATTTTGTTATACATTAATAATAAATTTATTTCTTAAAAGATAAAAATAATGTTCCTATAATTTTATATCATACAAAAAAACGTCAAAATATATTTTGATACAGAGTGGATTTAAAGTTAAGCGGGAATGGTGGCATTTGAGGGAACAAATTGTTGACATACTCTGGAAAATTCAGATTCCTTCTGTTTGAAGTCCTTGATATACGGATGCTCTGGATTTGCATCTTTTAATTGGGACAGATATCGATTTGCAATCTGAAAATTAAAAAATTATTATTAAAAAGGGACCTATGATATAGATAAAAAAAACAAAAATATATTCATAAAAAAGGGAATGTTTAAGTATTACGTAACGCTCCTAGGGGGGGGTGGGTGTCATTTCGGAGTGTTACGCCCATGTTAATGGTATAGGAAAATAGAGTTACAGGGGGGGATGGGGTGGGGGTCTAAAATGATCAAAATTTGCGTTACGTAATACTTGAACGTTCCCAAAGAGCTTGTATATTAAATATACAAAATGTAAAAAATTATTTTTTTATGTTTTTTTTATGTTTGTTTTTTAATCTCGTACTATTCTACTTAATTAAGTATCCCCTAAGTCCAGGACTGGTGTGGGCTAGTAGTAAAGGAAACCACCGGCTTTAATTGACTTTCGAACCAATATATCTAGGGACTACGCCTTCGCCAAATTTCAATTATTAATTAACTGAAAAAGGCAATTGGCGCCAGTTATATTTAGGATTTATCAGTACTTTTTCTGTTTCTATTATTTCTAAAGATTTTAAATACCGAGTTAAATACAAACTAGATAGATTTAGTTATTATTGGAAATATATGTGTTTTTCTATGAAAACCTTGTGTTTGTTTTTGTTTTGGTCCATTTTTTAGTTCCTGTTTTGGATGCTCAGAACGTGAAATTTTATCTAAAACTACAATTTTCTCGAAAACAGTATTTTTATCTAAAAAATCATATTTTATTGAGAAACTGTCAAAAAATTTACAGAAAAAGACGTTTTTTTTTATGAATACAAGGATAACCGATTTTTAAAAAATTTAAAATGAGATATGTTTAACGCTCTTATTATATTTATATTAAAAAATGCACTCGAATATTACCTTTTAGATAAAAATTATTTTATGATTTTTTTGGAATGAACGCTTTAATATTGAAACTTTTTTTGTGAAAACGATCGATACGAGAGTCAAATTATTAAACAAGACCCATGTTGGACTATTTTAATCATAAATTGTAACATATTATGCGCATTTTTTTTTTCAAATTTTGATCAAGAAAAAAACAAAGATTGTTTTTTTTTCCGCAGAAATATATTTACCCATATACCTGTATAAATAGGTATGCATATATGCATGATAAGGAAAATAAAAGAGCCGAAACGCTGAATTAAAAGCCATTTTTAAATTTAATACAAATAATTTGCGTGTCCTGGAAAATTCTAAAAAATTACGCCTGCGGGGCTAAACTGGTTTTCCAATAAGGTGATACCACAATTTTAATTAATAGGTAAAATACTTTTAATACCTGTGTCTGAGAAATGTGAAACCTAAATATGCGTTAAATTTTAAGAGTTTTCCGCTAGCTACTTTTTTTTTAGGTGTTTGTAAAATGCGTAACCTTAACCCTGATAGCACAAAAACCTTCTAAGAATATTCTTAAAATAAATAGCCGGAAGGACAGCATGCTTCTTAGAAGCATGTCTATTTTGCTCAGGATATTCTAACGATTAAAGAAATGCAAAGGATACCGTTTTAATCGTGCTGGGAGTTCCTAAGAAGCTTCTTATAACCCGGACAACATTTGCTATTTCACGTGGAAGTCATTATGTAATGATTTTCTGAGTTCATGAACCCATACAGATGACTCCTCATTGTAAAGTCATTACGAGATCATGTCATGAAGATCTAGCAGCGGTCTACGGAATGCGCATGCGCAAATTTTAAATTAACCGCGAAATTTAAAATTAAAAAAAAAGAAACACACCTTTTTGATCATATCTTGAAAACGCGAAGAGATATCAAAAAAATAACGAAAAAATCAACCCCCCCTAGACGTACACCCCCACATAAATCGATGTTCAACAACTTGAGGACACCAGGATGTTCCCACTGGGAACTTCCCAGTATGAATGTTCTCCAAGGTGACTGGGGGCACTAATTCCTCTAGACTAAAGCCTCCAGATATCTACGGCTCACCATACCAATCCGATAATGTGTATCGAATTAGCTGACCAGTAAGTTAATTACTAGTTATTACCAGTAGTATATCCTTATAAAGACAACAGCATTTTAATACTAGTATTCCTTTATTCGTTTAAAAAGTTTAGTTAGTGGTAGAAAATAACATGTGGCGCCACCTATCGCATAACGCTGTCAAGTGCACTGAAATTGAAACATTACAAGAGCCTGTACTATTCGGCAATCGTTCTCAATCGAGTCCCGGGCAACATTTGCTATTTCACCTGGAAATCATTATGACATCATTTAATGATTTAACGTTAAATGTATACACCTCATAACAAACTCACAACATGATCACAAAATCATGAGATGTGCTCATCATGATGTTCGTATGAGTACAAAACGTGGAAATCATAACATGATGCTCTCATAAGGCCTATATGATTTTATGAATGTTGTCCGGGAAGCCTCTGTATCAAATAAGAATGTTTTAAGAAGCATGTTAAGAATGTTCTTAGAAGTAGGTACAGGTACTTTTAAGAATATTCTTAGCATGCTTCTTAAAATATTCTTATTTGATGCAATTAAGTAATAATATTGAATATTACGCATGCGCAAACAACGTGGGTAGGCGTTTCAGAATTCTACATTAATGTAGTTTTTCTCTTTCTTTCAATTATATTTTATAATACTCGATCTATTTATATGGTGTGATCATAAATTTCGACATGGCGAAAATTTTTACGTCTTTAAGATAAACCTAATAATTAAAGTATATAAATATCTTTAGATATAGCATCCATCAGGTAAGATTCATATGCGATATGCAGTTTTACTGTGAAAGCAAACTTTCTAACAGATATAAAAATCATGCGCCACACAAAAATTCAATGTTTAGAGAAAAAAATAGCAAATAATTATCATTTCAAAAAATAATAATTTTAATTTTTTGTCTAAAACTATATAATAATCACTTTATGTCTAAAAATACATCCATTTCTACTACTTAAGGGTAAAACTTATGTTATTAACAGTAATTTTAAGAATATTAGTAATTCTAACCTAATAAAATTAAAATAATATATACGCCATATTACTATTCTAAAAACATTCCCATTAGAATATTTTAAGAATATGTATTTGGGAATATTCTTAGCAAAATACTCTAAGCATGCTTATATATGCACTATATCATTATTCTAAAAATATTCCCATTAGAATATTTTAAGAATATGTTTTGGGAATATCCTTAGCAAAATACTCTTATCATGCTAAGAATGTTTAGAGTAGAAGCACTTATGCTACTACAGCAGTGCACTTTTTAAGAACATGCTTAGCATGTTTACAGCATTATGCTAAGAACCTTTTCAAGGGAACGATTAAAAAACCTTCTTAGGATAAAGTGTGTTATCAGGGAAAAATTTTCATTTTTTCTTCTGCGGCGCTAAACTTGCAAGCTTAATTTCCAATAATGTATCATAATATCACATTATAGATTTTATAAAATAATTTTTATTCGATTGATTCTAAAAACGACACTTTTGTTCATGTTTTGCGGGCAAAAAGTTGAACTTTGTGGCCCTAGGGCTTAAAAGTTTTTTTGGCCCCTAAAGATTGTTATTTTTAAGCTTGGTTTGGACTTGGAAAGTCAGTTATAATCATTTTATGTAAATAAACTATAACATAACCTCAAAAGATATAGTTAACCGTTTAATTAGTTAGTCCACTAAAGTAAATCGCACACACAAAAATTTACCTGTAAAATCAATTTCAATATTTATCATATCTATAGAACGGTTTTAGAAGTATTATTATTTTCACATTAAACACATTTAACACAAATTAATAAAATTGACAGTAAAAAGAAATATTTTTTGCAATTTAATTTTTTAATTTTAAATTAAACCGTCTTTTGTTTTCAATTAATAAGTGAGAGAATGTAAAGCGGCTTTTACAGTTCGGCGATTGACGCAGCGTTAGCTCGTTGAGTAATCTGATTGGTTCTATTCCCCTATCTCTTCAACCCCACTTTTCTACCGCCAACGGTCGACGCTGAAGTTGAATTTTTTGAACTTCGGGCGATTTGACGCCGCGTTTTTGAGGTTAGGTTGTGTTGTTTTGCAAAGTTATAAAGTTTTATAACGTTGTTGGTTGTTTTTTTCAAATAATGAGCGCTAGTTTCGTTAAATTTAAAAGTCCCATTACGGGCAATGTATATACCGTGCGTTTAAATCAGCAGGAAATTCAAGCGCAAAACGCTGAACTGTAAACGGAAATAGCGGAGATCGCCGGCGAGAGCTGATAGACAGAATGGTGGGGATATGCCGCCAGCGTCAAACGCTGAAGTGTAAAAGCGCCTTAACTTATATTCAAATTAACCTATTTATTCAAAAGTTATGGAGGTCACGTGACCCTTTTTTGCGATTAAAAAACGTTTCGCCCGATAGATTTTATTTTAAGGACAGAAATATTTAATTTTAAACAAAATTATATAAATATTAATTTATTAATTATTGATGAAATTTTCTAATCATCGTACAGAGTGATATTGGTAGACTGACTGTTTCGGGATGCTGGCCCTCTACAGTACCAAGAGTCAACCAAAAGATATATATAACTCTGCACGCTGATTAAGAAAAAAAAATTAGACTTTATTCGCAAAAGGAATATAGTCATTAGCTGGATGTAAACTTGTGCGCCATCTATTGCTAGGTATATTGTATTGGTACTAAAAAGGGTCAGTAGCCCGAAACTGTCAGTCTACCAATATCACTCCCAGGTAGCAAAATAACATGACATTCATGTGAAAGCCACGTTAATATGTGACATGTGATGTTAAGATTGTAGTCTCATTTAACAAGAATGTAGCATGGTGGGGATGTCCTAAGTCCGCCCCTAATAACATCACACAATGACATCCCGAAAATAACGTGTTTGTGACATCATAAATCCACATTCCTGTTATATCTAATATCTTATGGATGCCGTTACTGGTACTTTAATATTTAAATAATATTCTAGGATATTAGCTTTTTCTAAATTAAAACCATTAAAAACGCTATAACCCTATAAAAAAATCGGATTTAAAATCAATCAGTAATTGAATCAATCACAGATTGAAACAGATTCTAAATACGAAATTGCAGATTAAGCAGAGAATATATTCCTTTAATCCGTGTCCGTGGTCTTGAGAAACCCGGCAAAGCCCCCTATCCATTGGAAATCGTATAATGTGTATATAATTTCCTTATAACAATTTGCTCTATCAACATCATCTTATATCGATTTTTTTGCTTCGAACGTCGATGAGAAGCAAAATAACATGACATTCACGTGAAAGCCACGTTAATATGTGACATGCGATATATTCACAGTGTTGCTAAATATTTGTTATTAAATAACATGGTTGTCACGTCACACGTGTTACGTTGGAAATGTGATGTTAAATACATGTTATTTTTCAATATTATGTGATGTTATGATTTAGTTTAAAAATACACCCAAAAGTGATGTTAATTTCTTGTAATATAACATCCCTTGCTATCTGGGCTCTGTATAATGATTAGAAAATTGATGGAATAATAGATTATTTTATATTTGGTTTAAAATCAATTTACATTAGGCGCTGTCCATATATTACGTAACGCGCTTAGGGGGGGAGGGGGTCAGAGAAATTATTACAGTTTGTGACAGGGGGGAGGGGGGATCTAGGTAAACGTTACGTAACGGAATTTAATAAATTTAATGTTTATTTCCTAAGCTTGGCAGATGTATTTTTATTTCAACATAAATTACTATTTAGTGGCCCATAATTCCCCTTTTCACACAAAAATTAACGAAACTATGCATATTTAAATAATATTGTAATCAGTAAAAAAACTGTTGACATTGATATTAAAAAAAAAAATCTTACGGCCCTGTTCTTGCGTGATCTTGCTGATGAATCATCGGCGATGATACATTTTCGCGCGGAATGTGTACTCACAAACACCAATGTGTGTACTATTTTTTGTACCTGTGCATAAACAATATACGTGTTATATGTGACACTCAGTATAAAAAGAGGTACCTAGTATTTTTTCCCTGTGTGATATTGATTATGAATATTTTTTTAAAGTTTGAGTGATTTTTTTGTTTAAGTACATTAAGTGCTATATGTATTATTATAATAAATATGTATCATTTTTACACTGTCTTTTTACCGTTTTGCATTATGCGAAATTCTGTATCAAGATATGTTAGAAAAAAATACAAATTTTTATATTGTTACGCGTTACACAGGGGGAGGGGGGGTGTTTGGTAAATGTGACAGTTTTTTATACAGGGGGGGGAGGGGGTCAATTTTTTTAAAAAATTGAGTTACGTAACATATGGACAGCCCCTTATAAGTAAACAAATTATAGAAGTGTTTTCCAAAGTCAAAAATGAATAATAATATAATAATAATCGTGGCATATACTTTACATATTTTAACTGATTTTTGAGATAAATAGTTTTGACAGTTTACCTCAGATCCTTTTCCATTGTGTCTAGAAAGAGCAATCATATTTATCAATGTGTCAGGATAATTAGCATCCTTATCCAAAGCTTCCTGAAGAGCAGCTTCAGCTTCTTCATATTTTCCTTGACCAAGAAAAGTTACTGCTTGTCCATTCAACAATAAAGAAGTAGATCCATATTTATCCACCAATTCTTGATAAATGTAGTAGGCATCTTGGATTTTTTCCCCACCCTAATAAAAATTAAAAAAAAAGTTAAAAAAATAAAATTCAGTAATTCTCCAAAGATTTTAACCCTGAAAAAAATCATACAAGCAAGCATTGGTCAAAATCTATCAATCAAAGTTTTTTTGCTCCCTTTTATACCTATAGGGGTGACATTGGTCTCTCACACCGACAACTTTGTAATTTTTGAAATACTGTCGTTAATTTTAGTAGTGGATTATTTATTATGTACCTTTCAGTAACAAGTAGATAAAACTTATACACTTAACTCATAAAAGTGCGATTTTGCAATTTTTGCTGGTAAGTTTCGGTCTCACACATAGATGTTACCCTTAATGTAACTATTTGAGCACACGTCTATATATTTCTTAACTTATTTTTAAAACACTGCAAGGATTTTGACAAAATTACTTCCTAAGTATTTTTGGGTATGGGAAATCAATTAAGCTAAGTATCCTGTTTTAGATAATTCGGAAAACCTCAGAAAATTTAAAAAACTTTCGGAATAAAAATGAGACTAATTATGTCAAAGTTTTCCAGGTTGGCACACCCAGTTTAATATTTTCGAGTAAAAAAGATTAATTTACCTGGTTTGGAAAATTTGGGACAGCTCGGAAAACTTGATAATATAACATGAAGGGGTTATTTTTAATTTACGACTATAAGGATTTGGCTGCCACCCAACCCTTTAGTATATTTCGGAATGGGAAAGTGATTGTGAAACTCGGAAAACCCCGGAAAATTAAAAAATGGGGCAAAATTCACCAGGGTATTGCATCATTATTTTCAGATAAAGGATATCAATATAGCCTAGGTCTTTGCTTCAGAAAAATTATGAAAAATTAGGGAAATTTGGAACACAAGAAAAATGTGGTAAAATAAAAAAGTGAGATAAAATGACAAACTGCTGTTATTTATGCACCTAAAATAAGGAAAACCAAGATATAATATAAAAAAAATTGTTTCATATTAATTTTTATTCATATTTAGAAAATATGTGCAATTAAAGAAGTTGGTCTCACACACTGATCTAACCCTATTTGTTACAAAAAATCATGTTACCCTTCTAGGGTTAATAACCTTGACTACCCTTTTACCAAAACAATCCCAGAAAATTTAGAAGTAAGAATTGAAACCTACGCAATGTATGAATATCTAAATCTAAATTTAAAGTCTGTGGCTCAAAACATTCTAGGTATATTAGAGTAAATATCTTTCAAACAAAACATTAAATTAAAAATTAATTATATAGTTACTTACTGCTGCAACATTAATCCAAGCTTGTGCAAGCTGTGTTAAAGTAGCATCATCATCCTTTTCTTGCATTTCCTTCAACTTTTTCCTCGCCAAGTCAACTCGATCTAATTTCAACAAAATATCGACAATAAATGCAAGTGCTTCTAAACTATCTGATGAATGTAGAATTTTAAAAGCAGCTTCTAAATTATTTTCATTTACATAAATAGTCGCAGCCACTAGGACTAATGTATCATTTAAATTAGCACTCCCTGACAATCTCTGTTCAAGCTGAGCCACAACATTCTCCTTTTTCTGTTTACCTGCTAGGTATTCAGCAAGTAACTTTAATGGTTGAATCTCTTCAGGAGAGGCTCCGTGGATCTCGTCTAAAACTACTAAGAACTTATTCTGTGCCATATAAGATCTGTATGTGAAAATATCTCGTTGAATAGCGACTTCTGGAGAGGATGGCTAAAATATAACCTCAAAATTAAACATACGCAAAAAACATAATTCCTAACATACCTTTTTTAATTTTTGTGCCTCGTTTATACATTGCTGATAATTACCGATGTAAAAACAGTTTTTTACATCGAAAAGTTCATCTACATCTTGCTGCTGACGTGACATTTTGACAAGTATACGTTTTGTTTACCTGTCAAATTCACAATTAAATGTGGCGCCATCTGGCAGCTTTTTTGTGTACTGCGCTATTTTCAATTTCCGTTGGTAGATAGTACAATTAATATTCTCTGCATCTACAAAGAAACTTGCAAAGTTTTAGATACTCGATAGTAGATCTCGCTTTTAAAATTAGTTGTGCTTTTAGTAAATGCCAACAGATAGCGGCACCAGAAAATTTTAAATTAACGAATTTGTTTATTCTAACCTAAAAAAGTGGTGCTGACAGAAAGTGAAGTTTTTCTTGTTTAAATATTTTAAAAAGGGTAAAATTTATTTTTTTTAAGCATGATAAGATCAAATATACCTTCTCGAATATTAAAATAAAAGAACCCCAACTGTACATAAAATATTTAAAAAAAAATTCACTGAGGGTGTTCAGAAAGGGTGGACCTAAAAAAGTAGCTAAGTTGGGGGGCACTAAAGCTTTACTAGTTCCACCCACCATATACTATCTTATTTTATACGGTGCAATTGTATATTTTCACAAAATTGCTTCTCTTTCTACCATTTCAAAGTATTCCTTTGAGACAGACATGGTATTACCAAAGCTCCATTCCTAAATCTGTTACTTTCCCATACACTGTGGGTGACATGTGAGACTCTTAACATTGTCTGATCAAAACTTTCCAGGTTTTTTTCTACATAAAGTTATGTTGTAATCAAATTTTTTTATAAATCTATAGAATGACGGTGAAATATAGGACCCCTCTCATACTTATGTCTCTGAATAATTCGATTTTAAGGGGGATAGCTATATTTATTGCTATTGTTTTATGGTTGAGCTTAGTGAACCACATATGCGGTCCTATAATGTTTTATAGTCAATATCCACTAATGTAAAAGGATAGGGAATTTTCGGTTGTCCAATTTTTAAATTAGAGAACCACAACGTATATACATATCCTCAAACGAACCAAACCAATGTTAACATGTTCACTGTCCAGTCCATATATGGGTCATGTCATAGATTTAGTGTAAGTCCTGTGAGGCTTATGTGGTTCAAGTGTATATTAAACTTGAACCACATAAGCCTCACAGGACTTACAGAAAACCTATGGCATGACCCATCTGGACAGTGAACGTGTTAACGTAAACCAACATCCCCCATTAAAAAAAAACAAAAAACACCAAAACAACAAAAAACCAAACAACCCAACGTTAACGTAAACCAACGCCACCCATTAAAAAAAAAACACCAAACCAGCACAAAATCAACATATGCTGACGAGAACTGTAGAACATTAGGGAACCGCATATGCGGTTCACTAATCACTTGTTTGTTTTAATAATGGTAAACTATGAAATTAAAAAAATTAATACCTTATATTCTTTTTTCATTTTAGTATTGTAGTTTTTTTTAATAAAAACTTAATTCTTGCAGATTTATTGTTAAAATGAATATTACCATAAAGCAAATTAAAGAAAATGAGATGAAAGCAAGTGAACAGCTGTTCGAGAACCTCAGTTTATTGGCAAGATTTTACCCTACCACTAAGGACTTTAAACAACATTTTCGAAAAGATATGTTTTTAAAAAACAACAAGGCAGCCTTTTATGAAGTAGTTTACTATTTGTTAAATGTGTTAAATCCGGATTTAACAGCACAAAAAATAACAACATGGCCTCCATATGATTCGAAAAGAGATACTAGCTTTCGTGGTGAGTTATTAAAATATTTAACTGAGTTAAATTCACTGTATCCTCATGCTTATATACCTGCTATTATGGCTTCACACTTAATTTCTCCTGGAGGTTACAAATTTATTAAGTTAATGTTAAAATTATCACAACTTGTAATGTACGAGCACATAGTAAAAACATCAAAAGATGAAGAAGAGAACATTTTGTATAACATTGTACCAAATAAAAACCCACATATCACAAAAAATATAAAAGAAACAACAAAAAAGCTCAGTGAAAATTGTAATCAGGAATCGATCAAGTTATTAAGAGATTTTGAAGAAACATATAATAAATTAACAGATGATGCTTTAAATATTATTGGACAGCAAAAAAAGTATACAGAAGATATAAGTGAACTTAAAAAAATATATGTGTTAAAACAAAAAGAATTTAATGAAAAACATCCTAACTATCCATCTGCAAATGAAATTGTTGGAAAAATGGACTTGGTAAGGACTTACTTTGAAGATATTTCAAAAATTATAGATGAATTTGAGGAAATTAACAAAATATTCGAATTTTTAAACAATAGTGATAGAATAGTACAGCATAATAAAAACGATTTTAAAGTACCTCCCGAAATAAGTCATGTTGTACAAAATAATGATGAACTGGATTTGAGGCAATATTTCCATGGCTTATCAATCGCAATTGATAAAAGAACTCTAGATATGCAAAGTTATTCTACAACTTATTTGGACAGTAATTTGAAAACTGTATCAGAAAATATTAAAAGACTACAACAAGTGAAAATTAATTTAGAAAGAAATATGGATAATCTTAGATGTAATATGGAAAAAGCTGAAAAAGTTTTTGAAGAATGGAATGAAAAAGATGGTTTGCCTAAAATTATTGTAACTAGTTTGCAAGATGAAACTCTTATGGATCCTTTAAATCTTTCATAGTGTGGATTTTGCATAATATTTACTAAAAGTGGTAAGTAAAATAAAAAAGTTGAAAGCTTAAAATTTTCCAGCATAAATTAGTGATTTGGTATCATACTTTGAATTTTGAGGTCCGTAACATCCCTAAATACGGTATTGAAAAGATTGATACACAGTTTTTACCACCTGATAAGATACTAAATGTTTTAAATTAAAAATTTCTTTTATATATTTGTGCATATAGATTTTTATTAATTAATAATACATGCAACTATTAGGTTTAAGGTAAATATCTTTAATTTAAATTATAAATTTTCTATTAAAAAAAAATATTTATTATTGTTTCATCGATTGTTTCATATAATACAGTAACTTTATTTTATTTTGATATGGGATTAACATGTATGAAATTATTCAAAGAAATTAAAACATATTGAAGGATTTCTACTCGGATTTCTATAAACTATAATTCTTTGAACAAATGGTTTAGTTTGACTAATATTAGAGCTACATATTACAATATCTCATGAGCATTCAACCCTGAAAATGAACTCCACCCTGACCCATCTTAAAAACATTCTTTTGATCAAAATTTAATGGAGAAGTCACTAAATTTCAATAATATATTAAAACATGTTGTGCAGGGTGAAGTTGTTAAGTTGCACTCAGAGCTGAACAGTTATGACACATTGTACAAGCTATACTTAATATGAATGCATTAATGCATAAATCGAGGGGCTGACCGCGTCTGAAATTTGTACAAAAGAGTTCCTTTTTGCAAAGAGTTCCTCAGAGTTCTTCTAAGTTCCTTCGGAGTTCCTCGGAGTCCCTCAGGAGTTCCTCCAGAGTTCCTCCGAGTTCTTCGGAGTTCCTCCGAGTTCTTCGGAGTTCCTATGAGTTCCTTGGGAGTTCCTCCGAGTTCCTCTTGTGTTCCTTAAGAGTTCCTCTCTCGAAGCGGTAATTTTTGGCAAATAAGCCGTAGAAATTACCGCTATACAAGCACTACTGCCAATAATGCACCCTCAAGAAAAAAAAGCTTTGTCCCTGACAGTTTCAACCCAAACTTGGCGCCCCTACAAAAAAAAAGAAGTTTGCGTCCAAAAAATACCTTCATGAAAAAAAGCTTTGTCCCTGACGGTTTCTACCAAACATGGCGCCCCTCCAAAAAAAATTGGCGCTCATAGATAGGATGTTTTGATAAGGTGTTTGTAACAGCTCATCTAGTTTGAAAATAAAAACGTTATACCGCATGGGTAATAAATAATAATTGTTTCTGACCGCGTCTGAAATTTGTACAAAAGAGTTCCTTTTTGCAAAGAGTTCCTCTGAGTTCCTTCGGAGTTCCTCCGGAGTTCCTTCGGAGTTCCTCCGGAGTTCCTTCGGAGTTCCTCCGGAGTTCCTTCGGAGTTCCTCCGGAGTTCCTCGGAATTCTTCAGAGTTCCTCGGAGTTCCTCCAGAGTTCTTCAGAGTTCCTCCAGAGTTTCTTCTGAGTTCTTTTGGCTTGTACAAAATATTTCCTCGCGGTCAGCCCCTCGGCATAAATAATATAAAAAATATGACTTTTTTTTAAACGACCTGAAATAAAAATGTATTTATTTGATAATTTTTACTCATCCTGATTTGTTTTGAGCATTTTATTTATTAAACTATTTTGCGTGTTGTTTGATGATATCCAACACTTCTTCTACATCGTCTTTTGATCCAATAAAAATTGGCGATCTATCATGTAATCCTGTTGGTTGGACATCCAAAATTGGCATTTTCCCTGTTGATGCCAATCCTCCAGCTTGTGTCATAATGTACGCCATTGGTATGCATTCGTATAATAGACGTAGCTAGAAAAGTAAATAAAATAAAAATTATGAAAATAAAAAATATATACTACAAAAAAACAAATCAGAAAAATATCAAAATGGAAAAAGATTTTTTTTTCTAAATACAATTTTTACTTTATCATAAAATTGTGATGAAAAAATCTTTTTTTTTTTAATTATCTTTTTTTGTTGCTTAAATAAATTTTTTTCCTGAAACGTCGAGAGAAATCAAAATAAGCAAAAAAATATGTCTGTCTGTCGGTCGGTCTGTATCTATGATAACTTATGAACGCTTTGAACTAGCGACTTGGTATGTAGATATATTTTTATATTATCTTGAACAAGTTCGTATTTGAGTAAAATCGGTTAAGGGAAGGGGGGTAAAAAGGCAGTTAAATTTTTGTTTTGGCTATAACTTTATTATCATTCATAATAGAAGAAAATTTTTAAAACTACTACAAGAAAATCCATAGTTTTTTTTTCATGACGGGATTTAAGAAGGAGCCCTAAAATGTAAAAAATTGATTACAGCGACATCCACAGAAAATAAAATAACAAACATTATTAATCCTATTGTTGCGCCCATGTTAATGGTATAGGAAAATAGCGTTTAGGGGGGGGGGGGGGATCCAAAATGATCAAAATTTGCGTTCCGTAATACTTGAACGATCCCTTGAAGTAAGAACTTACTTGATTATAATTTATAGCTTATTTCTTACATAGGCATGGAGAGCCCCAAATAAGCTTTTGGCTTGTTCTAGGGGCTCTACATTAATTTTGAAAAAAAAAACTGCAGTTCCAATTTTGATTGATTTTTAGTTAACGGTCGTTACAACGAATTTCCTTATACGTACTTTTCCTTTTGGTGAAGCAGATGTTGCGGGATATATAAAAATTCCTCCATATTTAATGGTTCTATGGACATCGGCGACCATGGAACCAACGTATCTTGCATTATATGGTTTCCCTTTTGCAGGATTTTTTTTATTTTGGACATACTCTTTTACAGCACTGTCCCATAAGTGTGTGTAACCTATAAATATAATAATAATAAAAATATATAAAAAAATACAAAAAAAAAACAAATTTTTGATTCTTTGCAACAAATATGTTGCTCATACTTCCGCAAAAACGCAACTTTTGGCAAATTTTTAGCCTCTTTTTGTTTGTGTAAAAATAAAAAGCATCACATAAAATTTTAAACAAAAAAATAAAAAAAAAATTTTTCGATTCTTTGCAACAATTATTTTGCTCATACTTCCGCAAAAACGCAACATTTTGCAAATGTTTACTCCGTTTTTATTTGTTAAAAAATAAAAAGCGTTATGTAAAGCTACATCAGTCTTCCTCCCCCTCCTAACGTACCGTAATGCTAAGCACTACCCCCTCCCCCCCTAATTGTGTTACGTATTTTAAGTATAGCCTTTAAGTTATCACACAAAATAAGAGTTTGACCCCCGTTTCCTGCCCCGATTTTAATCAGAAATCATTTTGAACAATCTCAAAGCGTTCTTGAGTTATCATAGGTGACGTAATTGATATACAGGGCCTAAAGCTTAACCTACCTTCGTTAATGGCATAAATATTTCCCTTATTTGGCACTCGCATATTTTTATCAGTCAAAATAAATTCTCCAATGGACGGATCCAACATGAACCCATTAACTCCATTACCAATTGATAGTACCAGCATGGTAGCGGAGCCGTATAATGCGTATCCAGCCGCGACTACGTTTCTTCCCGTTTGGAGGGCGTCTTTAATGGAAGGAATGGTGTTGTCCTCTTTTTTCATGATCGAGAATATTGATCCGATGGAAACTAAGCAGTCTATGTTTGAGGAACCATCCAGTGGGTCAAAGGCGACTATGTATTTGCCTCTTTTTTCAGTCTCAATCTGAAATACACAATTTTTTACCTAAATTTTTCTTTACAAATTAAAACGCAGATTAGTTGGTCAAAGATTGATCTTAAAAAGGCATTTGAATCTATATTTTTACCCAAACACAATTTATTAACATACAAATAACCAACAATAAATGTATATTAAACAGTATTTGTTCTTTTAGTTTTTTAAAGCCTGGATAACAGAAATATATGCTAGCTTAATAAGGTAGGTGACTTGCAGCAAGTCAATGACTAGCTTTAGTGGTTTTATTGTTCCATAAAAAGGACTTTAATTTGATATATTATTTTATTATTAACCAAGTAATCGATTAATTGGGTTAATAACAAATATATATATATATATATTAATTTTTATTTTATTTATCTTACCTCAATAACTGTTTCATTTTCTTCTGATATCAGAAGTGCAGTAGTATACGATGACGTAAGCATATTGATAAACAATTCGTTAGCCAAGACATCTAGCTTTTTCACTTCTTCTCCTTGGACGTTGGTTTCTCCTACAGTACCAAAACTAAAATAATTAAAAAAAAAAACATTTTTATGAAAATTTACACAATCTTTTTTATTAATTTAATATTTTTGTTGAAATCGGTCTACTTTTTTGTTTTTAATTAAATAAATTCAATAGGCTTCGTTTGAATGTATTTCTTTTTTCTGATAATATGAAGTCATTCGGACTTTTTTTTATGGTATTTGGAAGGGCTCAGCAGGGCCACAATATAACAGCAAACTATTATTTTACATATAGTGGGTCCGGGCGTAGTTTTCCCTTGGGCCCCGATTTTGTCTAGACGGCCCTGCAGACTTGGACAAACAAACGGAAGAGCAGATATTTGCAAACTTCTTCAGAATTCGAGTATTTTGATGTAAAAATGTTTACGTCAGTCCATTATTTTGTGAATTTAGATCTAGGATAGTCGAATTCAATAATTACTGCAATTAATAAAATATTATTTAGTAATTAAATAATTATAGTATGGTAATTATGAATATATGCGTTTCTAACCGGTCTTTTTACTTTCCAATAATTATGGGTATTCTGTTGTATATTCTAGTTTTAAAATTTCCAAGAGACACTTTTAAATATATACTTAATATGGAATACAAATACCTAGAGTCACTCCATCAGTTGTTACTTTGTATAGCGTTTTGGTGGTTAGCCGTTTGGGTTTCAGGTATTTTTCGCTCAAAGTAGACAAAGGAACCGATCGAGTGACCCTACAAATACCTGCTTATGAATTTTTTAAAAAGTGATTCTTCTTTTCTGTATAATCAGTTTCTAAATATGCTATTAGAGATTTTTTTGAGGGGGAATATTGAATTTTTTTATTTTAACAGACGGTTCAGTAAAATAACACTGTCCGACATAAAACCATTATTAAAAACCAAATTTTCCTGAATATTGTCAAACTTACAGTTGCGTGATTCCAGCTTTCCTGACAGCACAACTAATAACTTTGACAGCCGTTTGGATAGAATTTAAAAGTTGTGTCAGTTCTCCTGTGGCATTTGGAACTTTTTTCTGTTCAGACAACACAAATCTGGTCAAAGTGATACAATTCGAATCAAGACCGCTATTTGACGCCATTTTGATTGTTTATACTTTTAATTTTGCACTTTTAACAATACAATAATAACATGTACACTTTTATTTAAATAAATGCTATCATTAAACAATAGTTGACTTTGGCTCAACTTAACATACTTTAGAAAGTTTCTGATTTATTTATATATGTTTATATATGTATTAACCTTTGGAACGAGACGCTTTGAATTTACTGACTGAATGTTTGTTGTTTACTAAATGTAATATATGGTTTATTTATTTATTATCTGTAAGATTGCGGTGGGGAAATCTGTGTAGAGGAAAGGCGACTAAAATGCACAGCGGGTTGTGGTGCACATTATGTTGCAGTGGCGGATAACGGCACATCCACACACTCTTATGCGAGCCTGACATAACTTTCTAAGCCAGCGCACAAAATAAATGACGGCTCATCAAGCCAATCACAGCATCGTATGTTATGTATTATGCTAGTTATCTTAACCTCTGGCTATAGCAGAGGCTGACATAACTAGGCCTATAAGCCTTAAGCGCATAAGTTTTTAACTAAGAAGAGCAGTCGCCCAAGAAACAAACCGACCGTCGCGACGGCTTCATCCATTAAGTAGCTAACTCCAAATTCTGTCGATATGGACAATTTTTCTATTTGCTTCTTTGAAGTTCAAAGATGTATTTAAAACAAAAATCTCAAAATCGCCAAAAACTTTGCGGGCGTAAACGTCGAAACTCGCAGTTTGAATGCATGAGTACCTATTAGATAAAAGTAGTACCCTATTGAAAATGGCGGGTCTGCGCGGGTATAAATGGTTCATAAACCAGACTTGAGCGGATGAAATTTACCGGCTCAAGTCCGGTTTGTGCACCATTTATACCCGCACAGAGCCGTCATTTTCACTAGGGTCTTAGCGTTTTGGTATTTTTACAGAACGCTAGAACTTACTGTGCTTTCCGTTCAAACATATCAGTAATTTTTCTGAGCCTTAGGCTATTTCTCACTTCAGTATACTAAAGCGGGGTTCATATTCAGGCTGCAGATGTAGTCACTATACCCCCACCACTACCAAATTTTAAACTTCGCTTTATGTTTATGTATTCCCCTCTGCTGCCTGATGAAGTTCAATTTTGATTAACTGCAGCAGAACTGGGGCTGAGACGGCAGTGGTGTTGGGGTGTAGCGGCAACACCAGCCTGAATGTGGACGCACCTTTTAAGTATACTTATATATTTAACCAACTACCTTTGGTATAATATGTATACCTAAATTTTGAATTATTATGTTTGTTTTGGATAACAGGGACAAAATTGGGATTTTTGTCTTGCCAAAAATTGACGTTTCAGTTACTGTTATTGTATTTTCTCTTTATTCAAGGTTGTAAACCAAGACCTCAGCATTACAAAACGAATTCTATACGCCCTGCATCACTTAGGCCGGCACATTTTTAAAAATATTTAAACTATTCCGCCCCTTGTTTCAGTACTTAAATGTTATTATTTGGATATAATTTTTAAATTATCTTTTACTGAAATATTGGAATTATTTTATTTATGAGTTAAAAATGCTGTATTTATTATTATTATTGTTAAATTTTCATCATTTTTTTAAGGTTAAAACGTCAAATACAATTAAAATTCTTTAAAATTGTTATCTTATCAACTGGATTAATTATAATTTCACTCTTCGTATGCTACATTAAAGAGTATTATGTCCAGGAATGACGCTGTGGGGCGCCACCCCCCAAAAACTATCGAATTGGGAAAATCCACTAACGAGTTTGGAAAATTATGGAGTTGATAACCTTTTTTTTTTTTTGGTCCTTAACTTTTCGTCGTCATACAAAAAGGGAAGGGCAAAATCTCAATCTTAAAAAGTCCAAACGAAATGGACTGTACTTTTTTTATCAGTGGAAAATTTAAAACCTTTGAAATCTAAATTTTTTCCTTTTGAGTTTACAAAATTTTGTGCCAAATTTCAAAATGATCAAAAGATATCTAAATGGTGCAGAAAATCCTCCAGTTTTTTTTTTGTCGAAAATGTTACGCCGCGTTACATGGGGGGGTGGGGGTCAAAAATGGCCAAATTTTGCGTTACATAATACTTGAACGCTCCCATAGGCCTAGGTTCATTAAAATCAAAAACAAAAAAAAAGTTTATCAAAAAAAATTTTTTTTTCAAAGAAGTTTCCTTTTTCGTAAAACAAAAATAAAATGAAAAAAATAATTTTTTGAAATAAATGTTTTTACCCCATTTTACTCCTTACCCCAACCCGATTTTTACGAAAAACAATCCCAGCCTAGAACTTTGGATAATCAACCTGTGATCCAAATTTGAAGTCTGTAGCCCGAAGCGTTCTTGAGTTATCGTGGTCACAAATTTCCCGGACATAAAGACCGACAGACGGACCGACGGACAGAATTTTTTTTGGATATAAGACGTCCAGAAACGTAAAAAAGCAATAAATTTTTTTCCAAATTTTTTCACTAACGCAAGACTTACCTTGGGGAAAGTAAAATAAAAAAAAATACTGTTTTGAAATACTCTTTTGAAAAATTACATTTCAGTAACGTAAAACTGCCGAGCAATAACATGTTTCCACTAATTGGTTACAAATAACTAAATATAAATTATTGTAATAAATTAATTTTATTATTAATTTCCCCAATAAAGAGTCTTGCGTCAGTGAAAATTATTTGAAATTTTTTTATTGCTTTTTACATGTTTCTCTACTTTTTATATGCAAAAAAGCTTGATTTCCACGTAGAAAAAACATGCCTGTAGGTCGGTCTATCTGTCGGGAAAATTTGTGACCCCGATACTCGAAAACGCTTAAGCGTTTAATTTATTTATTTTTTATATATTTTTTTAAGAACTTCTGGTTTGGATATTTGATGGCAGCAGTATTTTTAAATGTCTGCAACCGGATATACACGTAGATTAGAACTTGAGCACAGAAAGCTAAATCAAGCTCTATATCAGTTTGCCTTTTCACTACTAGATGTCGGCGCTTGTACGATTTCAAACGATTTTACAATTTCCCTTTCCTCTGTTATATCTGATGGGAAACTCTTGCATTAGTAAAAATTATTGCCTTTAAAAAAAAACAAATTTCAGCAAAAAAAAAAAATTCAGCAAAAAAAAAATTCGGCCCGGAAAATTTGTGACCATGAACTACCCAAATTTACCAACTAAAATAAAATTAAATTTTCCAACAATTAAATAAATGTCAAAAAAATAGCTTTACCCCTGATGGAAGTGGTATTACCCCTAGCGGACGTTTTGATAAAAAATAACAAAAATTTCCCAACTTAGACAAACAGTTTCCCAACTAGGCAACAGTTTCCCAAGTTGGGAATCCCAACTTTAGACAATAATTTACCAACTTCTAAAATATAACCCAAAACCAACCTTTCTCGCCCCCGTCCCATCTTTGGTAAGCCCCTGCATCCGATTTTTACACCTGAAGTCCCTTGATATACAGGGTTATCAGTAACTGGAATATATTCCCTTATTATCCGTAAACACTTTTTTGTTTCACAAATGCCCAATATCAATGTTTTTATACCCTTAAAAAAATAAAAACCCTTCACATGATTGTTCGTACAAAAAAGCGCCGGGCGCGACCTCTAAATATTTTTAAAGAAATCTAAAAAAAAATCAGTGTTGTTTTTTCGCCCAAAGGACCAATTTGAGGGGTGGGACCCAAACAATTCCGTAGGTCATGGGCACCCTAACGTGTAACAGTACTTGTAATAAAAGGACTACAAGTTTTTAAGTGAGTTCAAAAACTAATATCTTAAAAATTTAGTATTTTTTTTTTTTGGTTACCCAAATGTACAATCATGTACAAATAAATGTATCGTTGTTTTAACCAAATACGTAAAAAAGTAACCCTTTGTTTTTGTTATAAATAAATAATGAGACAATATTAACAGTATAACCATTCTGACAGAATATTTCTTCAGTTTTAAAAGTGGAAATAAATCTTTATAAACGAAATTAATCAATTTGGCAACATCGCTGTTTATTAATTTCTAGCCAGAGGCGTACCAGTGTTTTCTTTTAAAAAAATCTGCTCCTTAACGACTGCGTATATTTTTTGTTTTAGTGTTGAACAATTAAACTCTAAGTGCCTATTCACGGGCTCGCAAAAGAACATAATACATAACAATGCGATGCCGTGATTGGCTTGACGTGCCGCCGTGTATCTTGTAAGCCAATCACGGCATCGCATTCTTATGTTTTATGTTCTTATGTAAGCTTCTGGATAGGCCTTAACATGGACCTATATGTAAATACGTTTACACGTAGCGCTAAGCACCGGTATATTTAAACTCCGACAGCAGTCTGTCTCATTCTGTCAAGTTGTTTTAGAGAAAGAGAGAACGATAGAGAAGTTATGAATAATGTGTAAACGTAGTCTGTGTTATTTTTAATGACCCTATTTCTGAATAACCCTGTATAATGGAATACGTAGCATTACATATCTTCACGAATTGTTTATAAATCATTTCCAAAAATAGTTTGACCTAGACCAAGCAAAACACAATTAATCTTGCAAATAAAACAAAAAAATTGCATTTGAAAATAGGTCAATGTTATCTAGCAAGCAAGGAAACAGTTGCATTTCCGTGTGGAAAATTTGCATGTTCAATATAAAAACTATTACGATACAGTGCAGTATAATTTGCATAGGAAACACGGTGCTGCCTTCCAAGTTATTTTTCGACTTTCCAATTACCCATTTTATTTCTTTCTAAATAAATTGTACGACAAAAAAAAATCTGCCAGATTTTCGTTTTTTTTTTTAACTACGAGATATAAAAAAAGTATTTGAGAGCAAATAGGTCAAAAAATGAGAAAAAAAAATGTTTGGGACTATTTCACAAACAATATATCTGGTATATTTATCTGGTTGGTCAAAAAACTAGAAATGCATCAAAACCTTGCATTTTTAGTTTTTTGACCAACCAGATAAAAATGAATCTGATAATTTTTGCACAAGTGCAATTATCACTTAGTTACTATGGAAACAAGAAACTGACAGTTACTGACATCTTAATAAATGTTATATTTTTGCAAAATGTGTTTTTAATTTGTGAAGCTTACCTTTAGTTAATTTATTTTTATTGATAAGCATTATAAATACTTATTTTATTACCAAACCATCCTAGGTATAAACTCTAATTAATTTCAGATAATATATTATATTTTATGCACTTTCCATCTTAAAAGCTTTAAATCACTGATATTCATAAATTTTAATTTAATTGAATCTTGGTATTAAAAACAGGCCACTCAAAACTAGTTTAAACACTTAGGTATTTATTAAAAATATATTTACAGTAAAGAAGTAAATAATTTACTTCTTTTAAATGACGGAAATCAAAACATCGAATGACTGCGCTGGTACCAGTACAACGTTGCCAAACTTTATTAGAAACCGATCGCAAATTGTTTTTTTACGGGTGGAAACACCCGTTATTTTATTTCTTTTCAGTTGAAAACTAAACTTTTTTAAACAAATACAGCAATTATCTTTATTTAAACTATGTGATAACAACTATTTTATTGAAATAATCTCAAGCATAAAATATCCCTCAAGCAAAGTTTAGACTTGGCAACCTTCGCGAACAAGTGAACATAGTGGTTTTAAAAAGCGCGGCAAATTTGAGATTTAAATTTTTAATAATAATTATAATTTAAATATGAAACAACATTAAACGTGGTAAAATTATATACTTCCTTATTTTGTTTGTGAAATAGTCTTTCAAAATACCATTTGTGCATTTTGAATTATACATAATTTTTTTACTGTATATAAAAAAAAAACATTTTGCTTAAGGAAATACTTGAAGTACGGTTCAGTATGCAGAAGAAGAAGAAGACTGATGAAAGAACAGAACACAGTGATCCCCGGATATGATTAGGTTTTAAAGAAAGGGCATCAGAAACAAACAACGGATCTTGGTAGTAAAGGGTATGGACATCATAGATCCATTAACAGTTAAATCCCGTTTGCATATCTTTAAAAGATATTGGTAAAAACTCTTCAGGAGGAATCCCGATCAACACCAACTACTTAAAAGAAATATTAAAATTTATTCTAGTAGTAATTTTTGCGCAGAATCTAACAATGATTAAAAAATTTACCTATCTTTTGCCGATTTTGAGAAAAACGCAATAAACCATGATTTTAGTACAATTTTTCGACTAGCATAAAAACTATATTTCAGTAAATATTAAAACATGACTGATTTTAAATATATCTAAAATAGTTAAGTTTAAAAGTATAATAGCAAATATAAAGAATTTTAATCCTACTGACCCGAAATAAATTCTTTCTATAGCAATGTTTTAACGTTACGGGATACTTTAAGGTGGCCAGTGTATAATATCTTCACTCAAAATAAAAAAGGTCGTATGTTAAATTTTACTTTATTTTATTTTGGTGGAATTTTAATAAAACGCCACAATTCAGTAAGGTCTCTAAATAGAGTGCTTAAAGTGTGAAATGTAATGTAATTTAATTTATGTTTCTTACAATTTAGAACAACAAAGTAAAATTTAAAATACGACCTTTTACATCTTGAGTGATGAAATATTTCAAATTTTGACTTAATTTTCAATGTACCATAGTTAAACTTTTTACTGCATTAGTTCCAAAACAATTTTAAACTAGATTTTTTTTCTGTTTATAAATAAAATAAATTTAAACTGTGGTTTTAGGGATAGTGAAGATGTCAAACTTGTGTAAGAAATTCTTAATTATTTTTTTAAGGTGTTATCAATTCATTCCTTGCTTGAAGTAAAGTATATTTAGATCTTTAGTTTGAAGAAGTCATGTTGACGTTTTGGTTTTAAATTTTTACTTTTTAGTGCATTTATTTACAATAATTTACAATACTAAAAAAATATTCTATAATATATTTGATAAAAAACAAGAAATAGAATTTAAATAAATAACTTTCAATAAAATTGTGTTTTTAAATTGTTTTATAATTTTTAATTCTTATTAGTCGTTGTAATACTAATATATATCTAACACGTGTAGATAAGAATATTTAAGCTGAGCGACCCCAAAATAGTTATTTATGGTACTAGTGGGTAAAGTAAGATATTGCCCATGAGAAAATTAACCTGCGAGGCGTGAGCCAATCAGGTTAATTTTCAAGAGGGCAATATCGGTTTACCCATGACTGCCATACAAGGTTTTATCCAATAAATAGCTTAGGAATTCATATTTTTATTAAAAATTTTAATGACATTTACAAGAAAATAATTTGACAAGTGACAGTTGAGTGGGTAAAATAAATAATTATCCACTCATTAAAGTAAAAGCCACGCGGGGGTTATTATTGAGTTTATCTATTTAAAATAATGGATAAACTATAATTTCTGGAATCAAAGCAAACTTGCTAAGCATGCAAAGACTTTAATAATTATAATTATCATAGTGTTCACTATGATATCAGTCTTACCCTTTAGCAATCCTAAAATTGTTTTAGAACCACTGTAGTTCATATGTTTAACTAAACATTGACAAGAAAGTCAAAACGTGAAGGACATAATATACTGGTCAGCTTAAAGCACCCTGAGGTGGTAAAAATTGATATAGAAATATTGTCTTTAAAGTAAATAGGATGAAATTTCATTAAATTTGCTATTCTACTTTTATACTTTTATATTCGGGCTATTATTTTAGTCTAGTTACGTTTTAATAGTCACTAAAGTAAAGGTATTATACCAGTCCAACAACTGCACTAAAATTGTAGTTTAATGCTTTTTTCTCAAAAATTAAAAACGATAGGTAAATTTGCTAAAGGCTGTTAGAATCTACACAAAAAAATACTATAAGAATCGATTTTTAGTTTTTCTTTTAAGTAGTTGGTGTTGACCGTGATGCCTCCTGAAGAGTTTTTACCAATATGCAAACGCGATTTAACTGACAATGGATCTGTGATGCCCATACCCTGTACTACCAAGATCCATTGTTTGTTTCTGATGCCCTTTCTTTAAAACCTAATCATATCCGGGGATCACTGTGAGAAAATATTAGAATTAGTTATTTTTATTGTAATTTGGATGTGTGTCGTATCTATTGAAGATTTTTATCAAAATGTACATATCTGTCTACTATGACAATTAAAACTTTGCTGGTATATATTAAGGAAAGTTGATAATGAATTAAACGGAATTCGAAACGTCCACAATCATATAAAATTGAAGTTTTTTGCTCTACCCGATATAGCCAAAAACCAATACACAATTTACAAAGACGGGAAGAAACCAGACAAAATAAACATTTAGTTAATAAATATTGTAATTTTGAAGTAATTTATTAATGGGAATAAAATAGTTTATTTGACAGAAATAAAATGTATTACTCACAACCAAATAATTTAATTGACTGTGTAAATTCCGAAAAATTCAATTTTCTCAAAACTGACTAACGATTTTGCCCAAATTGTGTACGATAATAGTAAATTGCAAACATAAGAACATGCCTTTACTAGTTTTCTTCGGAAAAATCGCATGAGGGCGAAGAGTACATTTTTGCAAATTTAGCAAAGACGAATTAAAATTTACATTTGCATGTTACTTTTTCATAATGTTCGAAAAGAAATGAAAATTTATTAGGTATAAAAATAAGAACATAATAATCAAAACCTTAAGACTTATCCGAACTATTTTGCGAGAAAGTAAGTGCAGTGGAACCGTACCATTTTCAGTTTATTTTGTTTTAATCCTAGATAAGAATGTTCTTTACGACTCACAAACGAAATATGAAAAAAAAAAATGAGTATCAGAATGTCGAAAAAATACTTGGTTAGGGCGCACCGTGTACATTTTAATTTGCATAGGATAAAGTAAAACCAAGTTTAAGGGTGGATTATATATATAAACTATACAACAAACTAAATTTACATAATAAGTTTGATATAAATAACGCTATTGTAGGTAATTTTTCTCAAGTACTTTTTATTCGATGCAAACCATACTTACGTAAATTTTGTACCAAAGTTATAAACAATTCTAAACAACTTTTAAAAATATCCGTCCATCTGTCTGTATGGCACGAGTTCTTGTTTGTACGATAACTCAAGAAACAAAAATCTTTTTCAAGGGAAGTGGTTTTAAAATAAGACCACAGTTCTCTCATTTTTTTTTCTCCTAAGGTAATGTGGTATACTACTGATACCTAAACAACAGGAGATGCTCCTGAAACCACATAATATATAAAAAGCGTGTATTGTTTTTTTTTATTTTTGTATTTTTTACTTCTGAAATCTACTCTATGTACTAGAAAACCCTAAAAAATATTTAAAGAATTGAAAAAAAAAATAATAATTCGTGCTTCAAAAGTAAATTTTGAAATATCCCATTAAAATTTTAATAATTTTAACTTAAACTTCATCAGGAAAAGGTACTTGTACTTATATTTTATATTTTTTTATTTTAATGAAGAGCTATGAGCACCGAACTGAACTAAGGGGCCTTCCATAAAAGACGTGTGCGAAAATTCCGGAATTTTAAACCCCCCTCCCCTGCTTTTCCGATTTTGTCCGATTTACAAACACCCCCCTCTAACTAAAGGACTTACAAAACGCAGTAGGGTACCCCCCCTTTTTTCAGATTTTCACTTTTTTTATCATTATTGAATTTGGAAAAGTGGACGTCCGAAACTGTCTACACCCCCCCCCTCCTTGTCCGCTTCTGTCCGATTTTTTTTCAGCAACCTCGAAAACCTCAATATACCAGTTTTCACAAAAACCACCCCCCACCTCTCAGGGGGTGAAATTAGAAAATATTTCAGATTCATATTCGTTGACCCCAAAATCCCTATTTATCCCCTCACCCCTGCGGGGGTGGAGTTTTATTATCAGATTCAATATCAGCAACCTTAAAAATCCCTATATAGCAATTTTCAAATTTTTGTAAAAAAATGTATTTTTCGACCGATCGACAATTTTTTTTTGCTTTGAATTGATTTATATCGACATAAAACATCATAACCCGCAAAAATACGCATTTTTTTTCAATTTTTGCACGAATACAAGGCTTTCCGAAAAAAAAATGGATCATTTGATCATTTTGGCCCGTTCTCGAATATATTTTGTACAATAATCCTCCTTTCTTAATTTAAATGTATTATTAGCTAATATTTAAAGGTATTTTTCGCTAAAATTTTTATTATTTGTGCAGTAATTTTGACATTTTTGGAGATTGGCTATAACTGATACATTGAACAGTGGTACAACTTAGGTTTCAATTTTAGCCAATTCTGTGGCTATAGCTAGAAAGAGAAGCATATTAGTGTCCCAGTTATCGCCATGCAAATTTAAGAATACATTCTGCAACAAATATATTAAAATATTAATAAATTAACTGTTTAATAACTTACCTTTAACTTGATATAAATATTTTACCTATATTAGACATTTAAAACGATGATTTTGAGCTAGTCTCATAGTATCTTAACTATACCCAAAAAACTACTCTGACTGGCTAAAACCGGTGCAGTGGCTAAAACCGGTGATACAACCCTATTTGACCATTTTTTCTTTACAAATAAATTTATTAGCTCGCTGAAGGGCATAAAAATGAATTGTACACTGAAAAATAAAGCAAATTACCCCTTGACCTCAGTTCCCATTAGAAACCTCATTTATAATTAAGCGACCGTCCTTGGAAAAGATGTACAGCCGCAATTCTGCATAAATAAATCATAAAGTTGGATAGTTGCAGCAGGAACGGTCGTTTGGAGGGTGGAGTACACAGGAAAACCGCAGTATATGAGGTTTTTGCAAGAGTAAAAATGAATTTCGCACAGAAAAAAAGGTTATATTGGCAGAAGATAATAAATTATCTTGGATTTATATTATCTTAAATCGAGGTAATAATCTTCTTTTAAGATCATGTATCCTCGGTTTAAGATTATTTGTGACTTTGGTTTCCTTTAATTATTCTATTGGTAGAAAGATCCTTGTGTCAAGTATTTTTTCCTTAAATGCATGATATTTAAAATAGTAACAGAGAATCAAGAGTTAATATCTTGACTCAAAGCCCCTGTGGTCTTACGGTAAAGAGTTTGTCGGCTTCACCCCACGTAGATATACAGTAGACTCGCCCGTTGTTATTGTTGGCTGGCAGACAATTTGCGCAGTAGTTCAAGATATGCGCGGGAGAGAAGTTAGGTTTGTTTTTTTTTTTGCCATCAGTTGTCTTTAAAGGTGTGTCATTATTTTTATCTGCGGGTAAGTAGCTTAAAATAATTTATACCTATAAGCGCCATTTTGCAATGGCGTTGCAAATGCTTTTTCCTACGACCACCTATGAAACCAAATTTCACACGATTAACAGAGTAAGAAAGTATCATATTTCATAGGCGTTCGAAATAATATTATACATGTGTGGGAATTTTTTTCAAAATATTTACCATTCTATTAACCCTGGAACCTGACTGTGGGGTCTTTATCTTACACCAAGTCTTGGTTTAAGATAATATGATCTTAAATCACGAGAATCAATTTTAAATCAAGATTATAATTCTCTTCATTCAAGATTATATTATCTTAAACCAAGACTTGGTGTAAGATAATATGATCTTGGATAAAGATAATATGATCTTAAATCAAGATAATTACATACTTGGTTTAAGATAATATGATCTTAAATAAATGGTTTAAGTGACTTTGATTTAAGGAAATGTCCTTAAATCAAGATCACGGCGGACTTGATCCAAGACAGTCATGGCGTTGAACATATCGAAAGCCATGGCGGCCTTGGTTCAAGATCGTTTTGCTTTGATTTAAGATATCCTTTTTTTCTGTGCGGTTTTCGTTTTTTGTTTTAGCTAAAATTCAATTTTCGGACCATTTTTGGTTTTGTGATTTTGTTTGTAATGGATCTATAAATAAAATCTAGAGATGGTGACCTATTTTAAAAATAAGTTTTTGCTTAAAAGTTGATTGATCTACGCCTATTTTAAGTTTTAAATGTATAATTTTGTCAATTAAAAGCCATAATGTTTAAATACAATATTTATTTTTAGTAACAAAGTAAAGTAACAAAATATATATTTACAATTAGTATAATAAGTTTAATTTGTGGTAAATTTATAATTTTTTGTAATGTTGCTTACGTTACATTTTGTGACATAGATTTTGACTCAAGTAAATGTGTCTTTAAATTATTGTTCTATTCCAGAATATAAAACCTTTTTAAAACTAAATATGCATTTGAAAATGTTTTAGAAGTCAGGCTAAAATAGTTCAAATCTAACAATTGCTGAATTATCTATTAAATATATATATTATATTATATATATATATATATATTTATTCCAAAGATTAATGCTCTGTAAGGGGACAGGCAACAATCTCCGGTCTAACATTTAAAACATTATTGTAAACATAAATGTTCAAAAAATCTATTTGTTCATTAACTAACCTATCCCTATGAAACTTTTTGTTGTAATAATTTTTCATTATTTGTAGCTTGAAAATTACTTTATGTTAAAAAAGTCGAAACAATTGTCGCTGTAATGTTTGTTTAATAGACAATAAATTTATATTTTGGAGAGATAACATTTTTTCTATGGTTTAGTTGAAAATTTGTTGTCCTGTGTAATAGGATAAGTGAAAATATCAGATACCTCGTTTCTCCTAATACAAGCAGTGCAATCAGGGGGGTTCCACCAGAGAACATTAAATTAAAATAGACAGTGAAAATTACCTATTTGAAGTAGCTATTTCGCTTTTCCGGGTTTTATTGCACAGAGGAATTAAATTGCCGTTTTAACAGATAAGGAAGAGTTATATTTGTTAAAAATCAATATTTGAGTTTATTTCAAATAACGAGACTTTAGCATTAACATAAAGTCTCGTTGAAGGCCGTATCCATAATATAACTTTAATTCGTAAAAATTTTAGCCTGCGGCGCGCCACGCTGGGGCTTTCTTACGTTTTATTTTATTTGAGTTTATAAAACTAAATTGTAAAATTTTTTGCCTTCGGCGCTAAAGCTTTCTTGCATTTAAGTGATAGTTTTAATTGTAACCCTTTTAAAATTAAAATATATGCTCTGGAATTAAAAGCAAAATTTAGGGATCTTCGTAGAACTTGATTTTTCCTGAAAATTTCAAGTCTATCAGATTATACGTTCTTGAGTTATCGTGTTTACAAAAATCGTGACATCAGACAGACGGACATTTAAAAAAAAGTTGCTTATTTTTTTTTTTAATTTTTTAAGTGTGTTTTACTGCATCATTCTGCAGTAGGAAAAGTTTGAACAGAATGACACTAAGCACAAAAACGGATTATGTCAATTGTCAAAATAAGGCCAAGAGAAGAAGAAGAAGAAGACGAGCGATATTTTAATAAAAAAAAGTCTGATCTATGCTGAAAATTTATTTCAGGACTGCAGTACATTACATGTAATAGATCGTGATAACCAAAGATATTTAGTATTTTTTTAGATTATTAGGCTAATTTGTGAAAATGAACAGTATAGCCGACAAATTCTATTAGATTCTGGACCCAAATTTAGCTCAGATATTTTAATTAATATAATAATAAAGTAGGTATTTTAATTCATTGTAAATATTTAAAAAAAAAATAATTAACTATTAAAAAGTAGGTAGGTACTTATTATTGCAGTACAAAAATAATAAATGTATGAGGGTAACTAGGTATATGTACTTACTTTCTTTGTTAAGCCAATACAGTTTTCCGTCGTTTCCGTACTTAAGTTCGTTCATATTTTTAATTATAAACTCAGAATCACAAATGTAACCTAATTTTTTGCGCAGAATAAACATGAAAACCGTTAGTTATTTTTTTAATTTGACATTTGACATCTGTCATTCTCTTCATTCGGACATCTCCCGATCGTTTGGTCGGAATGGCGAGAATGGTCAAATGTCAGCAGTAAAACGATGAATCCGTTCAAACCAGTGGCACCAGTGGCAACAAATGATGCAGTAAAACGCACTTTTTGTCTAGGGCCATTTTTGATTTTTTTTTTGAAAATTTGATACTATTGTATAATATTATTCTAGCTCAGGTGCTTAATCATCGTTTTACTGCTGACATTTGACCATTCTCGCTATTCCGACCAAGCGATCGAGAGAGGTCCGAATGAAGAGAATGACAGATGTCAAATGTCAAAATAAAAAAATAACTAACAGTTTTCATGTTTATTCGGCGCACAACATTAGGTTACATTTGTGATTCTGACTTTATAATTAAAAATATGGACTAACTTAAGTACGGAAACGACGGAAAACTGTATTGGTTTAACAAAGAATAAGTACATATCGTCACGTTCCTTACAAAAGGGCTTATCTCAAAAAATTACTAAATTGAGTTAGGTCCTTGGGTGGCAACAAAACAGTAACCTGCAGCTATCTTTTTGTCTCTCCTGAAAATCAGTTACCCTCATACATTTAATTTTTGTACTGCAATAATAAGTACCTAACTACTTTTTAAAAGTTAATTATTTTTTTTTTGCAAATATTTACTATGGAATAAAATACTTACTTTATTATTATATTAATTAAAATATCTGAACTAAGTTTGGGTCCAGAATCTAATAGCATTTTTCGGCTATACTGTTCATTTTCACAAATTAGCCTAACAATCTGAAAAATAAATAAATATCTTTGGTTATCACGATTCATTACAATGCAATGAACTGCAGTCCTGAAATATATTTTCAGCATAGATAAGACTTAGTTAGGATTTTCAGAAATTAACATTTGATTATTCAAATATCTCTCGTCTTCTTCTTCTCTTGGCCTTATTTTGACAATTGACATAATCCGTTTTTGGGCTTGGTTTCATTCAGTTCAAACAGCTTATTTTTTCATGATTTTTTTTGTCTAGGACCATTTATGATTTTTTTTTTTGAAAATTCGAAACTACCGTATAATATTACTCTAGCGCACGTGCTGTGAATAATTAGTGCGTTTTACTGCATCATACTATATTAATTAAAATATCTGAACTAAGTTTGGGTCAGGAATCTAATAGCATTTGTCGCCTATCATGTTTATTTTCACAAATTAGCCTAATAATCTGAAAAATAAATAAATATCTTTGGTTATCACGATCCATTATATGCAATGTACTGCAGTCCTGAAATATATTTTCAGCATAAATAAGACTTAGCTACGATTTTCAAAAATTAACCAAAACATTTAAATATTAAAATATCTTTCGTCTTCTTCTTCTCTTGGCCTTATTTTGACAATTGACATAATCCGTTTTTGTGCTTGGTTTCATTCTGTTCAAACTTTTCCTACTGCAGAATGATTCAGTAAAACACACTAAATATAATATGTAACTACTTTTCGGCGCGCCTTCGCCATTATTGTATCTTGAAAACTCTTTATCGTAAATGGTAGTCACACAATAATTTATGTTACTGTATTTATCGGGTAGTTAACGAGAGAAATGGGGTTCTTATTACCTCCAGATTTTCCTATATTTTAAAAACTGATTAATATACCTGTTTGCCAGAGAAAGGCTTTCGTGTTTCTCGTTTACCACGTAATAAAATTTATCAGGAAAAAAAATGCTTTTATCTATAACTATAAAGTCCAAACTTATCTACTTACTTACTTACTTACTTACTTACTTACTTACTTACTTACTTACTTACTTAGTTACTTATAAGTCATTCTTTGGAAAGAAACTAGCTGAAAGGGTCAATAAAAAAATCTCAGGAAACAAACAATTTTTCAAAAAATATAAATAAAAAAAATTAACGTTTTACAGCAAATATGTTTCTTTATAGTACGACCATTGGCTGTCGGTTACCATATTTTTGCCATTAAACTTTTTTCACTGTAAATTTTTTGCATTATTTTTACAAATTATGGATTGTTTAAGTAAAAATACATGAAAAGATTTTTTAGTGTATAACCGTAAAATCAACTGTTTTCGAGGAAAATCCATTAATAAAAATTACAGGACTTACACGGAAAAAAAAAATTATAGCTAGGAGCGCTATAATACACATACCAAGCAAATTATAATCGCTTATTATATAAATACAAGGCTTTCTCTTACAATTATGGCAGTCAGTGTAAAAGTTTATATGAAATACTTTAATTGTTTAGTGAATAATAAAATATAACAAATAGTATGGCATTTATAGCTTAAATAGATTTAATTATTGTCCGTGCTAATAATTTTTATAATATAATAAAATTTCTGTAAATTTATAATAGTGCCTGTAATAAATATAATCGTGTCTGTAATATATATAATCGTTTCCAATTTATTTTTAACATTATTAGTTATTGTGTCCCTTATAATCTATAGCTTAAATCACTATAATTTGCCACTGTTACCAAATATCTTATAATGTATAGCGCAGAGCCCACTAATTTCTTTCCGTGTATAGTCCCTAAAAAGTGTTACTATTTAAGAGTCCATAACTCACTTAATATTTATTTTTGAGCCAAGGTTTTCCAAACTTTTTTTCTTAGTTTTTAATGTGAAATCGCTCTGCAGTGTCAAGTTATTTTATTAGCGCTTTTTTGGGTCCTATTCAAGGGACCTACTTTCAATTGGCCGTAACATCATCAAGACCAATTTGCGACACTCTGTTTATATGACATTTTTATCATAGTTTTTGATATATTGTGTGCCCCTTTAAGGATGGACGCTAGTTCTGGAACACCCTGTATAAATCTGTTGCGCGAAAAAAAAACAATTGACGTTTTTAGTGTATAAATTCTAAAAATCTATGGCGGTATTGTTAAGAATCCAAGAAAATAGAACATGTTACATACCATTTTAAAGGTTTTTTCATGCTTAATACAATGGTTCCAATCGAAAATCAGTTTACTCAATTTCGAGATATTGGGGCACAAATGGGATTATTTTAAAATTTGAAATTTTAGAAAAATTTAAAAGAAAGCCCCAGATAGTTTATTTTTTATTTTCACCCAAAATTTACTAAAAAGCACACTGAAAAAAATACTTTCTTGGCTCAAAGTAGTCAACACTCTTGGCAGTTATTATTTTAGCTTAAAAGATGTGTATCTTTAAACAAAAGTATTTATCTTGTCCCAAGAAAAGTGTCGCTTTTGAAATATTTTTAAAATTCTCTTGAACCTGGCCCATTTGAGGCAAAAAACATTTATATTGTTTTAAGATTGTTAAAAATTAAATAATAAATAATAATAAATGCTTTGGCCAAAGAATTTTTCTTTTGAGACAAGACCGCTTGCATTTCACACAACATCAAAGAATTTTAAGTTAAAGGATCAGAAAGATCTTGGCAAGTGAATTATATTTTCATGTTAAGAGAAGGCGCTTTTGGACGTATTCAAGAGTGCGGAGCATTTGGCCTAATTTCATATGCCATTACCGCAAAGGATCCTTTTTTTCAGTGCATGCATCTCATTTTGCCAGACATCTAGAAAGGGTACCTGTTTCAGCCCTTTTTATTTAAAAAGTAAATTATATGTTACTTTGCATTTGCGCATTATAGCAACCGCGATCGGTCCATAAATTTAAATCTAGGATCACACAAGGACTTGGAGATATAATTCTACTATAATTGAAATCTTAATTGAATTTTCTTGTCTATGACCAAAAGTACTTTATAGTCATGAATAATTGAACAGAAACAATTTTGTAAGACCCTTAGATTCCTTGTACGTCGAAACAAGCTTTGCGGAATTGTGAGTGTTTTATCTTTTAAGCACTTTTCTATTAAGAGGGTGCAACTTCTAAAGTGCATTTTTTATTGCCTTTGATTCTTAAAGAATATAATTGGTGTAAAAAAATTTTAGTGTTTGTTTTTAATTTTCAGTAAGAAATATCTTGCTTCTTTATATATATTTTTTAATTTTACTGAATTTAAATAGTTAAGTGGGATATTATCAGTAGTAATATCATAAGTGCATGTTGAATTATCGATAATTTTGACGAAAAATGCACGAAAACAATTTCCTTAAGCAAAATGTTTTTTTTATATGCAGTAAAAAAATTATGTATGATTCAACATGCACGAATGGTATTTTGAAATACTATTTCACAAACAAAATAAGGAAGTATATAATTTTACCATGTTTAATGTTGTTACATATTTAAATTAAAAATTTAAGAACTAAACGGTTTTACTTTACAACTATAATTAAAAATTTTAATCTCAAATTTGCCGCGCTTTTTAAAACCACGATGTTCACTTGTTCGCAAATGTTGCCAAGTCTAAACTTTGCTTGTGGGATATTTTATGCTTGAGATTATTCCAATAAAATAGTTATTTTTAAGAAATAAGTGTTTAAATTAGCTTTGAGTGGCCTGTTTTTAATACCAAGATTCAATTAATAAATTAAAATTTATGAATATCAGTGATTTAAAGCTTTTAAGATAGAAAGTGCATAAAATAATAATATTATTTGAAATTAATTAGGAATTATACCTAGGATGTTTTGGTAATAAAATAAGCATTTATAATGCTTATCAAACAAAATAAATTAACTAAAGGGGCCGGAACCTATATTGGGTGTTACCAGGAAGCAGGTAAAGACCGCTCTCGATGAGTGGGCTTATACCAAGCTAAAGGAGCAATGGAGAGCGGTCGACGGTTGCCGGCAAGCTAGGGACTTCCTGGCTGGCCCAAGCAAATCAAAGACCGACTGGCTGCTGGAAAAAGGAAGAACTGCACTCAGACAACTTGTAGGGGTCCTCACGGGCCACTGCAGGCTAAGGAAGCACCTGGCAACAATGCGGATTCTAGAGAGTCCACTATGCCCAGAGTGCGAAGAGGATGAAACATCTTCTCATTACTTAGCCGAGTGTGTCAGATACGACAGGATCAGGTTGCAAGTCTTTGAAACTCAAAGACTCAACAAAGAGGAACTAAGAGATCTCCCCTGGGCCAATATCCTGACCTTTATTGAAAGGACGGGCAGGTTCAAGGAGGACTCAAATTAGTAAATGGCTGGGATTGCCTGGGGTGACAAAAAGGGCCAGAAATGGCCTAGTTGTCCGGCTTTGGCCAACCCAAAATTTACTACTACTACTAACTAAAGGTAAGCTTCACAAATTAAAAACACATTTTGCAAAAATATAACCTTTATTAAGATGTCAGTAACTGTCAGTTTCTTGTTTTCATATGTACCAAGTGATAATTGCACCTGTGCAAAAATTATCAGATTCGTTTTGATCTGATTGGTCAAGAAACTAAAAATGCAAGGTTTTGATTGGCCTATATATTGTTTGTGAAATAGTCCATGATAAAATTGAAGAAAATAAATTTTTGAGTGGGTATTTCATTCAAGAGTAAAGTTTAAAAGATTATCATCGACTTTTGTTAACAAAATCAGTTATTTACGCCACCTATTCTATAACACTTTTTTATGTAACCCTTAATTTTCAAGTTATTATAACATTATTTTGTCTTAGTAATAATGAGATAGACTTTTAAAACTAATCCGTTGCATGTGAAAAAGACGTAATTGCAAAAATATTTTTTGCATATACATGGATAAGAAATTTTTTGGTTTGAAAAGTAGTTTAATTAGTTTGTCTATATATTTAGCAGTCTGCTTGCAGACCCTTGGAAATTTTCCTTTGTTTTTTTCACCATGAAAAAAGGGCACCATTTTACTTCATTATAGTTTATTATAAACAAGTATTACTTGTTGGTAAATAATTTACACAAAATCAACAGTTTTGTTTACAAATTTAATGTTATTTTTTAATTTCGTACAAAAAGGGCATTATTGCAGGATTTTTATCATCATTACAAGGGGAATTAACCCTAATTAAGAGTTTTCGAATAAAAAATATATAAATATGTTATACATACATACACACTGATAAAAAGGATTTATTTGGATATGGGCAATTAAATTATTTGGTAGTGAGTAACAAATTTTATTTGAGTAAAATAAATATTTAGTTTATGTAAACAAATATTTTAATTTCAAAATGATTTATTAATGGGAACAAAATAGTTTATTTGACAGAAATAACATTTATTTGACACAACAAAATAATTTAATTGGCCATATCCAACCAAATATATAGTTGACGCAAATAAAGTTTTTATTTTTATTCGTTAAAACTGACAAAAACGTCGGCAACATAAACATTCGTCTGTCTTACTGGCACATCTTTATTCTAACAGAGACAAAAATACCAGTTACTGGTAATTGTTATTGTTCACATATTTTTAGTTTATTTTTGACCCCCTAGTGATAATTTTTGACAATTTTTAGCATAAGTACGTGGCGATAAGCTTGTCCCCTTATGCACCCTCTCCTTATCCTTCACCCCTACTTAGTTTTGTCACAGGATCCATTTTTTTTTAATATTTTTTTCCATAATGTGCCTATTTATTCTACCTATGAATTTAAAGTTTCCATATTCTAAGTTAAGGTATTTTTTAACTAATATTGAGTTGCCGTATCTAAATTTGTCCTCAGAATATTTTTATCTCCCATTATTTTAAAACCAAAGAGGGCTAAAATAATGATTTTTTACTTTTCTCATTTTTCTCAGAAACCTTAGGCAATAGAAATATTCTAATGCCAGATTCGGTGTCAGCGACTTAAAATTAGTTAAAAAACTTATGACTCCAATCAGGGCAAGAAACCGTATTGCCTAGTGTAATAACATAAAACACGGTAATTTCATATTCTTAGACACGGTAATTTCATATTCTTAGATAAAAATGGCGGTGGGAGGTGTTATTTGAAAATCAGAGGGTGGGGTGGTTACAAGGGAGTGAGTAAGTAATGGAGGGGGGTTAAATAAGTCAATAAAATCTTTTTTGGCTCCCATTTAACGCTATTTTTTACATTAAATTTACCTTTTCAAATAACGGAGATATAACTTGTCAAGAACCTGGTTGGTGGGACACCCGGTATCGTGAACGGATGGACCGTTTTGAAAAAAAATTGGATGGAGTGCTTAGGTACCATAGCGGTACCATTATGCCAAGTTTGGTCAAAATCCGAAACATTGAGGGCAAACCGAGTATGTTAGCGTGAAATATAAGAGATATTTTCTAAAAAACACATTTTTTTCAAAAACGGCTCTAACGATTTTTAAAATATTGGTCTTATTTTTTTAGTTAGAGCTCATATAATAAATTCAAAAAAGAAAAAAAAAATGAAAGTTGTCATGTCATTTAAAATTTCTTCTAGAACACCGTGAAAAGTTTATTTTCATACAAAATTAATATTTCTAATTAAATTATTTAAATTAATATTCCCTTTATGTCATTCAAAATAATATTCTCTGGCAATTTTCCGCTTTCTATATTAACTTTGGTAATGGCAATTTTCTGCAATTTAAGCAGCTTAGAACATTTAATTTATTATAAAATGCAGCAGGCTCTACGTGAAAGCTACAGGGTGCTTCCATAGTTGATGTCATTCCGAATAGGGTACTTATGACCATTTTTTCAAAATGCGTTTTTTTACAGATTTTAAATCCTTTGAAAATGAAAATTAAATTTAATTTCAAGGAGAAATGTTCATATAAACGTAGGTCCTATCTTTCTTTGTTCAGAAGTTATAGCGCTTAGTACTAAGCTACGTTTTTTCATATAAACGTAGCTCCTCGTTTATAGTGGAAGAGCACGAAACACGATCTGCGTTTTTGTGTACGCCATTACCAACTGGATACAGATACTTCATCTTTTTGATATAACAGATATATTGGCAGTGCCATCTGTGACACAGAGACCGAACCAACAAGTTTAAGAGTTTTTTCTTGGGTATTGATTGTAGACTGTAGTTTTATTGGCACACTTTTTAAGCGTCCGAATGAGTTCTGAAAAAATAACAACGTGATACCAGTACGTCACTGTTAACCTTTTCGCTCCGGGGATTTTTCCTTTAAAATTGACCTCGCATTTTAGCTGAATTTCATGACTTAAATGAATGAACTTCTTATGACAAGTCGCCACTCGGAGTGCTGGTCCATATATGGACCACTCCCGGAGAGAAAGTTAAGGCTAATGTAAAAAATTATAAGTGAAGGTTTAAGAGGGCTTTTCAATGTTTTTGGATGTGCTGATTACAATAAATATGAAAAATGTGAAAAAAATGTCAGATTCATATTCGACCTTGAACTTTGAAGGTCAAATAATGAAAATACGTATTTGAGCTTGAAAATTGGTATACCTATGTTTTATGAACCGCTAAATACGATAAAAATAGTAAAAAAGTTCTTGTCACCTCTTTGACCTTGAACTTTCAAGGTCAAAGCATGAAATTCAAAGTCGGTGAGATATAGACTTATTTACTAATATTCTTATTTACTATAGCAGATACAATCTAGGTACACCAATTTTCAAGTTTTTAAGCGCAAATACGCATTTTCATACTTAGACCTTCAAAGTTCAAGGTCAACGAAGTCACTAGAATCTTTTTACTAATTTTATCGTATTCAGCGACTCATAAAACGTAGGTATACCAATTTTCAATCACAAATACGCATTTTCATTGTTTGACCTTCAAAGTTAATTTTGAAGGTCAAAGAAGTAACCAGGATTTTTTTCAATACTTTTCCTAAATTTAGTGCATTAAGTTGACCTTATGAACATCTATTACGTTCGCTTTTCTTGTTGGTCTTTTTACATGGACCAGTCCCGGAGCGAAAAGGTTAAGTAAGCAAAAAAGGAGTCCGGCTCCTGGGATGTGCATCTTTTTCATATAACAGATATATTGGCAGTGCCATCTGTGATACAGAGAACGATCCAACAAGAGTTTTTTTTTTCTTGGCTTGACTGTAGACCTGTTTTATTGGCACACTTTTTAAGCGTCTGAATGCGTTCTGAAAAACTAACAACGTGGTACCAGTACGTCACTGTTAAGTAAGCAAAAAAGGAGTCCGGCTCCTGGGATGCGCATCTATTTATATAGGCGGCAGCGAACATGTTAAATATCAATTTTTTTACTTAATTTTTTTAGTAGAAGGTAAGGTTCTGTGGGGTTACTCTATAGCTATATAACATACTAGATGATTACATACGATTGTCTTTGATGTTTTACCTAAGCAAAACTTCATATTAAATGAAATATTTTCTGAATTCTTTGGATCTCCTTTATACGTTAACAACATAGACAACATAGAGTATTTTTATTTATTTTTTCTTTGCCCCCATGCATTTCCACTTTTTTATTTTGGGTTATACAGGGTGTTCCGTGAGGAAAGGGAAATATTTTAAGGATGTGTTCTAGAGGTCAAAATAAGAAAAATAGTTCCCATAAACATATGTCCAAAAACGGCTCGTAAGGGAGCTACGCCACTTCAAAAGGGGTACCAAAATTTTAAATTGCCGTAAATTAATTTGCATTTTTTTTAATCCAGTTTAGGATATTTATACATGTTTTTAATATTTTTAATTAAAATGTTTGCAAAACCTTTTTATTAAATATAAATAAATTTTATTTCAGAATTAATTACAACAAATTAATTGGAAAATTTTATTCATGCATATTTTTAAAATAATATTTTAAAAACTGGCAGATATTAAAATAAAATAAAATACCTAGATATCCGTATGTATTTTAAAAAATACAAAAAGTCCTTTTTTATAAATTTTCATCAAATTATCCGAAAGAAAAAAGTCGAACTCAAAAAGAGAGATCCGTCCTTTTTTTAATAAAAGATTATAACCGATTAAAAAAATAATAATTATTATCCTAACTAGTTATGAGTACCGTCAAATGTGGATACTTTGATCGCAGGCAATACTTTATTATCATTATCATTAATTTTTTGAAGCCTGATTAAGCCGAAACCAAAAATAAGTGATGCTAAAATAACCTATGACCAAAGTAGCCCCAGATGTCTAAAATGTCAACTAGTGACTTGTTAGATAATAGTCAATTTTTGCGGTAAAACCGGTTAACCTGTATGTATCTCTTTCTCTGTTTAATTGATGAATTAAAAAAAGAAATAAATACATATTTCCCTAACTTGGTTGGTAACCGCTGCTCCACAAAAAATCGGCTAATTTGTTGGCCTGGTTATAGTTAAAGTCGAGGTTAGAAAATATACCGTGTTCGTCATTAGACTCATACCTTGCCTGACAAATAAAAAATGTCCCACAATAAAATATTACCTAACAAGCTAAGGAAGTGCACCCGTGAGTCATTTCATATTTTTTCTACTCCTCTTCCCTCAAAAAATTCATTAATAAATTTACCCTATAAAAATTTCGGATTCAAACGGATAGAAAAAAAATCTATCCGTTTAATCTGTTAATATAGTTTCAAAAACAATCAGTAATTGAAACTGAACGGATATATATTGAATACGCAAACACAGATCGAAACATACTCTGAATACAGAATTGCAGATTAAACGGATAGAAAAAGAAATCTATCCGTTTAATCTGAAGGTAGCCTATAAAAAATTTCGGATAATTGAAAATTTGCAAAAACAGGTTCAAACAATATATGAAATTGACAGGTCGTATGTTGAGACTTTTATTTAAAATATAATTAAAACTCTCATGCGGATTGATACGGATTAAAATTCTATCTGCATGTATGGATTTAGTCTCAATCCGTATATACAGATTAATAGTATTCATAATGAATATGCAAATGCAGATTAAAACGGATAAGCGGATTAAGACTGATTATTTCAGATTCATTTTTAGAAGTTACGAATTAAAACATACATTTTCTGTCGTTTGCGTATTCAAATTCTATCCGAATCTATCTGTCTGAATCCGATTTTTTTTATAGGGAATTACAAAAATATACATTTAGGTATTTCAAAAAAAAAATAAGCAAATAAAAATGTATTATATGAACAAAAATTATTATGAGAAAGCCGTGCTGTCAACAAAGATAAAATTTTTTGAATTTCAGTATATTTTTGTAAAAAGTTGAAAAACAAAAATATCATAATGGCTGCGTTCAGTGGAAACAGCAAAACTCATCATCACTACTGAACGCTATGATGAGTTTCGATTGACAGATGTCGCGGCAATCATTCCTCATCAACGTTTTAAGATGATTACTTTTGATTGATTTTTCTAAAGCGCGGGAATGTACTCTTCGTGCGTATTTCTAACCTCAAATGGTGGTTGTGACAAGTTACAGATATTAGCCGCTTGAATGAGTTCGTAAAACAGCACAGTTCGAACAATACGTTAAATTCGTCAGTGGCGCGATACTCACGCCACTATCGCTTCCAAAGAACAAAAATAACAATAGTTATTCGTAATGAATCACGCTATGGAAAATACATCCAATAAATAACATTTCGCGTAGAACGAGTTTCAAATAGGGCTTACGCCATTTCTCTGAGGAAACATCATCTTGGGCCCAAGTACAAGAAGACACCTGGAACAATACAAGTAAGTCCCTTTTGCATCACGTCACAAAGGTCCTTCGATAAAACACCCCAGCGGTCAACTACCAAAACTTATCATTTGATGACTTTTGATTAGTTTTGCTGTTTCCATTGAACGCAGCCAATGACGATCAGAAAAAATAATTTCTGCTTATTGTCAGGGTTTCTTTACCAACGAATGCAAAATAGAAACATTTAAATGCATCGTTGGAAGAGTTATTTTCACTATTCTAAAAAAAAAATAAAATCAATTTATAAAATAGTTTTATATCTTATGACTAAAAATAGAGAATAGTTTGTAGTTCTATCCATATCCTATTCAGGTAAAGTAATGCAGTATTTATTTACAGGAAGCATCCGTGACCCTGTAAACATAGCGTATTTCCCAGAAGTCCTTGTGCACTTCCGTCCTCCAGCTTTAACCTCCAGGCAATTAAATCCGCCGGCACTGGCCAATATCCTTGAATTTCTTGGCCTCCAGAAAATTTTCGTACGTTTGGCAACAGCGCTGGCACACTGTCTGACAATAATGGAAATAAAGTGGAAAATGCACTTATTTTCTCGTGAAAATTAGCTAAGTTTGAAGGTGTCCATTTTTATTTCTTGTACACTGAACCAAAAATTGACCTGATATCAATAAAAATGAAAGTCATATCAATAAAATTACAATGATTTTGCACCGATGTACGTTTTTAATTGTGACAATAAAATTTTTATTATATTAATGCTTAAAATTGGTTGTCTTAATGAAAAATTTATTTAAGTAAAAAAATCGTTATTATAGTGAATTTATGCATAAAGGCAATGAATTTTAGGCATTGATACAATAAAGTGTTCATCGGGGCAAAATTATTTTCAGTATTTTGTCGCAAGATGTCCTATCCAGGTAATTTTAGCTATACAGTGTTTACAGTATTATAGCTATAGATTATAAATTATAGAATAATATTCTATATATTATTCTATATATTATATAGATATAAATAACTTATATCTATCAAGATGACTTTAAAGTCAGTAAAAATGTTAGGTACTACTTAAAAAATTATAAACTTATAAAATGCTTATTGGATCATGTTTTTAAAAATGATATAGATACGGAATCGTTGCAAACTTTATTGCACACGGCGTTCACTAAATCCTCTAAACAAAAAAAAATAGAGATGGAAAACCATTGGCAATAGCCGGTTTTCGGTTAACCGGTTGCGGAGATTACCTCAGACCGGTTTTTGGTTAAAACACGGAAGCAATAACCGGTTAAAAACCGGTTTAAACCTTAAAGCAAAATTTCCTTTTAATTACTTTACTTTTTGTAAAAAAAATGTTACGTAACAAATTGGAGGGGAAGTGGGGGGGTCTTGAAAATGTTACTCCGCGTTACATGCGGTGGGAGTCAAAAATGGCTAAATTTTGCGTTACGTAATACTTGAACGTTCCCTTACGGTACGCAGGATATTTGCTCGCCTGGATATTTTGTCAACCGGGTATTTTCTCGCCGGATATTTTCATTTATATTAAAATATATTGTCACCGGATAACGTCCTATTCCAGTTTGTTTTGTCACAGGATATTCTGTGGCGGGGATATTTTGTCACAAGTTATGTCAGTCCACGATACTTTATCGTCCTATTCCTATTATCGTCTTATTCTAGTTTATTATGTCGCAGGATAATGGATGGCGGCGATATTTTGTCACAAGATATGTCAGTCCCGCGAATATTTTGTCTTCGGGGCATTTTGCCTTATTCCAGCATATTTTGTCGAAGGATATTTTCTGGATATTCCATCAGGAAATCATTTGAACCAGTGTGCGGTGGTGTGGCATTGGCGGAAGCGCAGTGCGCAAGCCGAGTGCATTGAAGATCGATGTTCACCGCCATCCGACGTCGCGGTCTGGGTCGCTAACGGTCGTTCACCTGCTTCCACGCGACCCCTAAAACAGACACCCCCGCCCCTCTAACAAGCGAATACGCTAGGCTAGACTGTGCGGCGGTAACTGTGAGCTACGCTTCCTGCACGGTGGCAAGAATGATCGGTTCGGGTGCACAGAATTATACGGAGGAACTCCGAAGGAACTCGGAGGAACTCTTTGCAAAAAGGAACTGTTTTGTACTACAATTTTCTGACGCGGTCAGAAACATTTATTATTTATTGCCCATGCGGATTAACGTTTTTATTTTCAAACTAGATGAGTTGTTACAAACACCAAAACATCCTACCTTAGGGCGCCAACTTTTTTTTTTTTTGAAAAGGGGCGCCAAGTTTGGTAGAAACCGTCAGGGACAAAGCTTTTTTCATGAAGGTATTTTTTGGGCGCCAACTTCTTTTTTTGTAGGAGCGCCAAGTTAGTTTGGTAGAAACCGTCAGGGACAGAGCTTTTTCTCCTAAAGGTAATTTTGGGGCGCCAATTTTTGTTTTGAAGGGGCTCCAAGTTTGGTAGAAACTGTCAGGGACAAAGCTTTTTTTCATGAAGGTATTTATTGGCCGCCAACTTCTTTTTTTGTAGGAGCGCCAAGTTAGTTTGGTAGAAACCGTCAGGGACAGAGCTTTTTCTCCTAAAGGTAATTTTGGGGCGCCAATTTTTGTTTTGAAGGGGCTCCAAGTTTGGTAGAAACCGTCAGGGACAAATTTTTGAGCGCCAATTTCTAATTTTGTAGGGGAGCCAAGTTTTGGTTGAAACTGTCAGAAACTGTCAGGGACAAAGCTTTTTTTCATGAAGGTATTTTTTTGGGCGCCAATTTCTTTTTTGTAGGGGCGCCAAGTTTGGTTGAAACCGTCAGGGATAAAGGTTTTTTTTGAGGGTGCCTTATTGGCAGTAGTGCTTGTATAGCGGTAATTTCTACGGCTTATTTGCCAAAAATTACCCCTTCCAGAGAGGAACTCTTAAGGAAAACAGGAGGAACTCGGAGGAACTCGCAAGGAACTCGGAGGAACTCCGAAGAACTCGGAGGAACTCTTTGCAAAAAGGAACTCTTTTGTACAAATTCAGACGCGGTCAGCCCCTCGGAATTATTTCATACGATATTTTTGGACCACGGGGCTTCTTTACATGTATACATTTTTTTGAGCTAGCTCTATATCACAATCTAGAACATTCTTTTTAAAATATATATTTGTTATGCATGAAGGTGACAAAGAATATTTTAAAAGATACCACCAAAACTTTTGTTTTTAATTAATGAACTAGTGCCATCTACCGTCCAAAGACAGAGGTATGGTCTTGGTTCGTTACAGTACGAAAAAATATGTGCTTTGGACTATCTCTTGATCAATGCAGATCAAAAAAACGTCTTTATGGACTAGGTCCACTTTAGCTTTGGACCCCTCATATAATAATCTATATAACAAAATCGATGAAGTCTGTCTGTCTATCTGTCCGTCTTTTCAAAGGTATTTTTCATACTTCAAAAATATTTGGATATCCGAAACTTATCATGCACATTAACAACTTTTTTATAGAACTATGAAAAATTATAGATCTAATTGACTAAAAACTTCTAAATATCTATAATTTAATATTCTTAATTTCATCTATTATAAATTTTGGCCAAATAAGGTCCATATCACACCAGTGTGCTTTGCTGTACTGCTTGGTATTTATGAGTTTTCCCGTTTCGGAAAAGCCCGAGATTCTTGTTTTACAAAGCAATGGAAAATAAAAAACAAGCTTTTCTAACGGTACAAATGTGGGTATATGTTTGCACTTAAAAAACGTAATAGGTATCATAAATGTTAGGAAAAACCCAAATTAATGTTTTTTTTACATTGTGGTCCTTCAAATGCTTCTTAATCCTGTAAGCTTTTCAAGCACTGTAAACATAATACCGTGTTTGTCAAAAGTCCGCCCTCCCTTTTCACTTTTGAACGGTTTAAGACACCAACTTGAAATTTGGAACACTTAAATAACAAACTCAAATAACTTTTTGGTATATATTTGATATGTTTTAAAGGACGCAGCGTGACAAGTTTGGAAATTTTTTAAATGGAAAGCGGAGTCGTGTGACACATTTTAAAGCTAATGAAATATTATCGTATCGTTTTAAAAAAATTAAAAATTAAATGATGAAGAAGATAATTTAGTAAGTTTTAAAATCATATATCACACGACAACCTCTCCTGTCTTAAACCGTTAAAAAGTTAAAAGGGGGGCGAACTTTTGACACGCACGGTATAATGTTCATAGTACTTGAGAAGCGTACTATACTAAGAAGCTTTTGGGTACCCACAATGTAAAAAATAACATTAATTAGTTTTTTTTTTCAAACACTGATAATACCTATTACGTTGTTTTAGACATGCACTGTACATACAAGTGATTCTTTAACGTTATTTGTCCTAAAAAATAAGAGTAATTTCGGGTTTTCCTGGACATTCTTCATAAATGTACAATTTTGGGCTTTGTTTAAAGAAACATAATGAGTACTCATTTAAATTAAGTAGGTAGTTTGTATGTTAAATCACAGTGCACTGCCAACAAATCATAAATGATATGCAGGAAATAATATAATATATATTATAACGAAATAATAAAAAAGCCAACGCATGAAAATAATTATAAAGAGCCTATCGTCATAATAGGAATATTAATTAATATTAAGCACTTATAGTACAATTTAACAAAATAAATATATAATAAAAAATCTAGAAATATATTAATTTAAAGTTGTTTAATACAAAAAAATGAAAAACATAAAAAATATTTTGACTCATAAAAAATAATTCTTCCAATACTTCCACTTTTCATCTGTGAAAAAGTAAAAATTTTAATTAGTGTAGTTTTGTATAGCATTAAACAATTTATCAATATACAACGTATTAATTTTAAACCCAAACCCACACCACTCGTCAATTACGACTGAGATTATCCTTTGAAAATGTTCTATTTTTAGTGAATGCTCCAAAAAAATTGATATAATCCCATACCTTAGCTCTAGATTCGCCTCTCTATCTAATAGTTAGGCAGCTAACTGAAAAAATTTGTAGACACGCCGGACAAAAGCACCAATTTTTTTACAAACTTCCTATATCGTAAGATTAGATCATATATACATAGATATGGCATTATTGTTGATTTGTTTTATGTAGAACATATAGAAAGCCAATTGTAAACAAACCACTATTGCGGTGAGATTGCGAGGAGGTGAAATATAACATATTTGCAGTCATCGGCGAATTTCCAGTGCTCGCATAGGCGCCGCGTCGATTCTATCGTTGACGCGAGGTTTTAAATATTTATATTTTTATTTTCTTCGAAAAACACCGATATATTTACATAATTATAATTAATATGTATATTCAATATGGTTGTGTGTAACAAATTAGTCGTCAAATGTTTCGATTTAGTGACCTTTATAAAAATTTCCCTCATAATTCTGAAAAATTATTCCGTAAGCCTATGTTTCTGTGTTTATTTTCAACGTTGATGAGTCATAACTGAATTTATTCCAATTAATGCATATTTGTCAACAACCACTATAGCGGTGGGAGGTAACCAGAAGCGGGAAGGTGAAATCTACCTGGATATAGCAATGAAAACATTTCGGTTTGACGTGGACTCAAGGCGCATCTATGTATATATGATCTAATATCGTAAGCTTTTAATTTTGAGTAGGATCCACTTCACCCCACCACCCAAATGACAGTCATCTTGAAAAATATAGGTTAAATTATGGGTCAGTTTCTAGAATTTCATAGGCGAAAAATAGATTTAGCTTTAACTTATATCATAGATAGTATCATTCTCTGGGACAATACGTCAGGATATAAAACTTTTTAAATCCTGCTACTTTCATAGCAAGAGTTGATCAAGGAGGTCGCTGCATGAAAATGTTGCTGTTTTCAGCCATCTGTATAAACCTTCCTAATTTTTTTGGTTCTTGACCGATTTTAACCGTAAAGGTTTTAATTAAATCTTTAGAAAACACTATTTTTAAAATTGTTATGATATTTAATGTTATTTGTTCATTGAAAAGGCCTCTAAAAGTACATCAAAATCGAAAAAAAAAAAATAAAATTTTTGTCCACGGTATTTTTTTATCCTTTGTTATTTTTCATTTCTATTTTAATTTTTATTATCCATTTTTTTTTTCTCAACTAATTCTTAAATTTAATTACACGTATTTATTGGAATTTAATAAAAAAACCTATCTGTACAGCTGTGTAGGAATACCATACTTTTTATATCAAGAACATCAAACAAGTTCACAGTATCCTATATTTATTCCCAAATATTTACTGTTCTTATTTACATTCAATAAACGTACTATTTTTTGCCGTAAACGATATTCCCCCAGAAACACAATTAATCACAAAAAAAACATACTCGCGTATATAACCTTTGTTAAGTTTTGACACCTGCCCTGATTTAAAAGTAAAATCGAATGATTAATGGTTAAAAGAAGGCTGAGTAATTTTCGTTTAAAACAAAGTTTAAGGCGACAAAAAACTTAAGAAATAATATTATTTATTTATTTACAATAAAATATGACTGGGCCCAGCTGGGTATGATTTCTTTGTTAACTTCTGTATTTCGTATCTGATGAGAATGATGAAAATTTCCAATTTTCTGATTTTTGTTTTGCTTTGAACCTATTAATTTCTAGAATAAGAAACTAAATTATACTCACTCAAGTTATAATTAAACAAGAAAAAACTCAGAACTGTTACCAGTTTTCTAACTGGTCATGGTACTTTTAATAATCTTCTTTATAAAATGTCCAGAGCAAACGCTGTAGGTTCTGCGATTATGATAAAGAAACTGCATCCCACATTTTGGGACATCATCGCCTTTTTAGATGCCTGCCCCCATGGAATATCATCCTAATCAAATGATGTGTCATACTAGATGACTGCGACATGTACAATGAATCTTAGGTCTAAGTGCCGTGGCTATTACCTTGTAATAACCACACCGCTTCTGATATGATGATGATGTGGTGCTATGGTGGCGCCTTCGCCAAAATTTCAAATCTAGTTTATAAATATTTAAATGACACGGTAAAGCTTTTTACTGTGGATCGATCTGCTATTCCTTTTTGGGTTTATACATTCTGAACACCGATTTTTGGATGTCCGTCCGCCCATCCGTCACGAGGCCTTCAGGCCATACCATTTTAGAGATCATAAACAAACTTTAAACTTTTTTAGAGAATTAATCAGGGGGAATTTTCTTAGTTTTACTCTACTGTACTGAAATAAAGAGTGTAAATAACACACTGTGTTATTGATGAAAAAATAATTAAAAAAAATCGATTTTCTGAAAAACGACTTTAAGGATTTTGCTTAAATTTTGTACTTTAATAGTAAATTACTAACATAAGAACATTGGTTTTAAAAATTGTGTAATTTTTCCGGGTAAACCCAGTAATAATATATATATAATATATTCGGAATGTGGGTATTATCACTTGCACGCACGCACGCCTTATGACGTTTATGACGTAAAGAAGAGAACGCGAGTGATACCTCCCCCTTTCATCGTAGCTATTCACCCGTGTGGAGAACTATATGTATACGCATTAAAATTTATATTTGGGGGTTACTTTTTAATATTCTTCGAAAATAAATGCAGCCTGTTATAAAAATAATAATCGAAATCTCAAAACTTATCTGCACATTTTTGCGACAAACTAAGTGCGGTGGACCCGTACTATTTTCAATTTATTTATCTTCACAGTATATATTTAGAAATAGGGCCAATTATTTTAAGGGGTAATTCTACAAAGGAAACTATGAAAAAAAGTTCCTATAAACATATGTTCAAAAATGCTTCGTAAGGGAGCTAGGCCTTTTTGAAAGTGCCTAAATAGTTTTTATTAATAACTCAGGAACACTTTCAGATATAACGAGGTTTTGCACGTAAACTAATCTTAGTAAGGCCCACCGTATATTAATTTCATCTACTTATTTTAACCAGGGGTGTGCGAAATGGGGGGACCTTATCAGTTTTTTCTCCCAAACTTTTTCCTGTGTAACTTTTTTGTGGGCGAAAAATTAAATAATAAAATATTGAAAACCTAAATTTCAATGGTGCAGGGTACATCAAAAACTAAGAAAAAAACCTCACATAGAGGTACTTTCGAAAATCAATCCTAAGGGAGCTATGGTCCAATAAATATTCACCATTTTTAAAGGGCCATAGTAGTTTTAAAACCCATTTTTCGACCTACATGTATAGGAATTATTTTTCTTATTTTTTGATATAGAATAACACTGCATTATTGAAATTTTGGTTTCTATATTTTAGTATTTAATTTTACGTCCTCAAACGGTGAAATATCAAATGGATTTTTTTCGAAAAAGGTTAATCCTACGGTATTAAAACAAAAGTGCCCTTTTTAATGTATTTTTACCTAAGGAATCATATTCCAAAAATAAAATTACAAAAAAGTTACACAGAAAAAAGTTTGGGACAAAAAACCGATAAGGTCCCCCCGTTTCGCACACCCCTGGTTAAAATAAGTATACATGAAAATCACTTACGAATATGGGCCTTATTAATATTAGTTCACGTGCAAAACCTTATTGCTATACCCTAAAAGGTTTCTGAGTTATTAAAACCGAATTTTATAGCCTTAGCTTCCTTACGGAGCATTTTTAGACATATGTTTATAGGAACTATTTTTTATATTTTCCTATGTAGAATTACCACTTAAAATTAATTATCCTATTTCTGAATAACTCTGTATATTTTGTTTTTGCTTTCTTTTCCTTCGTACCCAAACAAATACAGAATAATAATTTATAACAATGTTACCAAAGTTGGGTAGGGTTTGCGGTATTTGCTGAATTCGATTTATATTTCCACGACACGTCCACATACGGCCCCCACACACCGCCCCACAAACCAGGAAATAAACAAAATTGCTAAATTAGCGGTGAGAATTTTAGGTAAAAACGATAAATAATATTCGTCTGGTTACAAAACCCTTTAAGGGTCAAGTAAATACAAATTCGTTTTTACTTTATTCTACACAGCATACAAGTCAAAAATTAAATATTTTCCCTTAAGGGTCATTTCGAATAAAAAAAATTATACAGAGTCATTCAGAAATGTTCCAAATTAAAGCTTTAGCAGATTTTTTTAAGATATTAAAAAAACTGGGACACCTTGTATAGTATTTCTTTGTTTGGGACACTTCATTTTAGAAAAAATAGCTTTTTTAGCAATACTCTCTTACCAAAAATTAATTTCTTAAAAAAAATAAAAACACTTTTTTCCTACCTGGAACATAGTGAGGCGGTGGATCTCGAAACTAAATTTTTATTTTACTTGTATGTTTTATTGGTGTCTATTTGACTCCACCAGACTAACGGAAGGTTAATGGGCTTTTGAACCAGACGACTTAGTTTAATGGCAGAATAGCGATCGTTAGTTGCGGATAATTGGATTAAAAGATTGATAGAAGCTGCTTCTGATCAAGTTGAATCATCGAGATCATTAATATACCATCAAAATATGGAGACATGCTTTGTACATGTATACAATATGTTTTTTTTAATCCCAATTTGTACACAATATATATTGATATTAATATACCTGTACTCTAGCGTGCACAATCTGCTCTTTTTTAAATTGAATACTTTAATTTTACACAGGCACATAAAACAAATGGGTTTTGTTCACCAGACGAGATAAACATTTCTATACGTCGCTGAATCCGAATCCAAGATTGGTTTAAGTCGGTCAGATCGAATTTCGTTCCTGGCTAACTGAATTATTTGGTTGTGACAAATAAATTTTACTTCTGTCAAATAAACTCTTTTGTTCCCATTAATAAATCATTTTGACATTAAAATATTTGTTTACATGAACTAAATGTTTATTTGCCTCAAATAAAATTTGTTACTCACTACCAAATAATTTAATTGGCCATATTCAATTCTTTTTTTTTGTGCGCCTTTATAAGGATTACAAATTTAAAATAAATATTTTTACAACAAAGTTGTAGTATTATTAAATAATATGAATCTACAATTTTAATGGCCACTGTGAAAGAAGAAAAGTTAAAATTAAAATAACACAGGCCCACAAAACAACAAAAAGTTGTCTGTGCTGGGGTTGGGACCCACCGATTCTTATGTATTTTGGGATGCTGAATACGAATCTGTCATAAAAACGGCGTTCATGTTCTCATTTTTTTGAAACACTGAAATAATATGAGATTTTTACCATTTTAGACAGTTTTTTCAGTGTAAAAAAAAGAGCCCATGAAGTACCTTTTTTATGACAGATTCGTGTTGAGCATCCCAAAATACATAAGAATAAGTGGCTCTCAACCCCAGCACAGACAACTTTTTGTTGTTTTGTGGGCCTGTGTTATTTTAATTTTAACTTTTCTTCTTTCACAGTGGCCATTAAAATTGCAGATTCATATTATTTAATAATACTACAACTTTGTTGTAAAAATAATAGTTTTTTGAGGAAGGTTGATTAATAAAGATGGCGACAATCCGCTGATTCTAATAAATGTTTTACGAAAATATTAAAAGTAGGCATTATGGGCTAAAATTTTTATGTGCATAAGTATACCCAACGATAAGCATGTACATGTACATGTAATTACAAATCGTCGGATTACAAGTAAAGAGCACTAAGTCCAAAAACATGGTTTTGAGATATTGACAAATTTAACTTTCACTGTTGTTTTCTAATTTTTGTAATCATTGTTACAAAAATGCACGTTTCGCCAAACAAACACTCAGTCGCTTAGTGCAGAAACATTTGAAATAATCTACAAGTAAAACGCACTAAGTGCACTAAGTGACTTAGTGCCTATTACCAGATAAAATTTTATTCAAAATCAAACTGGTGCGTTTTGTATAGTGGGTAACTCTCTTGGCAGTCCACCTAGAAGTTAGTTCGGTTTACCTGTACATAGATCATCAAAAATTAATTACAGTACCCTAAAAATCCCATTTTTGCAAAAAAGTGACTTAGTGCCTTTTACTTGTAAGCCGACGATATGATATGTAGTTTATATGTAATAAATATTTAAAATACATTAAACCAAATTTGTAAATGCAGTAGAGAGTCGGCCAGGATATCTGATAGCCATCCAGATGCGTCCGGACAGACAGGTCAGCTGAATTGCCTACATTTTGAAGCGAGGATCCTGACGTACGAAGCAGCGGCAATCCGACCCTGCGGATTTGCAATCCACGCCCTCCCCGTTTTTTACGAGACACACAACAAATCTGATCGTCTAACAGTTTGTTGTCGTAAATCAAACAACTGCACTAGTTTGTAAATACCGAAGACGTTTACTTTTTTGTTGTTGTATTCTATGCAATATATAGTGTTTGGCGCATATACAACTGTTTATTGTTGCATACTATAACCTAATTACGTTATATTAAGCTAGTGTTCTATCAGTGTAAAATCTCAAAAACAGAGAAAATGGCATATACGCTCCTATGTTATAAAGCCCTTGATATATTATTTTTTTTAGAATGGTTCTGTTTTTAATTATTTTTTTTGTATCTCTTTAATTTAACCAAAACAAATCCACCGAGATACTGGCGTGAATATGCATGTGAAACCCTATTGGGTTACACCGTGGCAATTGGGACGTTCAGGCCCGAACATTATATTGAGATATACTCTGAAAGCGCCAACTTGTGAAATTTTTAATTTATTAATAGAACAACAATTATTAGAAATTTTTAAAAAGTATAAAATTGGAATTAAAATGTTTATGTGTTATAATAATTAAAAATTGTATGTAATATTATTATTGGCCTTATTACCAGTGTTTTTTAAAAAATTAGAATCTAGAGTTTTAAAAGGAAGGTTTTGGAATTTTTGATCGTTTAAATAACTTTTCTCACTACCACCTAGGTAAGTTAAAATTATTTAATAAAAAAGCCTACAGTAATGGAAAGTAATATATCAAGTACACTTAGTAGTGATAGTTGAAATCAATAGAATCAATACAAAAAAAAGCCGTAACTAGACAGAAAAAACGTTTTACCGCTAAAGGACACGAAGTGTCCGACACTTACCTAAGGGGGACACCTAGACACAAGGCTACTATTCTTAATTTTATAGAGTTCTTTCCATAAAAAAAATATTTTTTTGAATTGTCACACATATAAATGTCAAAAATATTATTAATAAAATAAGATTTTAACTCCGTGGTAGTGAAAAAAACGTAATGCGCTACTCGTAGGTAAGTTTTTTTTTTGTATTCGGTCGTGTTTATGGACCTCAGCTCCACTTCGGTCCACAAAATAAGACCTCACACAAAAAAATTCACTTACCTCTAGAAGTGCAAATAACTATTTCCGAAACCGTTCTTTTAAAAATCAATTTTTTTTTTAAATTTGTATAAATATTTTGTTTTATACTTTTTAGTTATAAGTAACATATAATTACTAAAAGGGTTTTAACTTTAAAAACTTGTTTTTTGTTTAACTTTATTAGCATTTAATTGAATGAGGGTAAAAGCCCATCATTACCCCATCATAAACTTGAAAATAAAAACTATTTAACTAAATTTAACAAAATTGCATGGATAAATTTAAATGATTACATCCTTCAAGAATATATGTATTTTAGAATAAGGGAACGTTCAAGTATTACGTAACGCTCCTAGGGGGGTGGGGGTCATTTTGGAGTGTTACGCCCATGTTAATGGTATAGGAAGATAGCGTTACAGGGGGGGTCCAAAATGATCAAATTTTGCGTTAGGTAATACTTGAACGTTCCCTAATGGGTTAAGAATAATTAACCTTCCGTCCTATTTCGTACATGTGCAAAATAATAACACACACATATTTAAATATTGTGAACAACTTTCATGTGTCAATGTCAGTGTCTTGGCGCTAGCAAATTTTTAGACACGTTCCTTATATTAAGCATGGACGCCAGAGATGTCCCAGAATACCGCATAATATGAATTTTTGGTCTAGTGCACGGTTACCCTACTTTCCCCTAGTTTTTAAAAAATAAAACCCGCAGGAATGCATTTATACTACACAGTTTAAATAATGTTATGATTTTTTGAAAACTGAATTTTACTCTGATTCACCCTGTATCTAAACGAACTGATTAATTATTATTATTATTATTATTACCAAAAAATATGAGTGAAGGTTTAAAACCTATAATACTCATTTGACCTAATTTTACAATACGAAATTATCATATCTGATTTTAAAAATGTTGGAGTTACTGGCAGACACAACTTCTTCAGGAAGTGAGTTCCATTTGTGGAACACACGGACAGGCAGGGTGAATTCTTTGTACATGGTTCTAAAGGTAGGTCTCTTTAGCTTCTTGGAGTGGCCACGAAGTCGATCATCCTCTGCTAGTTTGAACAGGTGGGTTAAAGAGGACTGAATATTAATTGAGTTGAAGGTGCAGATCATATCGCCCCGCAAATAACGATCATTTATTGATGGAAGCTTATAGAGTCTTAGGCGGTGTTCATACGAAGGGCGATTTTGTCCATATGAATATCGGGTGAATCTCCGCTGGACGTCTTCGAGCGCTGTCTTGTCACGCACTAACACAGGAAACCAAACTGAGTTCGCGAATTCTAAAATAGGGCGGACAAAAGTTTTAAACAGTCTTGACCGCACTCGTATGTCTTTATTTATAAACGTTTTATTTAAAAGAAATGAGGTAGAGTTCGCTTTTTTCACGATCTTAGATATGTGTTCGGACCACGAGAGATTTGAGTTTATTGTGACACCAAGATCCTCTTGTGATTCAGTAACCATAAGTTGAGCATTGTTTATTGTATAGTTGTACCGGGGGTTATTCTTACCAATGTGAAGTACGCAACATTTGGATATATTTAAAGGAAGAAGCCACGATTTGCTCCACTCAAAGATGTTATTTAAGTCACGTTGGAGTTGATCATGATATATGTATGGATTGGCATAAAACTTCATGTCATCGGCGTACTGTGAGCTGGTTGACTCGACATGGCTTACAATGTCGGCTATATATATTAAGAAAAGAAGGGGCCCAAGCACGGATCCTTGGGGAACCCCGCTAAGTACGTCTTTGTAGTTGCTAAATACATCCCCAATAAGTACCCTGAATTTTCTGGAAGACAAAAAGGCATTAACGAAGTCCAGAAGTTTACCACGGATCCCATTGTGTTTTATCTTGTAAAGTAGTCTTTTTTTGGGTACTTTGTCGAAAGCCTTTTCGAAGTCCAGATATATGACATCAATGGGGTTGTTACTGTCCAATTCAGTTGTCCAGTCGCAGATACAATTTAGCAAATTGCTGACCACAGATTTCTTGGGAACAAAACCATGCTGTTGGGTAGGAATAACGTTGTTTTTAATTAAAAACGGAAGCATTGCATCGACAACGATAGATTCCATAACTTTAGCTACTAACGAGACCAGACTGATAGGGCGGTAGTTGATTGGGTTTAATTTATCACCTTTTTTATATATAGGTTTGACCGTTGCTGATTTCCACTCATCAGGAAGTACACCAGAATCAAAAGATTGGCTCATTAATTTGGAGATAGGCTTGCATATTGAAGAGGCACATTCTTTTAATAATACTGCAGATATTTTGTCTTCGCCAGGAGAGGTTGAGGATTTTAGAGATTTTAATTTTTGCGTAATTTTCTCTTCGGAGAATACTACAATTTCCAGCGAGTTTTCAACGCGAGGGGTGTTAATATGTGGCATAGGACCATCAGTCTCTCTGGTGTACACATTGGAAAAGACTCTTGAGAGATTCTTGAGAGATTTCTTCCTTATTGTTGCTTATAGTTTGGTCAGGCAGACGAACTTGGGGAACAGATACCTTGCATTTTAGATTATTTCGGATGTACTTATAGAACTGTTTGGTGTTTCCATCGTTAGCTATGCGAGACTCATACACCCTTCGGGCATTTTTGATGTTTTCAGATAATTGATTCGAAAAGTTTCTGTGAGCTATGTAGTAGTAATTAGTATAAAATTAAAAAATATTTGTTTTATTTAATAGTCCTTCTTTATATTTTTTTCGCTAAACGTGGTTGAAAAAATATAATTAATTAAATAAAAAAGAATCCTCGTTTTACTTTGTCATTGCTTTACATTATGACACACATCACCCAATTCAGCAATAAACATATTTTATTTAAACTGGCATATTTGATTTAACATAAGTCAGGCATGCATATGACGAGGGCCTTGGTTATACACCCAAACGTAAATTTATGTATGGTCAGACAACCGCATTCACATGTCCGCGGGCATTGTCCATTTTAATTATACAATGCGATCCTCCGAATAAATGAAACTGCTGAACAAGTTAATCATTGAAAATTTGACCAAGTGTCACACTGTGGTACAATTGGTTTTTAAATAGCGCAATTAAAAAGAAATCTATAGCTTAAAAACATAGATATTCTAGATTTCTAATCCATTGGGATTCGCAGCGCATCATGCGCTAGAACATAATGTGACTAATATGAAGCTTGGCTTTGACGTGCTGGGTAGAGTACGCGTACTCTATAGGTTCGTTTTGGTTCTCGAAAATCGTGGTTCTGAACTGGTTCGAAACGGGCGCAGTTGCGACTGAGCATTGCCCAGTTGCAACTACGCTGGTTCCGAATCAGTTCAGAACTGCGATTTTTGAGAACCAAAACAAACCTTATTACTCTACTCATATACGATTCTGCGCATGCGACTTGGTACAGACAACACTATTACTATGGTCTGTTTCATCAAGCAAGATAGTAAATTAAAAATCGCACAATGAATATTTTCAAAACAGATTCGAATATTGGATATGCGAATATACTGAGTAGTTTATTTTATAAAACATAACTATATTCTATACATAAACATATACTATTCAAATTGTAAAAATATTCACTGTGCGATTTTTAATTTACTATCTTGCTTGAAGAAACAGACCATAGTATACAGAACCTAAGATAAATCAATAGTTTTTTGACGTTATTATTAAAGTTATCAAAACAAAATTTATATCAGTTAAAAAAGACACAAAAAACTAAAAGTCTGCTCAAATAAAGTTTAATGATATGAAATATATTTTAATATCCATACTAATAACGTCAAAAATTGATTCCTTGTGGATAAATATATATTCTGCTAGCAGAAACGCGGTATCTCAAAATAACAATACAGTTGATATTTCTGTGTAAAAATCGGTTCTATTATCTCGACATGGTGCCTTTCTGCTAAACAGGATAGACTGGTAGTGAATCCCTATTAAAATTTCATTGTTTTTATTAAACTTTTAATCGCTAAATCATGTTTAATCTAATTTTTAATCTAATCTAATATCTGACAAAAAGATTTCTGTGTAAAAATCGGTTGTATTATCTCGACATAGTGCCTTTCTGCTAAACAGGATAGACTGGTAGTGAATCCCTATTAAAATTTCATTGTTTTTATTAAACTTTTAATCGCTAAATCATGTTTAATCTAATTTCTAAACTAATCTAATGTCTGACAAAAAGATTTCTGTGTAAAAATCGGTTGTATTATCTCGACATGGTGCCTTTCTGCTAAACAGGATAGACTGGTAGTGAATCCCTATTAAAATTTCATTGTTTTTATTAAACTTTTAATCGCTAAATCATATTTAATCTAATTTCTAATCTAATCTAATGTCTGACAAAAAGATTTCTGTGTAAAAATCGGTTGTATTATCTCGACATAGTGCCTTTCTGCTAAACAGGATAGACTGGTAGTGAATCCCTATTAAAATTTCATTGTTTTTATTAAACTTTTTATCGCTAAATCATGTTTAATCTAATTTCTAATCTAATCTAATGTCTGACAAAAAGATTTCTGTGTAAAAATCGGTTGTATTATCTCGACATGGTGCCTTTCTGCTAAACAGGATAGACTGGTAGTGAATCCCTATTAAAATTTCATTGTTTTTATTAAACTTTTATTCGCTAAATCATGTTTAATCTAATTTCTAATCTAATCTAATGTCTGACAAAAAGATTTCTGTGTAAAAATCGGTTGTATTATCTCGACATAGTGCCTTTCTGCTAAACAGGATAGACTGGTAGTGAATCCCTATTAAAATTTCATTGTTTTTATTAAACTTTTTATCTCTAAATCATGTTTAATCTAATTTCTAATCTAATCTAATGTCTGACAAAAAGATTTCTGTGTAAAAATCGGTTGTATTATCTCGACATGGTGCCTTTCTGCTAAACAGGATAGACTGGTAGTGAATCCCTATTAAAATTTCATTGTTTTTATAAAACTTTTAATCGCTAAATCATGTTTAATCTAATTTCTAATCTAATCTAATGTCTGACAAAAATATTTCTGTGTAAAAATTGGTTGTATTATCTCGACATAGTGCCTTTCTGCTAAACAGGATAGACTGGTAGTGAATCCCTATTAAAATTTCATTGTTTTTATTAAACTTTTAATCGCTAAATCATGTTTAATCTAATTTCTAATCTAATCTAATGTCTGACAAAAAGATTTCTGTATAAAAGTCGGTTGTATTATCTCGACATTGTGCCTTTCTGCTAAACAGGATAGACTGGTAGTGAATCCCTATTAAAATTTCATTGTTTTTATAAAACTTTTAATCGCTAAATCATGTTTAATCTAATTTCTAATCTAATCTAATGTCTGACAAAAAGATTTCTGTGTAAAAATCGGTTGTATTATCTCGACATAGTGCCTTTCTGCTAAACAGGATAGACTGGTAGTGAATCCCTATTAAAATTTCATTGTTTTTATAAAACTTTTAATCGCTAAATCATGTTTAATCTAATTTCTAATCTAATCTAATGTCTGACAAAAAGATTTCTGTGTAAAAATCGGTTGTATTATCTCGACATGGTGCCTTTCTGCTAAACAGGATAGACTGGTAGTGAATCCCTATTAAAATTTCATTGTTTTTATTAAACTTTTAATCGCTAAATCATGTTTAATCTAATTTCTAATCTAATCTAATGTATGACAAAAAGATTAATCGATTAAAGTTTGTTTTTGTAATAATAAATTTTAGCTGCATTCAGTGATGGGATAAACAGAATTTGGACGAAAAACTAAAACTTAGTTTCAGCTTAAAAGCTTTATAGTTAAATTGCAGCTTATTCTAAAAACATACTGATAAATTGTTTGTTCTGCAGAATGTTTTTATAATATGTGAGTTATCACGAGAAAATGGACCTGAAGGAAAATTAATTTTATGTTAGGATTAATTGGCACATAGGCCTAGAAATGTCGAATTCATAAAAAAAAAACAAAAATCCAAAAATATATTTTTTTCACCTTTAGATATGTTATTTATACATTACCCGTATTTTCTAAAATTATTTATTCTAAAATCCAGTTAAAAATAATTCACAAAACATCATTTTTCCCTATCATAAATTAAAAAAATATTTAAATGTGTAAACTTGTTGATATATTTTTGTAGGTTTGAATGAGCTCAAATAGCAGATTATACACTGAAAGCTCGTTATGGTAAATACTAAACGTTTTTGTTTATATGGAACCCCACGAAAGTTTAGTTAACATACACTGGGTGTTACAATTACCAGAACCATAACAACGTTAAGTTTTACTGTACCAACCAGCGAATGGTAATTAAACTTTCGTGGGGTTTCATATAAGCAAAAACTTTTAGTATTTACTAGGTAACGAGCTCTCAGTGTATGGTTTCACAAGTGAAAAGTGAATAAAGGTTGGTGTCAATTTTAAAATTTAATTTATATAGCTCTGAAAAATTTTCAGCCATTATCTAGCCCTTCATATAGCCTTTCATACACCTCTTTTAAAGAAGGGCTTAACAAAAGTCCAAATAAAGGGTGGATCTCCATTATCTAGCCTTTCATAAAACCTTTTATTTAAAGGGCTAATCAAGGTCGCAATAAAAGGGTAAAACAAAGGTCAGTCTCAGATTTTTGTCAGCCCCTATTCAGCACATTCTTCATACCTCAATATAGCCCTTTTTCTATTTTGCGACTCTTATAAGCTCATAATCACGTATTTAGCGTGTTCTTATAGGCCCATAAGAGGTCTGTACTTTTTGTTCTTTTGGGTTGGCAACAGACCTGGCCTATCGCTTGACGTTTTCCGTGCAAATGTCAATGTCGCTTTAAAGTTAAATTTTCTACAAAATTTTGAGTTTAGGTTATTTTTACCATGTTAAAATTGTGGCTTGGTAATTGCAGTAAAAAAGAGAAGAGATGACTTTAGAAAACTCGCCGCAAGCGGCTCGTTTTCTAAACTTGTACTCGTGCGCTAAAAACGTATGTTATGAAACTAGTACTTTAATATACTATTATGGCATTCAAAATGAGTGTTATAAGAAATAAAAATAGAAAAAGTAAGCTTCCAGTTTGACTAATAATATTGAGAGCAAGAATTTAGAAGCTCAGAACTGTAATACACAAAACGACTGTCTTCACACACAAAATAATAAAGCTTTTCACTCGATTAGAGTCTGGTGCAGTTCGCCAAGCATAAATTTTACATGATATAGCAAAGTTGGAAATAGTTTGTTTGAAACAATGAATGATAGATATTATTCGTGATGTATGAGTTGTAGCAATTGAACAAAAAACAATAAATATTTCTTTTAAAAATTACTTTATTGTACTTTATGTTATATGTATATTGAACTAAGATCTGATATTTACAATCACATATAATTTAGATCATATGTATTCCATTATACACAGCGTGTCAAAAGTCCGCCCCCCACTTTAACTTTTGAACGTTTTAAGATATAATCTTAAAATATAAAACACGTAAATAACATAACCCAAATAATTTTTTGGTATATATTTGGTATGCTTAGGGGGCACAGTGGAGGCAGGGGGCAATTTTTTTAAATAGAAAGGGAGGTCGTGTGATACATCATTTTAAAACTTATAAAATTCTCTATTGGCCCACATATTTTTTATTTTTTTTGGACTAATTTTTGGGGTTATTTTAAACCACCAAAAATGGGAATTTTCGTCAAAATTTCTTTAAAAAAATTAAACAATTTTTGAAAAATGGTTTATTTCATGATGCAAATACATCACTTATACTTTAAAACTAATTTTGAACGAGAAGAATTAAGTTTTACAAAAAAAAATCTTAAAAAATCGCATTTTTTAGAAAAAAGAAATTGAAAAAAAAGTTTTAAAAATTAAAAATTATGTAGACAAATAGAGAATTTTAAAGGCTTTAAAATGATGTATCACAAGACTTCCTTTTCATTTAAAAAAATGTCCCCCCTTACCCCCCTGTCGCCATTGTGCACCCTCAATATATACTAAGAAATTATTTGGGTCATGTTATTTAAGTGTTTTAAATTTCAACTTGATATCTTAAGCCGTTTAAAAGTGAAAGGGGGGGAGGCGGACTTTTGACACGCTCTGTACGCAATTTATAATGGATGATATATTGCATTTTCCCAAATAACGCAACTTCAAAAAAAAATACAATTAAAAAAAAACGTTTTTTTGCAATATCCAAACTTTTTTTTTATTTTTTCGTTTTTTTTTTTAATATATATTTTTTTTAATTGTATTATTTTATTATTTTTTTTTTTAGTTGCGTTATTTGGGAAAATGCAATATACCATCCACTGGGAATAGTATATAACGGAATGCGTAGCATTACATATCTTCTCGGCTTGTTTTGTCTTTAAAACTGTAAAAATTAAATAATAGAAATACCTCATTATTATAAGTGAAAGGGGCGGGGGTCAAAAAATGTTCAAGTAACCTAAAATTTGGCATGTAAACATAGTTTTTCAATTGAAAAAACATAGGAGGGGTGCATATAAAAAATTAGAACGAAGTGTTTTTTTTAATACCCTACTATACAATTTATTGATGTTTAAAAATTTGTTAGTCGTATATTTGGGGCTAATATGTATATCTTTGGGGCTGTTATATTTTAAGAATTATTGATATTTATGGTAAATAGTTAATGTTAAGAAACTAATTATATTTGTTACAAATATTTAGGTGTTTTTTTATAAATGAATCACAAGTAATAGATTATTGCAATTATACATTTAACAATTGTTAAATGTATAGTTATTTGTCCGATTTTTCTCCGTGTACCCTTAATTTATAAATATTATTTGTAAATATTTATTTAGGTCTGAATATATAAAAAACGTAATAAAATATTTACTCTGCTGTAGATATAAAAAGAACATATCCAGTTTATTTAGGACACATGTGTAAAGAAATACTGCATTTTATGAAAAATAAATTAACCAGGATCCTGGAAGCTCCTAAGAGCTTGCACGTGCAATAGACAATGAAAATGTTGATGTTTTCCACTTTTATTCTTTGGTCTGTCACAGACTGTCTGTGAAAAGTTATTGTAATTGGAAATAAAATTTATTTTTCTGGGGATTCCTCTTTTGAATACTTAAATTACTTCAGTTTGATAAATAACTATTATGAATAGGGCAGCAAACTTTTAAGTTTGGTTGTGAACCTTTACTTTTGAACGAAATATCCCATTTAAAAAAATCTTTCACCAAATGATTCAGAACCTTTAATGGCGTTACAATTGTAAATGGTGCAAAACTTTATAATTTTGGCGATAAAATGCTTATAATTTTTCGTTATTTCTTTTCTCGATGTTTTTCTGCCTGTCTATAAACACCATAACACAACTTAGACTAAATATCAACGGCGGTTTTTTTGCAAATGGGAAGTACCTACTAAAATTAAAATTAAAAGTTGGGTATTTGACTTGTATACCGTGTAGAGAAAATTTTTCGAAATCTTAGCTAAATTATGACTTTTTATTTAATTTTTTTAAAGGTTTTGATTTCTTTGGACCTCCGGGAGGTAATTACCCCCATTGCCTTCCACAGATACGCGCCTGATTTCATCCCTATGTGTCATATTATAACTTTTCTAAATTAGTTTATTGATAGAAATGTTGTAATATATGCTCCAACGACATATAACAATATCCTGTAATATGTCATAACATAAATATGTTATACGCTACAAAAACCGGTTGTAGAATTAAGAGGTAAACAACATAAAATTGTAATAAATACAACAACAAATGTCATCTTATGTCATAGTTAGTACTATACTATAGTACATACAATTTGAGGTTGGCGCATATACATATACAGGACGGTCCAAAAGTCACCCCCTCCCTCCTAACATTTGAACGAGTTCAGATATCGACTTTTTAAAATACTTAAATAAGACGACCCTATATATGTTTTTGTATATTATATTTAATATTTTAAGCTATTAAAATGTGGACAGGGGGGCATGGGGAGACATTTTTTTAAATAGAAAGTAGGGTCGTGTGATACATCATTTTAAAGCTTATAATATTCTCTATTTAACTGTATATTTTTAAAAAAATTCAAACAATTTTTTTGTGTTTAAAATAGGATTGAAAATGGTTATTTCCGTAAAATTTTTTCTAAAAAAATCAAACATTTGTTTAAAAATTACTAATTTCATGACGAAAAAAATATACTTTTAAACTAATTTTAATTAATATAAATAAAAACTTATAACAAAAATCTTAAAAAATCGCATTTTTTAGCACAAAAAATTGAAAAATCATAACCTTATAAAAATTGTTTAAATAATTAAAAAATATATAGACAATATTATATGCTTTAATAGTATCACACGACCCACCTTTTCATTTAAAAAAACTCCCCCCATGCCCCCTGCCCACATTTTAAGAGCTAAAAGTATTAAATATATGCTAAAAGATAGCTTTTAAGCATTTAAACTTTTTAAAATTCTAAATTTTAAGTCGATATCTCAACTCGTTTAAAAGTTAAGAGGGGGGGAGTGACTTTTGGACCGTACTGTATATACAGGTATTATAATAAGACTATGTTAATACTAACGATATAATTTTATCAGATATTTAATACTCTCAAAAACTCAATGCCAGAGTTGAGCTGGATTTATACTACTTTAGAAAAATTATAACATGACGTGTCACAATTACCCTGAATTCACATTAAGCCCAACCTACAGTACTATATAAATATAAACTGGCACCATTTTCGGTGAAAATACACTTAACATTATTACTGCAACGTATGTGTTACCAACTACATAAATTTTAGCTGCAACACCGAATTTAATTCTAATTTTATTCGAAACAATTTCTGTTTTATTGTGAAGTGTGGTTTTATTGTGATGTGAAGACTACAACTTTCATAGGTTAATGCTATTTTTGTCGTTATACGGTTTTTACATGAAATTAGAGTGACTAATACTTGACCGAAATATGTCAAATTAACGACAATAAGTACTGTGATATTGTAGCTGAAAATTGTAAAATAGGCTTAATTTTTTTTACCGGCAAGTTATCCAGTCACGGCAAGTTTTTTTCTGATTATGATTCTGTGGTGTATTTTATGCATTCTGTATAAAATTTAAAAAATATATTTAGATTTGCAGCATGGTCTGAAACTTAACAATTTTACCAAGGAACAGGGATTCATTTTTGATTTAATAAAAACAAGCTTCCTTATATATTTTGAGCAGTTCTTCAAAAAATTTAGTTAAATTGTGTATACTGTAAATTTAATAAAACCTGCAGTGACTCAAATCTCTGCTGCTTTCGTATAAGGGGTCCGCCTTTGCGAAGCTTCGACGAAATTACGCGAGTCGCACTCGATCTTCACCTTTTACCAAATATTCACAATTGAGTCACTGCAGGTTTTATTGAATTTCCAGTAAAGTTTTTGCGAAATATTATATTTTATATTCAGGAAGTTAAAATTTTGCCCAATTTTGGGAGTCCATAATTTTGGAATGGCAAAGTATTTTAATGCTTTTTATCTATCAAATAATGTCTGTCATATAAATGCCTAGCTATATTTAAGTATAAAATTTGCATATTTATTTTAAATAATATTATTAAAGAAAATATTAGTAGCTGGCATATCGGACAAAAGAGAAAATTAGAAAAATATTATTATTATTATTTTGTAATTTTCACAATAAAATGTCGGTTTTTGATAATAATTTCTAATGATTGATTATAAGTAATAAGAAATGGTAATTTTTTATCACTTTCATTTTCTATTGTAAATTGAAGTTTAGGATGAAAAGAGTTAAAAACCCTTAATCATCTATTTTATCTCTGAGAAAAGCAGTCACATATTTAAACTTAAAATCTGATAGACCACTTTGATTTGATCTGAAGCACTAAAAAAAAACTCCTTGCCTCGGCATGCCTTTAGAGAGAGAGAGGAGAGAGAGAGAGAGAGAGAGAGAGAGAGAGAGAGAGAGAGAGAGAGAGAGAGAGAGAGAGAGAGAGATTAAATGATCTTTTTTGAATATAAAACGTAGAGATACGTAAAAAAAATATTTTTTTAACAGTATTTTTCTAACGCAAGAATTTCCTTGAGTAAAGTAACAAAATCGGGAAAAGGGGTAGAATTGAAAATGACCGAATCATAAATTGAAGTTGTAAAATAAATATCCTTTATTAGAAATCACAGATGGTCTTCCCTCTAAAGTCTTTATTAAAAATTCTAGATCGGAAATAATACAGATTTTTTTTAATATTTGACTGTTCACAGCGCGTAAGCGTTAAAATAGTATAATACGGTAGTTTCGAATTTCCCAAAATCGTCAAAAAACGTCTGTCTATCTGATGTCACGATTTTTGTGAAGACGAAAACTAAAGAATGAATTCTTCTTCCAAAAAGTCCAAAAATAAAAACAAAATCTCGCTTTTCGTAAAAAGAAATTTGTGATTTTTTTTAAATTTTTTTGTAATTTTTTAAGGAATTTGGGCAAATGCAATATACCATTTACTGTGAATAATATATAATGGGATGCTTAGCATTAAATATCACGCATTTTTTCTTTCAATATCTAACCGACTATTAACTTATTTCAATGTAATTGAAAATACTAAAAAAACATTCTCATTTTATTTTAATAACCATAACCATAACCAGTAAGAAATATTACACTTAAATCTAAGTTAAATCTGGAAAATCATTATTTAATATTATTCCACCGCATGTTCTGAATGATGCAAAATTCAGTTTAGATTAAAAAATTTAAATACTAAAAATAAAAAATGTAGGCTAGTAAATTCAGGGCAAATTTACAAATTTCAAGAGATTATACACTAGGCAACAAATCACAACTTTTCTTTTTGCCCCGATCGGAAAGTAAATTTTTCTTACTAATTCGAGGGCGTATAATCCGAATCTGACCTTAGAAAATTTCCAGCACGTCACATTTTTGAGATATATGTCCCGGAATAATGACGTTTTTTTTTTAATCTTTAAAAATAAGAGTAGGATTTTGAAAATTTTGGGGTATATTAAAAAAAATACCAGAAATTCTAAAATCCATATGCGAAGGACCTACTGTCACAGTAAGTACGCAAAAAAATAAAAAGCTTAAAATGAAAGTGCAGTGTTTACTTAATTGCTCATTTGTGGTAAAACTATCAATTTGTATAAAAATTGTATATGACTTAATTTGTAGACTATGAAAGTTTTTATTTATATGTCCCGGAATAATGACGTTTTTTTTTTAATCTTTAAAAATAAGAGTAGGATTTTGAAAATTTTGGGGTATATTAAAAAAAATACCAGAAATTCTAAAATCCATATGCGAAGGACCTACTGTCACAGTAAGTACGCAAAAAAAATAAAAAGCTTAAAATGAAAGTGCAGTGTTTACTTAATTGCTCATTTGTGGTAAAACTATCAATTTGTATAAAAATTGTATATGACTTAATTTGTAGACTATGAAATTCTCTACAAAAATATTTATTCAATTTTTTTTTGTGTTTCTTACTTTTTTCGTAAAAAGTAAATACATGAAAAAGAAATAAAATTAAAGCACACAGTGTAAACTTTTTTCCCGAGGGCAAAATAGGCCCTTTTCCTCATGCGTTATGAACAATATTTTTTCTACGAGAGAGTTAAAATTAAAATATGTTTTAATATATAAGTAAACTTAATTGAATAAATTTTAGTTTTATATCTGTTTCCAATAGAAAAACAATTAAAAATTAAGAAATTTATACATTTTTATTATTTTGTGAATAAATATAGCAAGACTAACACGATAGAATTAAGATATTAACAGTTTTAACAATTATAATTATTAAAAAGAATCTAACATTAGTTATTACTAATTCTATTTTGGTAGAATATTATAAATTCGTTGCAGTTTTTATTTGCAGTTTCCATTTCCATTATTCCTTCAGGTAACTTTCATCTACTTCTTTAAGGTTCAACATTTTCTTTTATAAAATCTTTACAATTAAAATTGACAACACCACTGACACAAAAAAACTGTCTTAGGACGTTATCATGTTGATCGGTCACCATGGAAACAAGTGTCTTAGCCAATAATGTTCCACGTTTGTATAATCAACCTACTTGTTTTTATGAAATAATTATGCGTGCGGAAAAGACCTTTCTACACGCATATGCATGCGAAAAGAGACATTTTTCCGCACAAGTAGAAAAAATGTATTTTTACCATCAATTTAAAAGCACAGAATCCGAATTTGACGTTAAAAAAAATCAGCACTTATTATTTTTTAAATTATAGTACAGGCAATTATGCCAATTTTTAAAAATAATTTATAAAAACCAATATGGCTATTTTTTTTTCACTACTAGCTTTAGAACATACCATTATTTATCATGTTTTTAGACTGTAAAATCAATTTTCTTTACCTATAGCAATAATATCTTTTTTCTCCTAGTAGGAGTAAATTTTATAAACAGTTGATTTCTGTCACTTTAGATGTTTCAGTTCTTTATGCAATTTTTATTAATTAAACGCAAGAAAATAGCTTTAAATAACTTTATTTATTAAAAATAATTAATTATAATTATTAACAATTAATACAATCAATAATTAGCTAAATATTATTAAAATAATATAAAAAAAACTATATTGTTAAACGTCAGTCCAAAGTATTTATTTGAGTAAATGTCATTGATCAAGGCTACTTTTTATGAAAATTTCATGGAAAATAATTTCTGTTAATAATTTATTTTATTATTTGTATAAAAATAGTTGTTAAATAGTGCTAGTAGTGAAAAAAGTAATATATAAACTACGGTAAAGAAGATTATTATAGCCTCGCACTCTTAAATCCCTCGTTGCTACCCTAGGCTATAACAAATTTCTTCTCTACCTTGGTATATAATTATTATTAAAGTAAAGTTTTTATACAGTAGAATAATTTTTCTCTACTCCCTTGATACTAGTACATATACCCTGATCTTTTGTGTTTTGTCTGTTGGTCACATATTATTTATTTTATTTTTGGTATTTATTAATTGACGTGTCATCGTGCATTTATACCAAAAAAGGACTAATAAAGAAAAATAATCAAACTGCTTTTAAACAATAACATAATAAACCCACATAAGATTTCTTAGATATTTTTTTAAAGTGATGATATCTGCAGACTTTAAACTTTAAAATTAGCAATTTTTACCGGAATATTTAAATTTCAAAAAAAAATGCTAGCAAAATCCACAGCTAGGTATATTCTGATATCAGTTTCAAATAAATCTACTGAGTATACCCATCCATTACATAAAATGTCAGTTTTGAACACGTCTGGCGTTATCTAACAACTAATTTTATGATGGACTGGAGAAACAAATGGCTTAGCGAACAGATAAAAGTTGATAAATTAGCAGGTTGACATTGTCTCACTCCTAAAGGTGAGTTTATTCCCTTTTTAGATACAAAGAAAACTAAACTAAAAAGTGTTAATTTGCGTCAAAAATATTTAACAAGTTGCAAATAAAAACTTCTCCGAGAACATTATAATGCTTAGTATTACTAAGTATGCTTGTTTTTTGCTATCTTAAAATTAAAGCCTAATGTTAAATTAAGCACACTGATCAGTACCTACTACGCGATGGTGCATTCTCATCTCTCATATAATATAATTATATAGGGGCGTAGTACTGAACTGGAGAGGGTGTTTATTCTACAAAAAAGGGTAATACGTCTTATATTTAACCTAAAACACCGTCAGTCTTGCAAACAAACCTTTGTGGATAAAAAAATTTTAACTTTGATTTGTGGTTATATTTTTGCAAAAAATGTGCCGTCTTTGTTTTTAAAAATCCGAATGTTTTTATAGTAAATTCAGATGTCAACACGTACGAATCCCGAAACGCAGACGAATTAAGTATAAAAGTGCAAAAATATTTAACAAACTTCCAAAACCTATTAAAGAAATTAAAACTTTCACAATTTTTAAAAATAAATAAAACTGTTCTTAACAGAAAATGCGTTTTATACATTAGATGAGTTTATCAATTTTAAAAAATATTTTATACCTAGATTTAATTTAGTTAAGTTAGTATAGTTGACCTATCTTATGTCTGTATTGACCAAAAAAGATTAATAAAGATATTATTATTATTATTGTTATTATTATTATTATAAGTTAGTAAGCATTGCTTACGATGCTTACAATGTTTTTCCAAAAAAAGGGCTATTTATACCTAGTGGAAAATGAATGCATCATTTTCCACTAGGTATAAGAATGGCCTATTTTTTTTGGAAAAGTGTTACAAAAAACAATTTTGATTATCAATAAGATCCAAATCACTAAAACTATTTTTTCCTAAAATTTTCACTTGGTACCATGGTATTGGTTTAGTTTATGTAACTTGTTTTTACCTACACGAATTAAGTCCTTGAACAAAGAGATTTAATTCTTCATTTAGTTGTGGGCAAAATAACTTTAAAACTTAAAATAATAAAATTTGTTTACTTTGAAAACTAAATAAAATATTCAGAAAGGGATGAAGCATAGATACAGCAAAATTTTCCAAACCAAATTTTAGGAAACTTAGCTCTAATAAAAATATAGCAATATTTATTATTCTGGTACACAAAGGACCTTTACCCATAAATTGTCAACAAATCTTGAGGTAGGTTTTACACCGTTATAAACAAAACTAGCCGTGAAAATATGTAATGCTTCGCATTCTCTAGTGAGCATGATTTTATAACTTTTTGTATATACAAACCAATTTTTTTTTAATTACATAGTTATTAATTAAAGTTTGTTTTTGGTCTTTAATTATGACTTTGTCGTATTTTACTTAAATTTTTTATCATTAAATGGCATGCCGAAATTCAAGAGGTGATTCTACATCCAAGAATATCAAAAAAAGCTCCTGAAATGAGCCCTAAGGGAGCTACGACCTTTTAAAGTTGTAATAAAAATAAGATTAATTAATTAATAACTCTGGTACCAATTAGGCTAAAGCTACGAGGTTTTGCATGTATACTAGTATTAATGAGGGCAAGTTTATGTTAATTTATTTTTTTTAATTTATCCAGAGGTGTGCTTAGACAGGCAAAATATGTGAGGCTTAACATATTTTTGCCCCAAACTTTTGTATGTATAGTTGTTTTGGACTTTTTGATAAAATTATAGATATCTTAAGTAAAAATACATAAAAAAAGTCGTATAGTGTAACACTGTAGGAGCAACCGTTTTCACAAAAAAATGCAAATAAGAGGAAGTAACATTTTGTGTCACCAAAAACGTTACTTTTTAAAAGGCCATTACTCCTTTAATATTAAATTTATGTGTTTTGATAAAGAATACTTTTTTGCTCAGTTTTAAATGGAGAATCCTCTTTGAAGGGCCGTAGCTCCCTTAGGGCTCATTTCCGGACCACCCTCTACAGAAACTTTTTTTTATATTTTTGGATGTAGAATCACCTCTTAAATTTTGGCATGGCAGTTACTGATCACCCTGTATATTTTTAAAATTCGCTTCCTACTATAACATTTTTTATGTTTAAAGAGAGTGTTTTTTCATAGAACCTAATTTTTCCTAAAATTTTTCATACCTATTTGAACATCCGTTCATGAGTTATTCTGTACACAAAATTGTCACAGACAAACAGAAGGACAGACAAAAAAACAGACGGTTAGAGCAAAATCAAACCAAATCAAACAAATCCAAACTTAATCAGAATTCGACAAAAACAATCCGTCTCGAATAAGCGAGAATACTTTCTCATAAAAAAAATGTATGTCCAGAAACAATTTATTACTTTTTGGGGAGAGGGGGAGGGGTCATGGAAAAAATGATAATATGTACAATTTTTGTGTAATTTTATTTTATCTTTTAGGTGGTTTTTAAATTTTTCTCCTATTGGGAATACTAAAAAAGTTATGGAAAAACAATTTATTACCTTTTGTGGAGATGTGGTTGCATGGAAAAAAATGATAATAACATATTTTTTATAGTTTTTTATTTAACATTTTATGTGGTTTATAATTTTTTTTTCTATTGTTAATAATAAAAAAATAGGGCTAAAACAAAAGTTTAACCCTCCTTTTACCCCCTTGCCACAACCGTTTTTGCTCATTCCAAACGAATGTCCAAGATAATATAAAAATACATCTGCGTACCAAATTTCAAGTCGCTAGCTCAAAGCCTTCTCTTCAAAAGTTATCGTGGATACAGACGGACAGGCCGACAGACATCTTTTTTTTTGTTGCTTATTTTGATATTTCTCGACCTTGATTCTCGGGGGTGTCACAACTTCTTTAATGCAATATTAATCCAAAATACTTTTATAGACTTTCTATGTATGCAAACAAATATGCAAATTTAATTCAGTATAATACAGCTCTTCTGAAACTCTAAGGAAACAAAAACTCGAGCAACAACTAAAAATTTTTTTTTTATTTTTATTTCTCTTCTTTTTAGGCATATTTCATGAGCTGTGAAGAGTATAATAGTGCAATACGTTACAAATTTTGTTATCACCTGGCGCAGAATAGCGAGCTATTTTATGCGACGCTGTAAAAAGAATACAAAAGTTTATTGCATACATGAATTTTATGAAATTCACCTGAGTGAGAGAAAAGTCCATTAGGGGGTGGTGGGGTAAGATGGGACAAAAGACAAAAGAATAAAACAAAGAAGTGTTATTTCCGATGCCATCTTTATGTCACCTATCCAATATTAATCCACCCACCATCCCATAGACATTTTTCATTTTTAGATTTAAAATATAATGCAATATCAAGAAAATGTGAAAAAAGTATTCGAAAATTTCGGTCTCTCTGTCCGACTGTAAACCTTTTAACGTTTGACCGCAAATTTTAATTAAAAAAAACATTTTACTAAAATATTTAGGACCGTTTTATTTATGTCACCTAAATACATATAGTTAACTTTAGTACAATAAGTATTTGGCTTAGTTTACACCGTGGGTACTATATTTTATGTCCAGGTACTTTTTATCTACCTATCTCTGTTTATAGCATTTTTTAAACATAATAGGTGGATAAAAAGTCCCTAGACTTAAAATATAGTACCCATGGTTTAAACTAAGCCTTTGTTATCTTATTAAATACTAAACGATTTGTTGCTACAGTAAAACATAAAGCTGTTCTATTTATTCTAGCAACTTGTATTCAATAAATACAGTATTATACGGTAGTTTCGAATTTTCCAGAATCGCCAGAAAACGTCCTAAACAAAAAATTCTGGAATACAAAGAGTTCAATAAAAAAATAAGAGACTTTGAAAATGTCCGTCTGTCGGTCCGTCCGTCCCTCCATCGGTCCGTCCGTCCCTCCGTCCGTCCATCTGTTTGTTTGCTCGATTTCACGTTTTTTATGGACTCAAGAACTAATAATCCGATAGACTCAAAACTCTCAGGAAAAGTTATATGGCGGCAAGATCCCTATTGTTATTGAAATTAATCCCCCCAAAAACAAAAAAGTTAAAGGGGGTTGAACTTAAAACAAAAATAAAGAAGTATCATTTAAAATTTATTTTTTCAATTTTTTTTTGTTTTTTAAAAAAAAATAATATTAAAAAAAAATTAAATTGCGTTATTTAGGAAAATATACTACTGTGAATAGTATCCAATGTATACTAGTATACAATTTTCAGCGAAAGTAAAATAGTCGACGTCGATTGGTTGATACTGAAACTGTTGACATTGAATTTATTGTCAAAAATACAAATAAATTTATTAATATATTACAATCTAATAAAAAATTATTTATGATACACGGAAGAAATCTAATTTTAGGGCGATTATTGCCAACCTTATTCTTCGAGGTCGAATGGCAATCTCCGTAATCGCACTAAAAATAGTATTTTTCGTCATAAATTACTATCAAATTTCCTATAAAAATATTTCCCTTTTTGTCTTTGTTCTCGTTGTTCACGTTTCATCTCTTCCATTTTGCCCCACCATTCCCTACAAAACTTTACTGCAGACAAGAATTTTATGAATTTCACCTGACTGAGGAAATAATTTTTAACGTAAATGTAAATTGGCTTGTGTTGCAGGATTATATCTGCATGGTTAGTGCATCCAGTGCGGATGTGTAGGACATCTAAAAGACAATTGAATAAAACAAGTATTAAAGAGAAATACCCACGAATGGACACATTTTTTAAACGGCTGCCAAAATTTTATTTTTAATCTTTTATACGTATTTTTCTTTTAGTTGTCATATTTGGAAATAAAAGAACACAGTCCAAGTGTTAAACCTGAACAATATTTATTTTTACCAAAACTACAACAATTTAAAAGAAAAACTAACCTGTCCCATTCATGAACACGTTATTGAATGGGACACAAATACAAAGTTGCTATTAAATAATCATTATTATCACTATAACTAATAACTATAAACCTATAATGTCATTTGGTCAAAAATAGCTGTCATATTCTTTTTTTTAACACAAAATTTACTTTGAATAATTTTACCATGTTTTTCCAAATCGGTATCAAATATTAATTTGTTTTGACTTCTAACTATTTCAAATTGTTGTATGGGTAGTACCCTAGACACTTTCTGCCCTTTTAGAGTATTTTTTTTATCTAAAAGAGTTTGATAGGAATTAAATATGCAAATTGTCCCATTCAATAATAACCACAAGATTATAAAAAAGTCCAAATTCAAACAGTTTCCTTTTGACTTTCGTCAATAAATCATAATTCAGAATGATTAAAAAAGTTACTTTTGACTTGGTAAAACTCACTTATTAAATTTGTCAAAAACACAGCTGCCTAAACATTGCCATTTTTTATGATTTTTTAACTGCACTCTAGGGCGATCAAATAATGCTAACAAGCACCAAAAGTTACGAAGCGTAGCTCAGAAACAGGCACTGTCCCATTCAATAATATGTCCCATTCATGGGTATTATATATACTGCATATTTGTCTCAGGTAAATAATATACTGCAGTGCAGTATACAGGGTGAGTTTTTTAAAGTGTTACAAGGGAATATCTCGAAAACGGTCTATTTTTTTTTTGTGAAATTTTGCTGAAGTAATAGGGAGGCGGGGGGACACATTTAAACATATTTTTGACACCTACCCCCCCTCCCTATTTTGAGGGGCGGGGGGTAACTTTGAAATTTTAAATGGGATAATGTACTTTTTTTTATAAAATTCGAATCTACGTAAAAAATAAGGTATGTATGCAAAAAAAAATTGATTTGCTCTTTAGGTTATGGAGTTATGATTAATTAAATTATATTATACAAAACAATATTAACAATTAAATTTCAACTAATTTATCGAGTAATTTATCGTCCGTCATGTTTGAGCAATTGTTCAAAATGTCCCCCTTCAACTTCCAAACATTTTCCATGTTTAATTGAGCAATAAACGGAGAAATAATCGTCAAACTGTTAAAATTCTCGACTGACTTAAATTTAAAAAAACGCGTTATCATGGAATCAAATAAAAAAAACAAATAAACAAAAAAAAAACTTCATTAGTATTTTAATCTAATAAATCATCAATTCAATTACCGAAAGAGCAAATCAATTTCTTTTTTGCATATATACCTAGTTTTTTAAGTAAATTCGAATTAAAAAAAAAGTACATCATCCTATTTAAAATTTCAAAGTTATCCCCCACCCCTCAAAATAGGGAGGGGGGGTAGGTGTCAAAAATATGTTTAAATATGTAGGGGGGCACTATTACTTCACCAAAATTTCACAAAAATATTTTTAACTGTTCTCGAGATATTCCTTTGTAACACTTTAAAAAACTCACCCTGTATAACACACGTATATGTTTAACTTTTGTTTGTTTAATGGTAACAATTTTTTTTAACTAAAGTTTACAAATATGTTTTATTACATAATATGTAATATATTTGAGAAAAATGCATACTTGTTGCAATACTAATTCAGAGAATATTAAAAAATGCCAATAATTTTAAACCGGATAGTGGTAATGTCCTATTTATTCCGGGACCTTCAAATAATAGATAAAAGCAATACATATCGATGAGTTTTTGCAGAAATAATTTTGATGCAACAGAACAAAAGTTATTAACAATGGAGAGCCCCTAGCATAAGCCTAATTTTCTTCTTTTTTTGATTTTGAGGGAAACCGAATTTGTTATTGTTATTTAATACGGTAAAGTCTTTTTAACCAACATTAGTTATAAAAAATATCTTTTTTGGAACCCTCAAAAATCTTCAGTTTATTTAAAAAATTAAATAAAATTTTTCACCTTAAAAATGTCAAAAATTTAAAAAAATCTGTATATCAATGATAGCGCCTTCGCCATAATTGCAAATATCAAACAAGCCGTGAAGATATGTATTGCTATTGATTCCATTATATACTATTCTTGATGAGTGGCATTTTCCCAAATACTTCTTTTCAAAAATCAAAAAAAAAAAAAATGAAAAAAATAATAAAAAAAGACTTTTTCAAAAAAAAAATCAATTTTTCTTTTATTTTCTTATTGCGAAAAACTAAAAAATTAAAAAAAAATAATTTAAAAGACATTTTTTTTATTTTATTTTGGAGAAAAACGAAAAATGATTTTGAGTTTTTCTATTAACTCTTGGGATTACTTTTTAGAATACTATTATCTTTGAATCTTCCCCTCGTAGAACTTATTTTTTTCTGAAAATTTAGATCAATCTGATAATTCGTTTAGACAAAAAACGTGACGCACGGATAGACGGACCGAGGCACAGACGTACAGATGTAAATTTTTAAAGCTTCTTATTATACTATCCACAGCTCTTAGCACTAGAATAGTATTATACGGTAGTTTCGAATTTCCAAAAATCGCCAAAAATACCCTCTAGAGACAAAAAATTCTTGGATACAAATATTTTATAAAAAAATAATATTAAAAAACAAATTGTTTTAATTTTGATGAGATAACAATTTTAATTAACAAAACCTACTAGATTATTATTTTTTTTGCGAAGTACTGGTATTATTTTAAGAGGTACTTAATTTTAATCAATCTAATCATTTTAAATGATGATAATATTATTAATCTTTATTTAAACCAAACAATATTTATTTTAAATAATTATATTTTTGTTGGGGCATAGAAAAAATAGTATACATAACTTAACAGAAAGTATCTTTCTTGCATTCGCTACATTTGCTCATGCGAAATAAGTTACTTTCCGTTATGTAATAGTGTACTACATACCGAGGCGGAAACTGATTAATTTCCTACGCTACGCTACGCTCCTCGGTTTGCTAATTCTAGAAGGACAAATGAAATGTTGAACCGAGGTTTGTATACTATTATATTTACAACCATACCTGTTTTGATTTACAATCATTTGGCTTCTTTCCCAAAAAACTGTTTTTGGGAATTTTGACGCCACATTGAAAAGTTTAGTTGCAATGAAGTTTGTTACATGTTAACAAGTCAACATCAAAAGGAAATTGTTTTTTGAATATAGAATAATAAAAAAAAAATCAATAAAATTAAGTAATACATTTAAATGTTTTTATCTAAAAACTAGTAGATTTGCCTACCTTACTTCGTTATTTTAGCGATAGAGAGCAGAACCTGTTTTTGATTTTGAGTGCATATGTTTGGTAGGTAATTAAAATTCTTGAATTTTCTTACATTAAAACTATTTTTGGTTATTTGTTATATCAACTTAGGTATCTCATATTCCATTTTTCTTTTTATCACGTTTAAGTAAACTAAAAAATAGTAATATAATAACCTATAAAGTTGAAAGTAGTCACTGTTTATTTTTCATAAATGCCAAAAAATATAACTTAAATTTATATGTGATGTTATTTTATGAAAATAAATCATGAATAAATGAGTAAATAAAAAAATAAATGCATTTAAATTTGTTTTGTCATAAAATTTAAGTCGATAAATTCAAGGTTTTGACAAGTGATATACTTGAAGTTAGCTACAAGAGCCTTCCCGACCAAGGGAGGGAAATGATTCATTTTCCAACTTTTATGTAATTAGCCAATTACTAAATGGTAGTGAATAATATACTATTTCGACCTCGAATCATAAATAACTATTAGTAATAGTTACAATTACATTTCTCGATAAAAAATCAGTTAACTGATATAGTTTTTCTATTTATAAATTCCCAGTTTGTAAGCGTCATCCAATTTAATGGCCCCTTACAATATACGAGTGCAGCAGTGGAAGGTTACTACCCTTACCTTGTCCGGGCCGCCATAGGCCATTGCCATTGCAGAATGTGAGCTACGCTTTCCAGCCGAGTCCCGAATCCGCGAACCCGGAAATGTCTGCTATGCTAGAACAGTGGCGCGCCTCGTGCGCTTTAATAAAATATTAAAACAGATAAAATTTTAATATTTAATGCAGAACTGCAGATCTTTCGTTTTTAAATTGGAAAAAAGGATAGGTTATCACTAGAATAATATTATAGAGTCCGCAACATATGTCAGTTACAATAATATATTATAATATTGTTCTCTTCATGCCGGGTGATCCAACGAAAACTTTAACCTTGAATAATTTAGAAAATAATGAGTTTTCAAAAAAAACGCCGAGACAGGTCAATTTTTATTTTAAGGGGGACATATTTTGACTGTAACCAATAATTGACGTGACTACCCCCACCACTCAGGAGCTACCAGTTCGAAAATCTTAAATGGGAATGTGGGTCATTGAATTCCCCGGACAACATCCATAAACTCATGAGGCCTCATGAGAGCATCATGTTATGATTTCCATGTTTTGTACTAATACGAACATCATGATGAGCACATCTCATGATTTTGTGCTAATGTTATGAGTTTGTTATTTGTTATTGTCATGAGGTGTATACATTTAACGTTAAATCATTAAATGACGTCATAATGATTTCCACGTGAAATAGCAAATGATGCCCGGGACCCTATTGAGAACGATTGCCGAATAGTAAAGGCTTCTGTAATGTTTTAATTTCAGTGCACTTGACAGCGTTATGCTATAGGTGGCCCCACAAGTTATTTCCTACCACTAACTAAACTTATTAAACGAATAAAGTCGCCTTCTAGGAATACTAGTATTAAAAGGCAGCTGTCTTTATAAGGATATACTACTAGTAATAACTAGTAATTAACTTACTGGTCAGCTAATTCGATACACATTATCGGATTAGTATGGTGAGCCGTAGATATCTGGAGGCTTTAGGCTAGAGGAACTAGTTCCTCCAGTCATCTTGGGGAACATTTCTACTGGGAAGTTCCCAGTGGCAATATCCCCGTGTCCTCAAGTTGTTGAAAATAAACTTGTGTGGGGGTCCAGGCGGGTCGATTTTTTCGTAATTTTTTTTGGTATCTCTTCGCGTTTTCAAGATATGAGCAAAAACGTGTGTGTGTGTATGTGATCTTTTTAAGCAGGGTAATTTCCTTTCTTTTTTTTTAAATTTTAAATTTCGCGGTCAATTTAAATTTCGCGGTTAATTTAAAGTTTGCGCATGCGCATTCCGTAGACCGCTGCTAGATCTTCATGACATGATCTCGTAATGACTTTACAATGAGGAGTCATCTGTATGCGTTCATGAACTCAGAGAAAATCATTAAATGATGTCATAATGACTTCCACGTGAAATAGCAAATGTTTTCCGGGACATTATTGAAAAGGTTTTTTAATTCTGGTTATAACAAACCACATCTCATCTCACACTCCTATAAGCTGACTAGTATAGAAACATATTCTAGCCTCATTAATTAACATGAATTTTAGAATTTTTAAGTTATAGACATTGGTCTACATCAACATAATCAAAAGAAGCCATTTGACACACTTTTAGAAAGATCGACACAAAAATACAATTTTGGACCACCCTAATGGCGCGGATTTTTTTTTAATTTTCGTTACTTTATACAAACTGCATCTAAAATAGTTGTAAGCAAAAATTCAGAATTTTGTTCTTTTTTTTCTTGGCCCTTCGTGCGGTTGTTCAAAACCCTTATGTGATGGACAAAAATAGAAGTTATATTCGAAATCAACATAACTACATTACCCAAAATCAGCTGTCAGATCCAAATCAACTTTCAAAAATTGAAAATTTGTTGGCCTGTGTTATTAGTCTTTTTGTCTCTCGTTTCACAGGGTACCCTGTGAAACGAGAGAGATAGTCTACCATCTGATCAAAGAATGAAATATTAGATCTGACGTGTGACTTGTGAGATATTTAGGTTAGATAACTCGTAGGAAACCAAAAGGATCATTGGAGCCTAGCTGTCACGCCTAGAGCCTCATTACTACTAATAAGTTACTGTTTTATGTCATCTTACATAAAAGCTTTGCTTTTTATTTTAGTTTTATTTCTGTTTTTTTTTTTAACATAAAAAAGCTTCTTATGAAGAAGCTATTCTATATTAAAAACAAATATGTTTCCAGAAACAGTCGTCAGGCAGAAATAGAAAGTCACTTTTTTTCGTTCTTTTGCCATTACTCTCCGGTCAGCTATTTCTGATATAAAAGGGATTTCTACAATTGTCCAGATTAAATACACACATAATTCACACTGTTCTTACTTTTTTCTTTATCAGGGTGATTATCATTTAATGAAGTGCACCAGTGGTAACCAACTAATAGTAATGATATACCGTGGCACCTACAAAAGAAATTTTTTACAGCCGAGCGTATTATATCCCGGAGCGTCGAGGGATATGAGAGTGTGGGGCTTCTCTGCAGTGGTTTTAAGTTTTTTCAATAATAGCTCATATTTGCTCAAACAAATACTTTGACTTGGCTTTTAAAAATTAATTTTTTTGCATTTTTTATATTTTTACACAGAACTACAAAATTATTGTCGGTTGCAGTAGAGCAGAGGTGTATTTTTGGGTCGCTGAACAAGAGTCCGTAGTCCGTTTTGGCCCATCGATGGGCCTATTTTAGACAGTTTTTGGAGTGTAGCAAAAAAATGAGCCCATGAAGTGCCTTTTTTATGACAGATTCGTGCTCAGCATTCTAAAATACACACAAACAGGTGAGTCTCAACTCCAGCACAAAAAAAAGTTTTTTGTGTAGGGTTTGAGAATTACCTAATCTTATACATATTGGAATGCTCAACGCGAATCTGCGATAAAAAAAGGCAATTCATGGGCTCATTTTTTTGTTACACTCTAAAAACTGTTTAAAATAGTAAAAATCTCATTTGCAATTTTAGTGTAGTAAAAAAATGAGTTCGCGAGGTGCCTTTTTTATGAGAGACTTGTGTTTAGCATCCCAAAGTACATAAAAATAAGTGGGTCTCAACCCCAGCATACACTTTTTTTTTGTGGGCCTTTGTAATTATTTTTAACAGGTAAAAAGTTATTAAAAGATATTTACTTTAGGGAAAATTGGACAAAAAACAAGGACATCTAAAATGACAGGAATGAGATGACTTCATCACTTACTAGTTGGAGATAATTTCATTTTATTATTACTCCAGATAAAGAAATTCAATTAACAACTACATAAATAATGGTAGGCTCTAAATCTATCACATGTATTATGGTTTAGCATTACGTATTTAATTTTATTAGTACAACACTTGAATGAAACCATATGTATAACCTGACAAAGTGTCTGTATAATGTCCCTAGATCTATAGAAGGACAAAAGCTGGCTCAAATTTTGAAAATAAAAATACCGATACATAAAATTTTGAGTTTCATTTATAATACTTGCACCTTCGCCAAAATTGTAAAAAATTAGAAGAAGTCGATTTGACTAAAATTTTGCATTTCATAGTTATGTCGAATTTTCATACGAAAGCTAAACTATTAAAGCAAACAATAAAAATTAAAGTTACCTGGAAGTAACTTGTTCGATATGGGTGATAAACCAAATTAAATGTTATCTTTTTTTAAGACTTTTTTGTTGTTTGCCACAAAATAATTTTACCCATATGCTAATATCTTGTCCTTGAGTTCAAAAGTCACGCTGAAAATAGAAACGCCCCGAAAATGATAATGATCCTGAAACTAATCCATAAAAGCTTTCTGATCGAAACGATTTCCTTTGTCCTCGTCGCCTAAAGTTCAAACGGTATAGGCTTCTTCTTTTGGTCCTTCAGACATTACCATTTATTATTTGCGAGGACAAACAAACTGTAAAAATATATATTATTTGCTATGTATTTTCAAGTATACTATTCGTAAAATACATACAGGTTATTTTTTTAAATGGTAAACCCCTAGTAAGTTTTTAACCGGACAAGATATAAAAAAGTGGTTATTTTTTTAAATGGTAAACCCCCAGTAAGTTTTTAACCGGACAAGATATAAAAAAGTATATATCCCACAACAGAAAGTGTTGCAATATTTTTTTATTTTTTACCCGGTAAGGTGGCGCCAGAGCAGTGGGGGACAATATTCTAAATGGCACTCTAGGTCTTGTGATACGTCATTTTAAAGAGCTTAAAATTATCTATTTAACCACTTTAACTATTTTAAATAAAAAGGGAAAGATTTTAATTTTCACCAATTAGAAATGTCATCTCAAAAATTACATTTTTTAAAAAAGAACTATCAAATCCGGTTGGCGGAAAAGACAATTATGTAGTTAAAAAAAACTTAAATTTATTTGGATATTATAAATTTTACGTATAAATTACAACAACTCCAAAATATTAAATAGCAAATCCATATTGCCTTAGATTGCTTTATAAGCAATTTATACACTCAGGCGCAAAATAAACGGGCCACTTAAAAAATTGGTGATGTTCAAACTTAAATATCTCTGAAACTAACAAATGGATTTGTATGATTCTTTTTTTATTTTAAAGCCACCAAATTTAAGTTTCTTTTGAATGAAAGGTGGAAAATGACATATAAAACGAGGTGAGTAAAATTCGTAGAATTTAGAACGTAAATATCTAAACAAATTTAGGCATACCTACATACATATCATATTTATCATGTTTATCAAACTAGGGTGATATGAAAATATCAAACAAATGTGATATAAGATTGAGAACAAAAGAGTGTGGTAAATGTCATTTTCATAGGGGATAGTATGAAAACTATATACATTGATATTGAGAGGATCTGTGGATGTTTAAAAAAAAATTCCATAGGCTTATTAACTATACTTACAATGCTTGACTACACTAAAGCGTTTAATTGTATAAATCACGAAACCTTACTGGCAATACTGCATTATATAGGTTTGTCAGATAGTGCAGTTAAACTCTTAGCTACATATCTAATGGATAGGTTTCAAGCAGTAATATTCAATAAAGAGACGTCATCCTTTTTAAATCTATTTTGCGGTGTTCCGCAAGGGTCTATTTTGGGACCCTTGCTTTTCATAATTTATATTGCCTTTTTTACTATTGCTTGTATATCAGCTATTCAGCATTTTTATGCTGATGACAGCCAAGTAAAAATATCATTCGAGCCTAAAGAAGCAGCTCAGGCAGTCATTGCTTTAAATTATGATTTGACTAATATTTATGAAATCTCAAAAAAGCAATGTTTATTATTAAATACAAGCAAATCGGTTTCATTATTATACGGTAAGAAAAATGATCGAGCTATATTTTTGAGGGACTTTGGCAATAATGTAGTCATGAATAATGAAATAATAAAGTTTTCTGATAATGTAAAAAATCTAGGTTTGATTATGGATTCTGAACTTCGCTTTACAAAGCATATATCTACCTGTTTAAATAAAGCGTTTTTAAAATTAAGATTATTGTATCAAAATAAGGAATACTTAAATAAAAATAACAAGGTTATGTTATGTAATTCCCTTGTACTCTCCCAGTTAAATTTTTGTGACACTGTATATGGGTCCTGTTTGACTCAAGATGATGCAGGTCGTGTTCAAAGGTTGCAAAATTCTTGTCTACGTTTTATACATGGTATAAGAAAAAATATGCCTATTAGTCATACTCTTAAGGAAACTAACTGGTTAAATATGGAGGACAGAAGGTTTTTGCATTCGGCTACTTTGTTCTATAAAGTTTTAATTCATAAAGCTCCTACTTACTTGTTCGAAAAAATCAGTCATCGCTCAGATGTTCATCATTTAAATTTGCGTTTTGGTAAGACTCTCACGGTACCAAAACACTCCACTGCATTTTTTACTCGCTCTTTTTTGTATCAAATTGCAAAACTGATGAATACTTTGACCTTTGATTATTTTTCTTTAAAGTTAAATCAATTTAAAGCAAAAATTATGCAAGTATTACTTAATAAACCATTATATGCCTAACATTTAAATTTTTGTACTGTTTTTTTTTTTTGTGGTTTTCAACTGTAATTGGATAACTCGGTAGTTATTTGGTTGGTTAATTATTAACTTGGTTACTGTATTAAATTTACAATATTAAATTTACAATTTTATTGTCCTGAGGTAGTATGAACAAACTTATTAACTAGGTATGATTTTTATTTGAAGTTACATTTTTTATTTTATATAGTTATTATATACGATTTTTTTTTTGCCTTGTGAAAGCAGGGTACTTACTGTGAGGGTTAGATGTAAGAATAGACGCTCCCTTACAGGCACACAAAAATAATAATTAATTATTTTAAAAACTCGCCTGTGAGTGTGCGAACTAAATCTCGCCCTGCACGAAATTTTTGTAAACATTTAATATTATATTGCTCAATAAAGACCTTTATTATTATTATTATTATTATTATTATTATTATTTTAAAACATTTTTACATACCAAAAGAAACAAGATTATTTTATTTAAGAATAATTTCTTATTATTCTAACTATAAGACTGCGAAGATTATAATAACAAATGGCATTTATTATTATTCCATTAGAACATAAAAGAGTAGACATTTCGTACTTCAATGGAACAAAGTATGTTATTTACTGCCGTTTACATATAGCCATTTCTAAATGCATACACTGGATACTTTTTTGTGCATCGAAATATCTTTTTGGCACATATAAGATATAATGGAAAATAAAGAATATGGGCCATTTTTTTTTATTTGGGATTGGGCCCATAAGCACACGCAAATTTATGTTTTCTTGGGTTGGGTAAATTTGTTTCAAATTTTAAGTCTCTATATAAAAGCGTTTTTGAAATATAGTAGTGAAAAGTTGTTTTGCAAGCGCCTTGCATCTTTACACGAACTATAAGCAAGACACAGCATAAGACGCCTATACCAGAAATATTTGTGACGACTATAACTAAATATATAGGCAACTCTGATCAAAAAAAAAAGATATTTTTTATTGTGTTGTCATGACAATAAAAAGTCAATCTCATAGTCCCCAACATGAACGACTTCTCTAGAGTCAAAAGATTTCTTAAGCGAAGGATCCTTAATGTTGTTGAGATTCAGATTTGGACTTATGTACTTGATCTGATTTAATTTTTGTTAGGTCTCTTATAAGAGGTATTTTTGTATTTGGTATATTTTTATAATTATATTTGTTTACGGAAAAAATTCTGTTTAAAGCCAAATGAAAATAAAGAAAAATAAGCCATGAAATTATAATACGTTTCCTATTTTATCAATTCGACGTGTGACTTTGATTTTTTTTTTAGTATAATCTTTGCAGTTGCATGTATGTTTTTCCTTTTTGATTTTTTAAGAGATCCTTTCTCAAATTTGGTACAGTTGATTCTTAAAATAAAGTTTTTTTTTTAAATTACTTTAATAGCATTTTTTATATTTTTTAAAAATTTTAACACCCTATAACTTATTTGTTTTAGTTTTCTTTATTTTGGTTAGACTTATCCTTTTAATAATAGTTCTTTATATATCGAGAGAAAACTGTTTTTTGGTCCTTCATGCTAGGGGCTAAAATAGGGGTGGCGGTGGCTCAGTCGTGAACACCTCGATCTAGTATTCGAGAGGCCGGTGTTCAATCCTCGGTTGTGGAACAACTTTTTCACAGAAATAAAATACCGTCGTTTCCCCACCACATTGGCTTGTGCTGCCGAAGATCTAAGCACACAGTACAGAAAAAGGTTTGCAGTGGATAATGCCGCACTAGCACTCGGACCTGTGATACTACCCGGCGGCACCGAAATGGAGCAGCAAGCAGTAGCTGTCAGGTCTGTTTGCCGAGCTCACTTTAGGGACTTTCAATCAACCAGGATCTCTACTAAGGCTGCAAGCAAAAATGATCCTTAAGCAATTTGGCGCCGGTCCAAGTGCACTGGCAGCCAATAAACTTAAGGATCAAAGCCACTTAGCCAAAAAAAAGCTGACAAAACGAGGTTCGGATTCCTCGCTAAACTGTAGGTCCCGGGGTACAACAACAAAAATCCTCGTTAGAGTAGACAAACTAGTAACACAGGGGTAGGCAAAAAGGACCAATATGGTCTAGTTGCAGGCTTGACCTCCCCACCATTACTACTAGGGGCTAAAATAACCAGTTTACTCCTGAGGTATATACACTATTTTTTCCCAACTGACAGCTATATTTACATAAAATATAAATTAGCAATTTTTCAAACACAACTATTCCATTTTTTCAATTTATTTAAAAATTAAATCATGACATCCATGAATATTAATCTCAAAATGACAGGTTTGCATTTTCTATTGTTTTTTCCAATGTGGCACTAGTATTTTAAATGTGTTAAAATAAATTTTACAAAGTTGTGAAGGAAAAGTAATAAAAAATTTAAATTTTGATGAAATAATGCTGCAGCCTAGCCTAGCCATGGTTGTTATTTTAAAAGAAACATGCAGCAGAGGTTATTTTAAATTTACTGCCATCCTAATATTAAGTTGAAAGTGTACAGCCATTAAGGATTACATAATACAGATGCGGGAGTAAAACAGTAGGTTTAGTCCTGCAAAAGAGGGAGTAAACAAACGTTTTAGTCCCATTCGTGCAAATAAGTATTTTTTACTGCAAAAATGACGTTAATTGAAAAAAAAATGACTATTCTTTAAACTTTTCAGTTTTTTTTATATTTAGCCTTCTTTGTTTTATGGGGTATTTTTTTGTCTGTTAACATGTTTAACTGTTAACAGTGTTTGTGTTTGAACATGTTGAGATTGATCTTTAATATTCATTCCGTCGTTACGTACGTTACATACGGTACAATTTTTTTAAATTTTGGGATTTTTTTCTGGGTCTAAAGTAAACGTATAATACCCCTCTTCTGTGAAGCTGCGAGAAATAGCTACAATAATATTGCAACTTTTGTAAAATTCCATTTTAATTTACCTTGATCATAATAAAGCCAAAACTCTTTGTCTCAAATAACAATAACGTAACTCTTGAAACAAAATAGTTATTTATAATACAAGTGCGAAAAGGTACATTTTTCGATTGAGTAGGTTTGGAGGGCCGGCCGATAGGGCCGGCCCGAGGGTAATAAACCTAATCGAAATTTAACTTTTTGCCCGTGTATTATACAATATTTTTTATTCGATTGTTACTAATTATAATAAATTATTAAAATATACTTAATGTTAAATTGCAAAAAATATTTCTTTTTACTGTCTTATTACTTATCAGTTATACATGACAAATTGCTATCCAATCACATAGCTAAAAAAACAATTGAATCGTTTCTTTTGCGTGTGGTTTCATTTTCAAATTAAAAAAGCTATAGTTGTTGTTTTGATTAATTTCTGTTAAAATGTGTCTGTTATGAAAAAATAATACTTCTGAATCCGTTCTATGAATATTATAAATATTGAAATTGATTTTACAATTGAAATTTTGTGTTTGTAATTTATTTTAGTGTATGAATACAGATTAATCGGTTAACATATATATTGAGGTTATGTTATAGAAGAAATGTTTATTTTGTATGAAATGATTATAATAACTAGTTAACTGTATCTGGTCAAAAAGAACAGTTAGTTCAAGACCAAAAGTGACCAAAAGGTTATATTTCTTTATAAATATTACAGTAAAGGTAAAGCATCTTCTTTTAAAAAGGTCCAATAACAATTTTAGCTAGCGGGCGAAAAAAAAACTTTTTGGCCCTAGGCCACAAAGTTCAACTTTTCACCCTTAAAACATAAACTAAAAGTGTCGCTTTTAGAATCAATCGAATAAAAAGGTGTTTTATTTTGTTTTGTGCGACTGCTCTTTAAATAGAATATTACACGTCAAAAATGACAGTTGACTCTTAACTGTACATCTAACATTCAATTTATTTGAGTGCTTTATAAAAAGTTTTAAATTTATACTCCTGACCTTCATAAAATATATAAAATCAGGTAATAAGAACGGTAGAAAAATAAATTTTACCGAGAGGGGACCTTAAGTCTTTCTTAAGCCCCATAGTAAAAAAATGAGTTTTTAAAAGCGGTGTCAAGTAGTTTAAATTAAATTGTAATGCCCTGTGGGCTAAAACTTATTTAAACTCAACTATACACTCAACTCACCCGGTATAACAAAATGCTCTTTTAAAGAAAAATCAGAGGCGTAACTAGGTTTAAGTTTTGGGGGGGGGGGGCTTGAGCCCCCTACATATATGTATATGTAAATTTAAGTATGTATATGTATGTATATGTATGTATATGTATGTATATGTATGTATATGTATGTATATGTATGTATATGTATGTATATGTATGTATATGTATGTATATGTATGTATATGTATGTATATGTATGTATATGTATGTATATGTATGTATATGTGTATGTATATGTATTTAAAGTTTGATTTGGGGGGGGGGCTTAACAAAATTTGGGGGGCTAAGCCCCCCTAACTCCTTCCCTAGTTTTGCGTAGGAGAAAATTTCTAGCAGTTTTTACTGTTTTATTCTCATAAAAATGGCCTAGATCCCCACTGTTTTAGGAACCATTTAAGTAACTATGTAATTCTGCTGAAGCACGAGTTAGTACAATTATTTTAAAGCCAAGACATGTCTTGTCTGCACTGCTCTGCACGGATTCAGCACCTAAAAATACATAGGTATACAATGATTTCGAAAAGGGTATTTGACCTTTTCTTTTTTTGTGTTAAAGTACATTTCTATAGGGTCATATTTAAGGACCTTCATGAAATGTTGCATGTTTTTAACAAAGATTTAAGCACAATTCCGATTTCCTATCCATTTGTAGCTGAATATTTAGTATCCTTTTTACAGTGTACTACAAAAAGGGTCTTTGAATAACCTTGATTCCCCTTCAAGTAAGTGAATTCAGAAGTGAGATGACAGTCTCCTACCCAATTATGGCACAGAAGTGTTTTTGTCTCAATCAATTATATTTTGAACTAAGGCCACTTTTTGTTGTTGGGATTACGTTCTTAGTTTCCACATCAAATACCCAGACCTCTGTGATTGACACGGTTTGGCTATAAATAGCGGCAACAGTGGCAGAAGATGTGAAGTTTTACTATTTCATCCCGTTAGGTTGCCACTACTACCTGCCAACGACATTGATTGATTGTTCTGGTTTCAGTTAACAATTTTAAATGGATATTTCGTGAGCAGTGTTACCAAATTTTCTAGTTCTGGAAACTTAATGAAAACCAGCTTGGGAGTAATAAGGAATTTATGTCAAACAATATTAGTTTAATAAACTTTAAACTAATTATATTTAAGACAACTTAAAGGATTTTAGCATTTAAATTTTTTTTTCCACTGTGCCAACCCAAAACAAAAATCCCTAAATCAGTCATCCATTTAAATGTAAGTTTTTTAAATAGAGCAAAATAGAAAAAAATGTATAAAGCACTCGTTTCATAACACGTTTTTAGAGCACTAGTACTTTAGAAAACTCGCCGCAAGCGGCTCGTTTTCTAAACTTGTACTCGTGAGCTAAAAACGTATGTTATGAAACTAGTACTTTAATATACTATTAAATCGTTTCAAATTATCTCGAAATATTTAACTTTATATTATTGTAATTATGGTCATATATTTTGTTTTTTAATAAAAACAACTATTGGTCAAATCTGAGATAAGTCTTATTACATATCATTTTAAACGACATTTAATCATAATTACAACAACGTTTTATTTTTTAAAATTGATTTAGTAATTCAGAATATATTGGACCAGAAAGAAAAGCATGAATTTAATTTTTTCGAAAATATTATACATGTAGGTATATTATGTAATTCGGACATTACATCTTTTATAAATAGAATTTTTGTTATTTAGTTTTAAATTTAATTGTCCTGTAATTGGTTAGTCTGTTGGGCAATAAATATATTATTATCAATATTATTGAAAATATGTATATTTATTATATTTACTTAATATACAACCATGTATAAGATTTTTGAAACAATAGTTGTCATGATTTTTTTTTTGATCCAATATCTTCTAAACTAGTGAACCAATTTTAAGAAGTAAAAATTTGTGTTATTAAATATTGTTTAATGATATGTAATAAGACATATCTCAGATTTTCCAGGAGTAGTTTTTACCAAAAAATTAAATATATGACCATAATTACAATTATATAAGGTCAAATATTTTGAGAGCGTTTGCACCGATTTTTAAAAAATTAATATCAACATAATCAGTATAAAAAAAGGTTACGAATGAGCTATTACATGTCTTATATTACTTTTTTCTGAATGGCTATATTAAAAAAAATTACAAATTTTAAAATAATTTAAATGTTTGTGCTCTATTATCTCGAGTTTGGACTTCTTTTAAAAACCTTTAAAATGATATGTAACATGTCTTATTTTCTCGATACTCCAGCACAGATACTCCGAATAAAAACGTACACAAAATGAAATTAAAAAAAAACGCTAAATATTTTTTTTTAATTTACACCGAAAATGTTCCTAGGGGCAATGGATTCATAAAGAAAACTTTTGGTTTGTCGAAGAAAAAATTAAAACTCTAAAAACCTATGGAAGTGCGTAATGGGTTAAACGAACCTATAATTAAGGGGTTCGTTATTCATAATTAAGGTACCCTAAAAAAAAATAGAAAAATAATCAAAAAAATATAAATTTTAGCACAAATACGAGGCTTTCCCGAATTTCTAACATTTTTAAATGGAAAGGTATTATGAAGTACAAGTTAGCAGCTGCTTTAATTAGTTTTTTGTAGGACAAACCAATATGGTTCCTAAGGGCATACTAAAATTTGTTAAGGGATTCAAGAGGCGTCGCAAAACTAATTTAAGTTTCAAGAACAATTTAAACAAGTTAGGTACATATTGAATACTAAGAAATCTTATTTCTAGGTTACAAGTATGGTTAGAGAATAAATTTTTTCTACGATCCTCTATGAAAATGACATTTAGCACATTCTTTTGCTCTTTAAAAAACGCAACATATCGCAGTAGTTTGATATTTTTATATCACACTCGTGTGATATTTATGTATGGAGGTTTACCTAATTTTATTTAGATATTTACCTCGTAGATTCTACGAATTTTATTCACCTTATTTTATAAACCATTTTCCACCTTTCACCACAGCCTTTTATATCTTTTAAGTGTTTTAATCTAAATATTTCTGTTTTTTATGTCAAAAATAGAAACTATAGTTATAACGTTACTATTTTGACCATTACTGTCTAGTCTAGACAGTCTAGGTCTTATAAAAATTACTTATTTTTTTTATTTAGTTACCTTACATTACATAAAAAAAAACATCAAAATACACAGTATTAAATGTCTGTCTTATATGGCAGCATAACCACAGAAACTTCATATTTTTTCGGGATCGTAGGAAAAATAGTGTAGATAACTCGTTGGAAAGTGATTTCATACACTCGTGGGGTTTCCCTACTCGCCTAGCGGCTCATTCGTAAACCTTCCCACTCTCGTGAAATATGTCACTTTCCACACATATACTATAGTGCTACTACTAAATCCTTAACATTATTTTAATGATGTTAATTTCTATTATTATTATTACACACACTTTTCAAAGACAGAATGAATCCATTCTAGCTCTAGATACGGTATAAATATTCGGTATCAAAACTAATTAATGGATTTGACTGATTCTTTTTTTGTTTTGAAGCTTAAACATTCTCTACTTTTGTTTGTTTTAAGAATGATTATTTTTTTTTCGTATTACTTCTTTTCGTAAACAAATAATGTACAACTATGTTTTTTACCCCATCTTCTAGGACTTGCATGGTATGCCATTGCAACTGTATCAAATTATTAAAGTCTTTCTTATTGCCGCAGTTTTAATGAATATTTTCTTTTTTATTTTTTACATTTTTACTTCTGGTTTAGGAGATATCAGGATTTTCCTGGAAGTTGTCATTTTTTCAGTTAACTTCAAAAGTACTATATGAATTTGATTGATGATGTGCTTTAAATTTGAAGCTTAACCGAGTTACGTTTTTCTTTTAATCAAGTTTATCAAAAACATAAATTGGGTTTGAAAAACTTGAGTAGAAAAATAGAGTCACTCCGTCCTGCGGCAGTTCTGAGAAATCACCGTTAGACGGCAATAAAAAGTTGCCCTGGGATGAAGAAACTGTAGAAAAAGAGGTAAAAGATATGAGCGTAGAAGAAGAAGTAAAAGACATGAGCTTCAAATAAAAAACTCTGCTGATTTAGTACTTTTTGAGTTGACTGAAAAAATGACAACTTTCAGGAAAATCCTGATATCTCCTAAACCAGAAGTAAAAAAGTAAAAAAATAAAAAAGAAAATATTCACTAAAACTGCGGCAATAAGAAAGACTTTAATAATTTGATAAACAGTTGCAGTGGCGTACCATGCAAGTCCTAGAAGATGGGGTAAGAAACATAGTTGTACAATATTTGTTGTTGTTAATACGAAAAAAAAAAATTATTAATCATTCTTAAAACAAACAAAAGTAGAGAATGTTTAAGCTTTAAAACAAAAAAGAATCAGTCAAATCCATTAATTAGGTTTCGAAATATTTTAATTTAAAAAATGTCAATTTTTTAAGTGTCCGGAATTTAATGTGCGGCAGTGTAATATTACTGTAATATCCAGTGGATATTTCTGCGCAAATAGGAACCTAATTTAAGCAATAAACTGCTCGTTAGTACCTGGTTTATTAATAATTTAGTTAATCAAACGGTTTTGTTGAAGTATAACTTTAAGCAAGCTCAATAATACAGTTTAATATTAAGCAGAGTTTATTTTTAACGATTTTTAAAAAGCAAAATATAAACTTGATGGGGCCCATTTTTTCGAATTAACCCTAATTAAAAGTACACCTGTACTTTTTAATACAAAACTAAATTCAAAATCTTCTGTGTAGCCAACAATATGATCTTCCCTATAGGCGTAGGTTCATTAAAATCAAAAACAAAAAAAAACAAAATTAAAAAAACAAAATTATTTAAAAAAAAAAAAAAAAAAAAAAAAAAATTCAAAAAAGGTTAAATATGTTTTTGAAAAAAATTGTTTTTACCCCATTGTACCCCCTTACCCCAACCCAATTTTTACAAAAACAATCCCAGCCTAGAACTTTGGATAATCAACCTGTGGTCCAAATTTGGAGTCTTTAGCCCGAAGGGTTCTTGAGTCACAAATTTCCTGGACCTACAGACCGACAGATCGACCGACAGACCGACCGACCGACAGACAGAAATATATATATTTTTTTTTTGAGGAAATCATATTTTTTGGATATAAAACGCCCAGAAACGTAAAAAAAATCAATAAATTATTTTCCAAATGTTTTTACTGACTTAAGAGTTACCTTGGGGAAATAAAAATAAGACATATAACAAAAAAATAACTGATTTAAAATATATATGTATACAAAAAATTTAGTTATAATTTTTTTCCACAACCTTCTTTTCCTCAAAATGTAAAAAATTCTTTACAGCGATATAAGTGATTAGTTTTTTTTTTTGTAAGAAAGTACCCTCGCTCGTATTTTTCATATACACCTAGATAAAAAAACGAAGTAATTAGAGGAAAAGATAAGCCTTGCTAGCATAATTGTTTCCTCCTTTTAAATGTTTAAAGTGGTAATTAAGACTTACTGCGCCATTGAACTCTATGAAATTTTAACGATTTAAACTTTACTAATTAATTTTCTTTATCCCCCCGAAATGCAATTTGGATTCGCTAAATTTTCCGCAATAACTTATGGCTTATTCAAGGCGTTCTAACTTGTGTAGGCCAGAGTCAGATTTACTACTTTTTGCACTTACTTCACAAAATAATCCTAAATACTTCCATGTTTTGCATTCCATCGATTTTACCGTAATTTATTGCCATGGATGATCTGTAACAGAAAATTACCTTATTAAATTGAATGATAATATTATAATTTAATAGAAGCCTAATGGCAACTTGAGTCATTTTCTAGGAAGCTTTGTTGTCAGATTGATCCATTTATCTAAGTTTAGTTTTTCAGTTAAAAACATAGAAAAAGAGATTGGTAATTGTATAAGTTTTCACTAAATTCTTAGAGGACACTAATGGCAGACATTTTGCAGGAAGCTTTTTACATTTATCTCAAAACAGCTTATCGCTTTAATAGGAAATTTTGGGCTAAATGACAAAAATGTTTTTTTGTTAATAAAATGCAAATACTGAAAAGAAATAATGAAAAACTGATATCTAGGTTTTATTTATTAAGATGGATTAAATAATAAAAAATCTTTAAAGTCCAATATATTTGGCAATAGCAATCACTAAAGCATCAATAAAGTTTATTCTTATTTACTTTCTTATATGTGATTTGCCATATCTTGCATTTGTCTGTGAGAATTTACCATTAAAAAACTTAAAAAAGTATGTTCCGGGAAATTTTAAGAGATATTTTGAAAGTGTAAGTATTTTTTATATCTGTAATTGTGCAGTATCTTATTATTTTCGTAGTTATCCCAAAATCCGATACACTCCTTTATCAAAGATGTTCTACAACCTTGTGATCACTAAAATAAACACTGTTGTCAGACTTCTTTGGAAATGTCAGAGATACACTGAAATCAGTGAACTAACCAGGAGACGTATTCTTAAATTTCGGGGAGTAGAATAACTAATAAAACAAAGCTTAGAATATGACGCATAGTGTTGAAACCAACAGGGTACGATCACAACCTAAGACTTGTTCTATCAGTCGTTCTACTTCCCGGTTTTATTTTTTATTTTTATTTATTTATTTATTTATTTATTAACGGGAAAACCCCACTACAAAAATTAAATGTACATAAGATAACATGATAATAGAAACCTAATATAATGTAAAAAAAAAAATTATAATTATAACAAAAAAAAATAGAAAAAATAACCTTGCAGATAACAAAAAACTATACAATACTAAAATTAAAAAAATTAAACATTAATAAGAAATTTAAACATCAGTGAAGTTAATGCTTTTTAAAGAGGTTTTAAACGATGCTAAAGTGGAAAAAGTAAAGTCACAATTATCCAAACTATTGGCTAAAGTCATGACTCTATCCATGGGAGAATTACAACCGTAATTTGTACGGTGATATGGGATTTTAAAAAGCGGAGAAATGTTGCGCATGACCCTTGCCGGAACATTTAAATGTATTTGACTTAGTAAGTCTGGGCAATCAATAAGCCCATTAAATATTTTGAAAAGGTAACATAAATCTGACTTTTTTCTCCTACTTTCCAATAAATCTACATCTAAAAATGAATAAATGTGGGAGTAGTTATGATCAGGAATAGGAGTGTTTAATTTAAAAGCACAAAACCTAAGCATTTTTCTTTGGATACTTTCCAACCCATCAATATGATTATTATATTGAGGAGACCAAATAATTGAGGCATATTCTAGATTGGATCTAACTAAAGAATTGAAAACTCTAACTGAAGATCTAACAGAAAACTCACCACAGTTTCTTAAAACAAAACCCAACATCTTAGATGCTTTAGATGTTATATTATTAATGTGCATTATAAAGTTAAGCTCACGATCAAAAGTAACACCAAGATCTTTAATAGAATTAACGGACTCTAAGATAGAATCATTAATGAAGTATGAAAATTCAACTTTGCGAATGCCCCTATAAAAAGACTTATGTTTACACTTGTTAACATTTAGTGATAATTTATTATTGACACACCATTCAACCAACCGATTTAAATCGCTTTGAAGAAGATAAGCATCAGCGCTACAAGATACATGTTTGAAAAATTTCAAATCGTCCGCAAAAAGTATGACTTCGCTATATTTAAAGACTGAATATATATCATTTATAAAAATAAGGAATAATGTAGGAGCAAGAATACGTCTCCAGAGTGTATGATATTTTAATATATATTTTATATTCTAATAATTACACTGTTGTTAGATACCTTTAAAAGTTCCGGAGATACCAACGAATTTCCACAATGTTTTGTTTTTAGCCAGAGACAGTTATAGTCTTCGGCACGGTAAGAAAGCTCCGACGAAAGGGGGAGGTATCCCGCGCGCTCTCTTCTTTACGTCATAAGCGTCACAAGGCGTGCGTGCGTGAAATTGAGAGGCACCACATTCCTAACATATTTTTTCTATTTTGCGACTCTTATTAGGTCATAATCACACCCATTTTGAATGTTCTAATAGGCCCATAAGAGGTTAGTACTTTTTTTTCTGTCGGGTTGGAAAGAGGAAAAAATACTATCGCTTCACCTTTTCCGTGTAAATGCCAACGTCGCTTTAAAGTTTAATTTTCTACAAAATTTTAGTAGTAGTTATTTTTTACCGTGTTAAAATGGTGGCGTGGTTACTCAGTGAAAAAGAGAAGAGATGACTATAAAATATATTAAAATATCATTTGTTTCTTAGAATTTTAAACATGGTAAAAACTGAAATGCCAACTCAAAACAAAAATCCTAAATCAGTCATCAATTTAAATGTAACTTTTTTTAAATTTTAGAGCAAAATAGAAAAAATTGTTTAAAGCAAACGTTTCATAACACGGTTTTAGGGCACTAGTACTTTAGAAAACTCGCCACAAGCGGCTCGTTTCCTAAACTTTTACTCTTGCGCTAAAAACTTACGTTATGAAACTAGTACTGAGTACTAAGTACTCTTCCATAGCCACACATCCGTATGTCAAAAAATACATAGGGCTCACCACTTTAATGGCGACTTTTGGCAGGAAGCTTTGTTGTCAGGTTTTTTTATTTATTCGGATTTTTTTATATTTTACAGATGTCGTACAACAGTGTGATCACACACTGTTGCTAGACGTTTTTAAAAATTTCAGAGATACTGAACTCAGAAAACTGATAACAGTGTATGATATTTAAGTAATCACACTGTTTTTACAGGTCTTTAAAAGTTTTGCAGATAAAATGAGCCACAATAAATACACAGCCTAACGGCGCACATAGTAATTAGACAAAGGTCTTATTAGTCATGGATTGATGATTATGATCATTATTGGTTATGGATTGATGATCATTCATTCAATGATCCACTAAGAAATGTGGCATAAAAGCCAGTAGCACGGCCTAAGAAGAGAGGATGCCTTGGTGTAATAAGTTATAAACATCGTCGTCACCCTAGCCCTCTTAGATAGCACCATCTCCATGCACCAGGTGCTTTAGAGGACCAATAATTCACACACCCCTACTTCATTCTTTATCTTTTATATTACTGTTTCGTAAACATTAGCAATGAGAAATGTCGAAATGTTGTGTAGATTAGAAATTAAATGCCTTTTTATATGCAAAAAATGCTTGGGAGCTCAGTAATTTTTACACAATTTTTGTACATTAATACAGCAAGTAATGCAAGACTTTGAAACATGGTGTCAAAGAAATGAATTAATATTAAACAATTCCAAAACTGTTGCTATTAATTTTTACAATGGAAAAAGCATTATCAACTTTGATATACCTATTACATTTAGTGAAAATACCAAATTCTTAGGCGTAATGTTTGATGGCAATCTTTCTTGGGAGAGTCACATTAATTTCGTATGCAAAAAACTAAACAGTGCGTACTTTGCTATTTCACAGATGAGAGATGATCTAAATGAGGCAGGACTGTTAAATATTTATTACTCTTTAGCATTCTCATATTTATCTTACAATGTAATCAGCTGGGGTTGTGTTAAGAGTATTGATAGAGTCCTTATTGCACAAAAAAAGCTTGTTCGTTTAATTTTTAATTTGGAGTTTAGGGAAAGTTGCAAAGAAACCTTTAAACATAAAAATATTCTTACAGTTGTTAGTTTGTTTATTTACAGATGCGTCCTTTTTGTAAAACGTAATTATACTAAGTTTGTAGTTAATTCGGACGTGCATTTCTATCCTACCAGATCTGGTTTCGATTTGCGCATTCCAAAGCACAAAACTAGCTTTTTTAAAAAATCCCCGTTATACAACTGTATACAATTTTATAATAAATTACCAAAAAATTTACGGGATATACCTAATCCGAACAATTTTAAAAAAGAAGTTAAAAGATTTCTTCTGGAAAAATGTTTTTATTCTGTAAATGAATATGTATTGTCTTAATTTTTATATTTATTTGTTTATGTAACATTATTTATTTTTAACACTTAAAAGTGTATGTACAGTTAAATTTACATTTTTTTTTTGTATTATTATTATTAAGTACCATTATGTATTTTAGCTTTTAAGTGTGACTTGTCATATCTATTTTATAGAGCCATACATGACTAATAAACTATTCTATTCTATTCTATTCTATTATTAAAAAATTAGCAATAAAATCCAGTAAACTCGAGCTATAATGATGCTCATTTTTTTTTCTATAGAAATAAATATAAAATGTAATTGGGCCGCTTAAGATGTAAAATACAAGTACAAGATTCTTCTACAAAACTATAAAAATTATAAAAATATAAATATCAAAAAGTGAATTTTTTGCTTTTGATCTTTTAGTGCTTAAAATTGAAATTATTATTAGGCACAATACACTAAAAATGTGTCATCATTTTAAACACTGAAAGATTTTGGATCTATGGATCGCCAAACAACTTAAGTTATTAAATACAAGTTCTTATAGTAAAAATAACAGCACAACGTTATGCTTTACTGTAACAACTTGTATTCAATAAATAAAGTTGCTTATGGTTCCACATTTAAAAATATAGATAACATTTAAAAAAAAACTTATATAATATTTTTTTGATAAACTAAAGTCATAGGGAAGTTATTGCAAAAATAACAGTTTTTTACCATATTATACCATTGGCTTCATTCTGATTTTTACCAAAAAACCGACTTCTTCAATTTAATCTACTGATATAAGGAAAGTAAACGTTTCTTATGGGAAATAAAGAAAAATATGGAAAGAAAATTACGAAAATATTAACTTAAGGAAAACGTAAAACACTATGATTACCTTTCCTAATAGCTTTACCCTAAGACTGTAAAGACCAAATGGCCAATACAACACTGGTTAATGTCAAAAGGGCGTGTTAAATTACATATCATCAACATCAACGTTACTGCTAATTGATAACGGAATGGTAGTCAAATGTTGGCTGGCCTATTAGTTTAAAAAAGGATCATAGGACATAACCAACTTTAGCCATTTATAGAACCTTTCGTTGTGTTAATATGGGGTGTTTTAAACTAGTCCTCTTATTAGCAATTAAACCTAAACGAAAGTCATCTCTTGAGTGTTTTCGCTCATATTAGCCTTTTTTGATAAAAACGAAAAAATGTAAAATTATGCTATTATTATTTATTACTTATTTTTTTTATCGAAAACGGCTAATCTGAGCAAAAAAAACTCAAAAAAATAATTTTACTGAATCATAGAACCCTCTCAGATTAAAGAAAAACATTGGCGTACCATTTTTTTTAATTGACCCTTGGGTGTTACCGTGGCGTCCTTCACTTCCAGGCGCTACTGGCTAAGGTGCCAGACTTCCTAGTGGGCCATTCCATGACCAGCTAAGTTGAAAATTTGGAAGCAAAATGTGGCATATAGTGAATAGGTGAAAAATAAAGAAAAAAGGTGAAAAAAAAGAATTTTACTGCATTGAAAAGCAAAATCAGTTAATCCTTAAATTATATTTTATAAGTTATTAAATTTGAAGATTATTAACAATTTTTAATGTTGTTTATTTAATAACTATTAAAATTACATAGTTTTATTTTCATTAAATTATAAAACAATGTACCTAGAGATACAAAATATTGTGTTTTTATTTTTCGACATTTGTTAGTAAAAACCTTATAATAAATATATAAATTCTAACTTAATTTATTAGTTTATTGCCATACATGAAACTACAGTATCTTCTTTGATTCAAGCAGCTTAATTTTAGCGTATTAAATACCAATGGTGGCAATATAAATTAAAGATATGTATTAACAAATAACATTCAGTATTAACAATACAAAGAAAAGAGTGTGGTTTTAGAATTAACACCCTGGCGTATATCATTTCATATTTGGGGTGGCAGGTCGTTAAATAATTATTCCAATTACCCCATTTTGTAAATTATACCGCCCGTGTGCAGATTCAAAATTTAAATATCTCATTTCCTTTGTTTGAACCCTAAATAATCATTAAGTTTGAACCCCTTTTCATCTAGACAGCCTTGCTAAGCAAATTCGTAAAATTATATTGCCAGAAAACTTCGTTTTTCATGCTAAAGGTTTTTAATAGCATACAATAGTATATTATGCACCGAGTACGCGAACCTAGTTTGGAATTGGTCTAGCAAAAAAGTAGTTTGGGATATTTAAAAAAAAATGTGTGTTGAAATTAAAAATAAATATATGTTAATTATAATTAATAATAATAATAATTATTATTATTATTATTATTATTGTTTTTTGTACTTATATATCGTTATTAACCAAAACGTATATTGTATATTTATTTATTTACTTATTTATTTGATTAATTTTACAGTGTCGTGAAAAGCCCCAAATAAGCTTTAACTATGCTTTCGCGAGAGAATCGAACAGTTTTTGGGAATTTTGCTCCAACACATCTTCGATTTAAATGATATTTTTTTTTCTTATTCCTACATCTAACTTTAGGTCAAATCTAAATTTTTTCTTTGATTGGGCCAAAACTTTGGTCTCTAGGACCAAAAGAGTCCCCAAAAAAGATAAAATTTTGTTTTTGCGTATATATAAATTATTTAAATACCTATCAACTTTATTTTTGGTATGTTTATGACTCTCATGGATTACTAGATTTTCACAAAAAAAAGAGTTTGAATATTTGCCTAAAGATGGAGCTGTGGTTATTTTTTCGAAAAATATTCACCATTTTCATGACCTATGGACTCGAAGAAGCAACGCTGCTCAGAAAAAGTGGGCATGGCACATTAAACTACAAAGTTTCCTTTGTAATTTACCATAGAGTCTAACTAGATCATGGATTACTAGATTTTCACGAAAAAAAAAGTTTTAATATTTGCCTAAAGATGGGGCTGTGGTAATTTTTTCGAAAAATATTCACCATTTTCATGACCTATGGACTCGAAGAATCAACGCTGCTCAGAAAAAGTGGGCATTGCACATTAAACTACAAAGTTTCCTTTGTAATTTACCATAGAGTCTAACTAGGGGTAATTTGATTCCTTTCGGCAAAATCAATTTTAAAGTGACTGCACGTAGGTATTGAATTTAGTTTTTTGGACTTTTTATAAAATAAATTTCAATACCCATTAACATTATTTTTGGTATGTATATGACTATCATGGATTACTAGATTTTCACAAAAAAAAAGTTTGAATATATGCCTAAAGATGGCGCTGGGGTAATTTTTTCGAAAAATATTGACTATTTTCATGACCTATGAACTCGAAGAAGCATCGCTGCGCCGAAAAAGTGAATACTGTAGATTAAACTACAAAGTTTTTTTTGCTATATATCTTAGAGACTAACTAGGGGTAATTTGATTCCTTTTGGTAAAATCAATTTTAAAGTAACTCTGCACGTAGGCATCGAATTTAGTTTTTTGGGTATATAAAAATTATTTCAATACCCATTAATATTATTTTTGGTATGTATATGACTATCATGGATTACTATATTTTCACAAAAAAAAAAGTTTGAATATTTGCCTAAAGATGGCGCTGGGATAATTTTTTTGAAAGATATTGTCTATTTTCATGACCTATGGACTCGAAGAAGCATCGGTGCGCAGAAAAAATGGATACTGTACATTAAACTACAAAGTTTCCTTTGTTATTTACCGTAGAGACTGACTGGGGGTAATCTGATTCCTCTCGGTAAAAAAGAGACTCGTCACGCAGGGGGTGTTCCTGATATTGTTTACTGGGATAAACATACTGATGTGCTCATGTGATGTGTTTGTGGCGCTGTAGTATTTTTTGAAGTTAAGAAAGGCTAAAAAGTTATAAATATATAAGAGAAGATGTTATTGGTATAGTTATAATTATCTTACCTTTTTTTTAATAAAATTTCCTTCGAAATTATTCTATGTTATTTATGACAGTGGAAATAATTTCACTGATGTTGGGTCCAATTTCTGAAAATACATCTTCCATGTCTAAAGGAGTAATCGCTTTTCTTTTGTTGCAGGATGTTTTTTTTTTCATATATTTTTTTGTGTATTGGGATATTAATCCACGAATTTGACTGGGTTGCAAGTATTCTTAGGGCAAAAAAACATAAGCTCCATTTAGCTGGTAGTCTTGCAACTTTAGAGCCAAGTAGCTACTTGACTTTTTTAAAAGACATTTAAAAAAACATTGTTGATTCAATCAGCGGTGACTGCACGTCGTATTTTCTCGCAACTGAGAAGTTTATTTAAAAATATGTATATAAATTATATTATAATATATACTATATTTATAATTTTTAGTCAAATAGTACGTTTTATTATGAAACAACCTTTTATTTTATTTGGCGACCCCAAATTAGTAAAAATAGCATGTATTTTTGAACGCGAACTTACATTAAATCTCTTATTTCCATGAAATTATAAAGATAAAGCAGTGCCATCTGAATCTCAGATTCAGAACTAGAAGGAAATAACTTTTTTTAGAGTTAATGTGCAGTATTATGTGCAGTTTTAATGTATATAAGCACATCAATAAGCTTATCCTAGTAAACAATGTAAGGAACAACCCTACGTGCAGATTCACTTTAAAATTATTCTTGCCGAAAGGAATCAAATTACCCCTAGTCAGTCTCTACGGCAAATAACAAAAAAAAATTGTAGTTTAATGTACCCCAGCGCCACCTTTAGGCAAATATTTAAACTTTTTGTGAAAATCTTGTAATCCCAAATAGTCATATCCGTACCAAAAATAAAGTTAATGAGTACCCCTAGTTAGACTCTATGGTAAATTACAAAGGAAACTTTGTAGTTTAATGTGACATGCCCACTTTTTCTGAGCAGCGTTGCTTCTTCATGAAAATGGTCAATATTTTTCGAAAAAATGACCACAGCGCCATCTTTAGGCAAATATTTAAACTTTTTTTTCGTGAAAATCTAGTAATCCATGATAGTCATATACATACCAAAATTAATGTTAATGGGTATTAAACTAATTTTTATATACCCAAAAAACTAAATTCAATGCCTACGTGAAGAGTCACTTTAAAATTAATTTTGCCGAAAGGAATCAAAATACCCCTAGTTAGACTCTATGGTAAATTACAAAGGAAACTTTGTAGTTTAATGTGTCATGCCCACTTTTTCTGAGCAGCGTTGCTTCTTAGAGTCCATAGGTCATGAAAATGGTGAATATTTTTCGAAAAAATGACCACAGCGCCATCTTTAGGCAAATATTTAAACTTTTTTTTTCGTGAAAATCTAGTAATCCATGAGAGTCATACACATACCAAAAATAAAGTTGATAGGTGTTTAAATAATTTATATATACGCAAAAACAAAATTTTATCTTTTTTGGGTTCCTAAAACTCTTTTGGTCCTAGAGGCCAAAGTTTTGGCCCAATCAAAGAAAAATTTTAGATTTGACTCGTAGTTAGTTGTAGGAATAAGGAAAAAAAAATATCATTTAAATCAAAGATGTGTTGGAGATCGACTGTTCGATTCTCTCGCGAAAGCATAGTTAAGCTTGTATTAGGGACTCTTCAATAATTTTGATAAAAATAAAAATCAGGAGCTAATTGTTGGTGCAAGAAGAAGGGAACAACATATTGCAGGAAGCCATTTTGGATATGTGTGTACTATTTACTGTGAATAGTATATAATGGAATACGTAGCATTACATATGAAGGGCTCAGGGGAAAAACGATCATATTCCATTTTTTGTTGAAAATTCGTTAGACACGCCATCTTGTAGTTAGCGACCCAAGCTTTCTGGTGGCGTGTAACGAATTTTTGACAAAAAATGGACTATGATCGTTTTTCCCCTGAGCCCTTCATATCTTTGTATATTATATATCTATTTATTTGAAGTTATTGTATATTTTATATCTTTAACTTCTATATGAAGAATAACTTAAACTTTATACTTTAAGTATAACTTTGTTTTATAGTGTTAAATTGGTAAATCCGTTAATAAATACCTACTTACTTCACGGCTTGTTTATAGTTTGAACGTTGGGTAAACCACTGTAGGTCCGGTTACCCTTCTAATAAATAGAGGGGGTTAAAATGTTATGCTTTAAATTATAATTTAAAGCTTATTTGCACTGAAAAAAATGACGTTCTTGGCTAAAAGTAGTCAACACTCTTGGCAGTTATTATTTTAGCTTAAAAGATGTGTGTCACATTTGAAATATTTTTAAAATTCTCTTGGACCTGGAGTATTTAGGGCAAAAACCATTTATCTTGTTTTAAGATTTTTAAAAATTAAATAATTTTAAATACTTTGGCCCAAGAATTTTTCTTTTGAGACAAGACCACTTGCATTTCACACAAGATCAAAGAATTTTAAGTTAAAGAATCAGGAAGATCTTAGTAAGTGAATTATATTTTCATGTTAAGAGAAGGTGCTTTTGGACATATTCAAGAGTGCGAAACATTTGGCCTAATTTCATATGCCATTACTGCAAAGGATCCTTTTTTTCAGTGTAGAAGTATACACTGAAAAAAATTACGTTCTTGGCTAAAAGTAGTCAACACTCTTGGCAGTTATTCTTTTAGCTTAAAAGATATGTATCTTCAAAAAAAGTATTTATCTTGTCCCAAGAAAAGTGTCGCTTTTAAAATATTTTTAAAATTCTCTTGGATTTGGTTCTTTTGAGGCAAAAACCATTTATCTTGTTTTAAGATTGTTAAAAATTAAATAATTTTTAATACTTTGGCCCAAGAATTATTCTTTTAAGACAAGACCACTTGCATTTCACATAAGATCAAACAATTTTAAGTTAAAGAATCAGAAAGATATTGGCCAGTGAATTATATTTTCATGTTAAGAGACGTATTCAAGAGTACGAAGCATTTGGCCTAATTTTATATGCCATTACCCCAAAGAATCCTTTTTTTGAGTGTATAGAAATCACTTCCTGAAATATTGTAAAAAGTGTTATTATTTTTAATGACCAACTTTTAAATTTGTATTTATTGGTAGGTAGTTTCCTTTCCAGAGTTTAATAGGTTTTACAGTAAAAATAATAGCTGTGTTTATGATTCTTGTTAAAGTTTATTCTAACTATAAATGTTAAGAACCACTACATGATAAAGTTAATTGCTTAAAGCTTAACTTATAAGTTATTATAACACTAAACTTTATTTATAATATTATAAAGACACTTTAAGGATGGTTTACTTTTCTAATTTTTAGAGTCTTCTCAAATATACTATTTTGTTCTGGGGTAAGAGCAAAGATACTGAAACCATTGTTAAATATAAAAAAAAGCACTAAGAACATTGTTATGTTTACATCATGTTGTAAAGTTTTATTTAAACAACAACCGATACCTAACTGTTGTAGGTCTATACATTTTTGATTCTGTTATGTTTTTAGTCAAAAACAGAAATTAGTTTGAAAGCTTGGCGCCTGTTTCAAAAAGGTCTAACATTTACAATGTTCCAAAATACAGGTTAACTAACTATGAGAAGGGCTCATATTATTCGTTATACAACAAATTGCACTACCCTACCCTACTTTTTCCTAATAACTTTGTGTAGCAATTAACCGTTTTTTTCAGTAATTAATTATTACTAATTATTGTTTTATAGTAATATGATTTTTTAAACTAAATCTAATAAATAAAAGTAAATAGTATTGATATGTCAAAATAATCCGTGTTAAACATAGGAAAATATAGCCATACAGATATATGTGCTTTGCAAGCATCCAGTAAGCTCTTTGCTATAATGCTGTATTGATCTCTGCAGAAAACAAGCTATAAAGATATTATTGCTTCGTATTTTATTGTATACTTTTTTCTACTACTGGTTTAGAATGTAGGGAAATTCACACACTTTTCAAACATAGAATGAATTCATTCCAGTTCTAGATACGGTACGGCTATACAATATCAGGTGTTGCCATTGTGGCGTGTTGCCATGTTTTTTTCTACAATAATAAAGAAAACAGTAAGAAAATTAGTAGACTAAAAAAAAGGATCCTTTGCGGTAATGACATATGAAATTAGGCCAAATGCTTCGCAATCTTGAATACGTCAAAAGCGCCTTCTCTTAACATGAAAATATAATTCACTTGCCAAGATCTTTCTGATTCTTTAACCTAAAATTCTTGGATCTTGTTTGAAATTTAAGTGGAAAAATTCTTGGGCCAAAGTATTTAAAATTATTTAACAATCTTAAAACAAGATAAATCGTTTTTGCCTCAAATGCGCCAGGTTCAAGAGAATTTTAAACATATTTTAAATGCGACACTCTTTTTTGGGACAAGATAAATACTTTTGTTTGAAGATACACATCTTTTAAGCTAAAAGAATAACTGCCAATAGTGTTGAGCCAAGAACGTCATTTTTTTTAGTTTAGTTCTAGAATATACTATTCTGGAGAACAGCTTCTTTTCCACAAATTTTGATTTTTTTCCTTGAAATTCCAAGGAAATATTAATTTGTAAAAAAGGCTAAAATTCCAACTTTTTTTACGTTCTCGAAGTTTTCCCATTTTCTTGTGTAATTTTGTCTCCTGAATCTAAATCCAAAGATTATGCATAAAAAACTAAGATTTTTTTTTTATGAACATATGTTCGCAAATGCTTTGTAATGTAGCGTTTTAGCCTATTTTCAAAAGTTAACAACATTTTTGTTCATTTGAAAGTGTTTTCTAGTATTTTTTTTATGTAGAATAACACTGTGATGTAAAAATTTTGTTTAATTGAACCTAACACTATGTGTTGTTATGTTTTATGGCATTAAAATCGATTATATACTAAACGATGCACTTTAAAAAAAGCGACGGGTTAAAATACATTAAAAAATATTAAAAAAAAACTTTAACGCAAACCCCCCTGTAAATTTACGGGGTTATTGATTTCAGATAATAAAAATTAACGCAAACCCCCCTGTAAATTTACGGGGTTATTGATTTCAGATAATAAAAATTAAGAAATACACACTGAAACTAATTAGGTACTCTTTAACACGGTTTCTTGCCCTGATTGGAGTCATATGTTTTTTAACTAATTTTGGGTCGCTGAAACCGAATCTGGCCTCAGAATATTTCTATTACCTGAGTTTTTTGAGAAAAATGAGGTAAAAATGTTAAAAAATTATTATTTTATCCCTCTTTTGTTCTAAAATCATGGAAGAAAAATATTCCGAGGACAAATTTAGATGCGGCGACTCAATATTAGTTAAAAAATACCCAACTTAAAACATGGAAACTTTAAATTCATAGTTAGAATAATTAGGTATATTATGAAAAAAATATATAAAAAAAATGGATAATGTGACAAAACTAAGTAGGAGTGGAGGGTAAGGAGAAGGGTGCATAAGGGGACAAGCTTATCGCCACGTACTCATGCTAAAAATTGTCAAAAATCATTACTAGGGGATCAAAAATGAACTAAAAATATGTTACGTAATATGGTTCTTATGTAATAAAGTAACATTTTTATAATGTAGAACCATTAAAAAAAAAAACAAAAAAAATACACAATATTTTGTTTTATAAATTATTTTTAAATTGGCATAATTGCTTGTACTAAAATTTAAAAAATAAGACGTACTTTAATTTTGTTTCTTTTTCATTTATTTACTTTTTACGAACAAACTAAGCAAAATAAAAAAAATATTTGTATGCATATTTTTGTAGAAAATTTTATAATCTACAAATTTAGTCCTATACAATGTTTATACAGATTCAATAGTTTTGCCACAAAAGAGCAATTAAGTGAACTCTGCACTTTCATTTTAAGCTTTTTATTTTTTTTTCGCGTACTTACTCTGACAGTAGGTCCTTTACATATATATTTTTCAGTTAATCGTATTTTTTTTAATATACCCCAAAATTTTCAAAATCCTACTTTTTTTTAAGATTTTGAAAAAAAAACTTAATTATTTCCTGGACATACATCTCAAAAATTTTAGGTGCTGAAATTTTTCTAAGGTCAGATTCGGTTTCTACGCCCTCGAATTAGTAAGAAAAATTTACTTTCCGATCGATGCAAAAAAAAAGTTGAGATTTGTTGCCTAGTGTAATCAGTTTGACTGCGAAGAGTACATATAATAAGAACAATTTTGAACGTACATTTTTCTTTTTACGACTTCCATACCACAGTATTTCTGCTTAGCCAGCCTTGCCTTTTGACCCCTTGATTGTATTGCTTCTACGTGATTTTCTATCCAGGTAACTTTATAAATAAACCCAGTCAGAGAAATTACGTTTTATAATGCTTCTGAAATAAAAAAAGTCTCAAATGAGGAAGGGTACTTCCTCATAAAAAAATAAATAAATCATTTATTACACAGCTCTACAAAATAAAACACATTTCAAGGTGCCTGGGTTCTGTTAAAGGTCAAAAAGTCCAAACCTAGTATCTAGTTTTTAACCTGATAACCAAAAATTTTCTACTACAAACCGCTTTCGAGATAGTTAATCCCAGAATTTTTACAGAATACACAATATGTTTGAAAATGGGTACCCTTAATTTTTTAAAGTTACTAAAACCGAATCCGATAAATTTAAAATAAAACATGGTGGATCCAATATGGCGTTAAATAAAAAAAATCTATATTTTTTTGCAGAAAATTGGTGATCAAGTATTCTTGAGGTTGCTGAAACCGAATCTGATGTTAAAAGTTCAAAATCAAAATAACTGATTCAGTATGCCTCGAAACAGAGAAGGCGATAAGGCATTTTCTAAATGGTTTCAACGACCTCAAAAAAAACTAAATTAATGATTTGATCTGAATAATACCTAAAAAACTGATTCAGAATCACCCCTTAAAATTTAACAACCTTTTTCTGAAAAAAAAATATATATACATCTTAAATATTATCATACAAATACATAAATTATTATTATTTTATATTTCTATCTGAATTTATGTTTAGATACATGTATGCTCCTTAATGGTTTCTATATAGATCTAATAAATAAATTTTATGCTATATGCCGTCCATAATATTGATATACGCTTTTTCAATATCAGAAATATCCATACTTCTACTTACCTTTTAGCAAAATCCTCTATTTTTTATTGTGGTTTTCTGTAATAATCCAGATTTGTATCTCCTTACTTTACTTCTACGCCTGTGCTTTGTCTTGTTTGGGGTAGAAATGGACCCCAAGGGAATAACTGATAAAAACTTTCTTATATTTTTTCAAATATGCATTTTATCTAAGTCTGTTACCAAATACTTTTGTTTTTGTTCTTTCTTTTTTCTTATTATACACTTAAAAAAATTTACTTAGAGTATTAGTCCAGTCAACGAGAAATTCCTATGTTAAATTGCAATAAATGTACACGGGCTGATATTTTAAAGGGAGGTAGTGGATAGTAACAGAACATTCCTGTTAGTTTTTCACCGGGTGATTTGCTTAAGGGGTGTCCGCTATCTTGAATTTTGGGGGTGAGTACGGTTATCTTTCTAAATATGCATCTTACGATAAAAATGCATATAACCAATTTTGTTAAAGAAAAAATTTCCAACAATTTTTGTTTAAATCATTTTTTTAATATATTAATAACAATCGAGTTATAAATATTTAAAAATGGCCATGTTGGGGTGAAATTAGTTTTTTCGATTTTTCATCCAAATTATTCATCGGAGGATATGAGCGAACTTGTAGCTCTTGAAATTCTCTATAAGTTTTATACAATAAGCATTTTCATTAGTATTTTGGTGCGGTTACAGTGGGTGCTAAAAGTCGAGTTGCGCCCTCTGTACCCGTACCAAAGTACCTATGAGAATTTAAAATATATTAAACTTATAGAGAATTTCAAGGGCTACAAGTTTGCTTATAATCACTTTTATCGTCTGATGAATAATTTGGCTGAAAATGAAAAAAAAAACAATTTCACTTCCAACATGGCTATTTTTAAATTAACTCGATTGTTATTAATATATTAAAAAAATTATCCCAACAAAAATTGTTGGAAATTTCCTCCTTAATAAAATTGGTTATTTGCATTTTTATCATAAGATGTATATTAAGCAACTCACCCCTAAAATTCAAGATAGCGGACACCTCTTACGCAAATCACCCGGTGAAAAAATAACAGGAGTGTTCTGTTACCATACATCACTGTCCTTTATTTTATTCCAATTTACATTTATTATGTGACTGGACTATACACTTTATCCCTTTAAATTTTGAACTTTGATTAAGTGGCATCCCAAAAGCATGAAGCTGGTCTGAGGTAGAGAACTAAATTCCCAAAAGATGATGTTTTCAACTTCGTCGTTTCAAATAAATTTCTGAAAATAAGGAAAATAAACAGCGGTCAGAAATTGTGAATCCTAGTTAAAGTTCTATGAAAAGCAATTTAAGTGTTCAAATTGAGTTTTGAAAAAACGTCAACAGATGGAAAAATTAATCTTCTGTTCGGAAAAACTAGGCAATTTCCCTAAGGATACATTGCCTATTCTAATCTAGGCCCACTCATCTTACAACCCACATATTTCCAATAAATAAATCTTTACACAATGACCATTTTTTTACCTTAATACTAGTAGGGGAAAATATCCATGAATGGGACACTTTTAGTTAAACAGCTGCCAAAATTTTATTTTTAATGTGTATTTTAGTTATCAGATCTGGAAATAAAAGAACACAGTCCAAGTATTAACGCTGAATAATATTTATTTTTACCAAAACTACAACCATTTAAAAACAAAAACTTAATTTGTCCCATTCATGAACTGTACTATTGATTGGGACACACATAAAAAATTGCTATAAAATAATAATCAAATAATTATTATTATCACTATAACTAATAACAATAACCCTATAATGTCATTTGATAACAAAAATAGATGTTAAATTCTTTTTTTTGCATAGAATTTGCTTTAAATAATTTTACCATGTTTTTTCAAATCAGTATCAAATATTAGCTTGTTTTGAGTTCTAACTATTTCAATCTGTTGTATGGGTAGTACCCTAGACACTTTCTGTCCTTTTAGAGTAATATCTTATCTAAAAGAGATGGATAGGAATGAAATATGCAAATTGTCCCATTCAATAATACTAACAATATTATCAAAAAAAAAAAAAAATAGGCTAAAAATATTTACCTTTATCTATAATATTCGATTATTTGGTATATGTTTTGTGTTGTTCTAGACTATTACTTAAACCAAATTCAAACAGTTTTCTTTTGCCTATCGTCAATAAAAAATCATTTAAAATGATTAAAAAAAGTTACTTTTGACTTGATAAAACTGACTTATTAAATTTGTCAAAAACCCAGCTTCCTAAATTTCACAATTTTGTATTATTTTTTAACTGCACATCTAGGGCGATCTAATCATGGTAACAAAAACTAAAAATTACGAAGCACAGCTTAGAAACAAACACTGTCCCATTCAAAAATATGTCCCATTCATGGGTATTTCCCCTATAATATTTATACTCTAAAAATATATCTATAATTTTGATTATTTTGTTTAACAATCAAGTAAAATAATAATAAAAAATAAGTAAAAAAAAAGAAAAATAAAATAAACTCTTCAAATATATAATTTCTGACTTTCTTGTTCATAAAATAATATGTAAGCATCCCCTGATACGATGGATGTTGGTGAAATTGAAGATACCCTAGAGTCGTTGTATTCGTGCCATGTGTAATTATAGGGATGTTTACAGTAGGCGGTGTAGTGACCGCTATAAGTGGTACCACTGTCATTTGAAATAGCGTATAAGTTATATCTGCAGGGTGTGACGGGCTCTGCGGTATAATTGTTCATATGTAAACCTATTAAAGGGAAGTCTACGGTGACGCTGAGCTTTCTCTGGAACTGTTCACTTTGGGAGAAGCGTTTGAGGTGGATTACTAAGATTTTCGGGAGTTTTTGAATTCTAAAGGATTTTGTGCATTTTCGGCGCTCGTTGCATCCAGAACATGTAGGCTTTTCATCATTGTCCAACGTCTCTTCCCGAGTGAAGAATTCTAAACATTCTGTCAGCCTAACTGACCGGTCCGTTGTGGGAGAGGAAGAGAAAGGTCCCAGAATGGTTCAAATGTGACGGAACAATGGCCGCAATGGGTGCACTTAAGAGTGGATTTGATTTGGCCGGCGAAGAGGTCAAAAATGCTAGAGTCGTCTATCGGGAGGTATCTAACCCATGACTCTGCAGATTTTTCGTTATTACTTATTTTTTTAACTCTCTCGGTCAAAATAGGTTTAGGTTTTTCTGTGACCCTGTTGACATCCTCGTGAAGTCCCTCTAAAAGATACCGCAGAAATTCTTGTGCGTCCTGCTGTGCATTGCCCATAAATCGGGGTGCGAAATGCTGGATTTGGCTCTTTAGGGAAACTGTGTTTACTATGCGGATAGATGAATCTTCGGACCACAACTCTTTTATCACCTCGGCAAATGCTTTGATTAAAGCTCCACGCATACTAGATATATTGGTTTTGATATCCCGTACATAACTGTCCTTCTTCAGGTATTCCATCAAAAGTTTTGTGTTTGAAAGGCAATTAATGACCGAGTTCATGAAACAGGTGTTCCCAATATTTTCTAAACCGTTAAGACCCAAGGTTTTGATTGGACTTTCGACCATAGCCTTATTGTTTGTGATGTAGTTTTTCTCGCTCATGTTAACCTCAATGTTTTGATTAACATTATTTAAAATTACCTTAGGAATACTAATAGAAGAATTTAAATTACACCCTAAATCATAATCTAAATTATTTTTAACGGAAATGTTTATGTTTTGAAAATTGTTTAAATCAGATGAGACAGAAAAGAAGTTTTTATTTTCAGTATCGAAATTTCCAAAAGAACCCATCACGCTGATCGCATTTCCTCTTTGAATAGCTATACCCAATCGTTGCAAAAAAAAACTTCCCTCTAAACAATTGTTTGTACACTTAACTAAAAGCCTACATATTTCTTGTAAAAAAACTTTTGTCAAAGGTCCATATGAACCCAAGGTTTCGATTGCTATAGGACAAAAGTGGTAATCAGAAGACAAAAAGGAATAATTTTTTATTTTAACATATTCTGCTTTTTTAGCGGCAGCTCCACCCTGTTTAGAATTAATGGTAGAATATGATTTTGCTAAAGAATCAATGCATGTAAAATCCCAAACCAAACAGCGTCCGTTCTTAAAGGGGACCAATGACATTCCATCTGGTCTTTTTCCATCTGTTCTAGCATTAATACCAACAGGTTCCATAACAGGGTGAAGTCCAAATTGCTCTTCTTATTATATCATTGGCCTCCCCATGTCTTGAGTGACGGCCTTTACTAAATTTACAACTTAGACCATGCGTGCCTAATCCATCAACCTTTTCCCCGCAAAAGCAAAAATGAGGCTCGACAAGATTGCATCCTAGCCTTAAACCAATAGCAATTCTAAACATATTGCGACTCAAAAGAAGACCCAAACTAGAAATTGGGATTGCATTTAGCCAATAACTAGATTCTGGTTGGGAAACTGCATTTAAACGGGCTTTTTCCTTTAAATCAACTGCGTTTTTGTTTATATTTTATAGATAAGTAACACTAGTTTACAAAGGTCAACTATTTTTATGCGCAAGTTTATATACACGTTTTTCTAAATAATATTTTATGCTAAATCCAAATCCGTCAAGAAAAAAAAAATTGTTGGTTCAGTTTTCGAGATAATCCACCCAAAAAGGGAAAATTATAATTATAGAAATCTTATAAGTTCCTTTTAATATTTATAAAAATTGATATGAGGGGGTTTTTAGAGTTGCTGAAAACAAATTTAATATTTTAAAAATTCTATCTTAAACCCTTAAAGGGGTGGAACCTCCCATTTTTATATTTTTTAGGTAACCTAATAAGAATAAGAACCTGAAAATTTTTGCTCTCGATGAAAATGAATTTAATATAAAAAATCAGTAGAAATTAGAACCCCCCCTATTTATATTTTTTTAATTACCCTAATAAAATTAGGTACATGAGGGTTTTGAGAGTGGTTGAAAACGAATTTAATATTTACCAAAATTTATTGCCAACTCTTAAGGGGTTGGAATTACCCTTTTTTTTATATTTTTGAAATAACCTAATAAAAATTGTTACATGGGGGTTTTGAGACTTGCTTAAACTTAATCTTTAAAAAAAAATTATATATTCTATTATTTTAATTATCCTGATAAAAATTGGTAAAAGCAATTTTGTGACTGACTGAAAACGAATTTAATATTTTCAAAATTGTGCCTCCACCGCTTAAGCGAATAAACCACCATATTTTTTAATTAACCGGTAGATTTTGAGTGACAATTCAATATCAAAAACTGGCAAATAAGTTTAAGACTGGTACACGGAAAAAAATATAGCTAAGAGGGCTATAAGGCATAAGCAAATTAAAATCGCTTATTATATAAATATAAGGCTTCCTGTTATATTATGGCATTCAGTGTAAAAAATTATACTTTAATTGTTTAGTGAATAATAAAATATAATAAATAGTATGATATTTAAAGCTTAAATAGATTTAATTATATGTCCGTGCTAATAATTTTTATAATATAATAAAATTTCTGTAAATTTATAATAGTGAGTGTAATAAATATAATCGTTTCCAATTTATTTTTAACATTATTAGTTATCGTGTTCCTTATAATATTTGTGTCCCTATAATTTGCCACTGTTCAAACCAAATATTTTATAATGAATAGCGCAGAGCCCACTAATTTCTTTCCGTGTAGATATATTTACATCCCAAGTAGGTAGTATAGGTAAAACTTTTTCAATTTTTCTCAGGTTATTTTTATTTTTGATACATACAGTATTTTTTTATATATTAAATTTGTTTTCAACAAGTCCCAAAATCTTTATGTACAAATTTTTATCAGGCTATAGAAAAATACAAATAGGGGTAGTTTTACTTTTTTAAGAAGGGTGACAGAATTATTTAATATTAAATACGTTTTCAGCTAGACCCAATAAATAGGTATCTATTTCCCAAACTATATCAAAATAATTAATAACATATAAAAAAGGGTAGTTCTACCCCCTTAAGGGGTGGATAATATCCACTGGATATAGATTCGTTTAAATATCCTCGACTCGGCATAAAAACATATTTCCAAAAGTTTGTTTTCTAATAATGAGTGAAATAATAAAATGTAGACATTTTTAATTTTAAAGTTTGTGATTTGTTGTGGTCTATTCTTCTTACGTTTTCAATCTTACTCTTTTTTCTTTGAAGAAGACATCAATGACAGTAGCAAGAGTGAAGCTAAAGTACTTTACTCACTCCCACAAGAACAGCAATGCCATTTCCAATTTGAAGAGCAAAAAATACAAATAATTGCTGTATTTTCTTTACATTACACCTTACAAAAATTACCAATTTCGTTTAAAAGTGTAACAATATTTTTATAAAAAATGTGCACATGTGCTAGAATTAAATGTGTTACAATTTTTAAACGTTTCTGAGCTACCAGCAGTTTTTAGGCTGTAATTGTCCCCGACTCGGGATAAAAATACATTTCCTACAGTTTGTTTTCTAACAATGAGTGAAATAATGAAATGTAAACATTTTCAATTTTAAAACAAATTTGAGTTTCTAATTTGTCGCGGCTTATTCTTTTCACGTTTCCAATCTAACTTTTTTTTTCTTTGTAAGCTACAGTTAGCGTCCCCTTTTATGTGTCGGATGCTCTGAATCCCCTGCGACCGATTAGAAGGTGTAAGGTGCGCGCCGTCAACTCCAATGTAATAGTTACACTGTAAAAAATGAGACACATATCGCTTAGTTTTATGTTCAATTATATCCAGTGCTCGGACTTTGTATTTTTTAACAGGTCCGCATTAAGGAAAATGTGATTTATAGTATTTACTTGCATTATATTTAAGTATTTGGTATTGATAAAGTAAATAAAAGCGTTATGTAAGAAATTATTTTAGTATCTTATTTTTAAAGTAAATTATTAAATTTTTTCAATTTTTTTAGTAATGCATTCCTTTTTGTATTAGAAAATAACCTTCTCACGTCTACTGCAAAGAAGAAAGTATTTATTAATGTATTTTCAGTCCAAGTGGCTATTTCTACTTGTTCAATTTTTTATAAATGTCTATCTATTTGAAAACCATAAATTCTAAAATTTGGTTTAGATTATAGGTACTGCATTTTTTCCCTACTGTTCCAGTTAATCTATTTGATCAACTACTTCCTTAATTTTTTGTAAAGTTTCTGGAAGGGAACACTGTAACTTTTTAACAAACATTTGTTTTAGTTTAAAATTGGTTACACTTTAAAAGGTAAATATATTTTCGTACGACCTAGTGTACACGAAATAAAGAAAAATGCATGTTCACTATATATCCTCGTTAGGATATATTTCTATCGCACGAGTCCATAGTGCATATTTGAATGAAATGACAACTATGCACACTCATTTATCCAAACGAGTACACATAGCTTTGATTTTGAAAAAAGTGGTTTGACGTTTACAAATGTTTGAAAAGTCAAAATTAAACTCAGGTAATTCTTTAAAATATACATTTTTAAAGAGTCTAGACTGTAGATCGAACGAAAAATGTTGTTCGCAACTCGTTTGCGACAAGTCCTTAGTGCACTCGAATAATTTTTTGACTTCGCTTCGCCTCGTCAGAAAAACTTCAATCTCGTGCACTAAGAACTAAAGTCGCTTACACGTTACGAAAACTACTATTAATAAGTGGATTAATTTTGATTTCCCATTTTCAAAATTTTCAAAATTTCGGAAAGCTTTGTATTCGTGCAAAAATTTTTATTCATATTTTTGCGTATTTTTGCGTTTTACGACTATATTTTGTTGAAAATCAGTACTACTATAGCTACAAAAATCACTACTTCGTTAAGTTTTTGTAAAGTTTCATTTTTTTTTCCGTTTTATCACTATATTTTGTTGAAAATATATAGCTACAAAAATTAGTAATCAGTTTTCAAAGGGACTTGTGTAATTTATTTCTAATTCTACACCTCGCGAGTTTCCGGGAAGCGGGATTTTTAAAAGTTCTCATGTAAATTGGTATATAGGGGTTTTTGAGGTCGTTGAAATCGAATCTTAGAATAAAATTGATCCTCCGGGGATGGGGGCAATAATTTTTAAATATTTTCTTGAAAGTTACTATAATGAGGGTTTCGAGGTCGCTGCAATTGATTTTAATAAAAAAAATCTTTAAAACTGGAAAGCTTTTTTATCTGTGAGGGAACGTTTAAGTATTACGTAACGCTCCTAGGGGGGCGGGGGTATTTTTGGAGTATTAGGCCCATGTTAATGGTATAGGAAAATAGAGTTACAGGGGGGGCTGGCAAAATGATCAAAATTTGCGTTACGTAATACTTGAACGTTCCCTGAGGTGTATTTGTTATAATATTTAAATATTTATCTGGTTTTAATAATGGAAATAAAGACATGTGCAATTAGGAAAAGTTTTGATATTTTACAACAGTTTTTATCTAATTAATCCAAGATGAAAAATTTGTTTCTATTCCTTTGTTTTTTTTTGCATAAAAGTTTTTACTGTGTAGAAAAGAAAAGTTTTCCAACTTCATTTGGGGTGCGAGATTGATTAATAAAGTGTAATTTATCAGACGGGGATTTTTAACGAGTAAACTGGTTGAGTAGTAAAACTTTGGAGTTTTAATTCCATTTATGGTGTTTTTTTATTGTAAAAAAAATCCAATTTTATTGTAAATACGGTCAAAAAAATACCTTTACAAGTTTAAATTGAGACTGTTTTTTTTAGACTTTAACTTTTATATAAAAGATCTTTATTTTCTTTAACTGCATTCGGAAAATTTCGTTGTATTTTTAATACTGAATGTTATTTGTTAATACATATTTTTTATTTATATCGCCGCCATTGGTATTTAATACTTAACTTTTTGATGATATTAAATACTGCAATGTGTGTATTGTACAAAATGTGGTCATACTAACATAGAAACCGTGCTGGTACATGTGGATCACCACGAAATATGTGTTTATTAATACTGTAACATTCAATAAATTATATCACAGTTATAGTTTAGTATACTTTAAGTTGTAGTTGCTGTGTTATTTAATGTATGTTACAGTATTAAGTAAAATACAATCGGTCAATAATATCAAAATTTTGATTAGTAATAATACAGAGAAAAGTAAAAAAAGGATCCATTATAATAATTATTTTATTAGTGTGTAATTGTGTGTGGTTGCAATCTTTATATTATTACTAATCAAATTTTGGTATTATTTACCGATTGTAAATTTCTTTGAATACTGTAACATACTTTAAACTAGATCAGTAATACAACTTAACAACAACTCAAAGTATACCATACCAAGTGTGATATGCTTTACCAAATGTTACAGTAATTTTTACTATAACATGTCAGTATTAATAAGCACATGTTGCTTGGGGATCCAAATGTACCAGCACGGTCTCTATGTTAGTATGACAACATTTTGTATACAATACACACATTGCAGTATTTGATATCACAAGTAAAGTATTAAATACCTATGGTGGCGATATATATTTGTAATTTATATGGCAATGAAAAAAATTCTTGACCCTCACAATGGGTTTTTTGTATGCATCGAGGCAAAAGAAAAATAAATCCCCAAGAGTTATTAATTTTTTTTAATGGAAATATTGCTAAATGAACATGATTCATGTCATTACTTGCAGATTTTAAATATCTAGCCTGGTTAATTTTTTACCGGGCCTCAAATTTCAAATATGGCACTTTTTTCGTGTTTTTTCGATATATTTCATTAAAAATTTTATATAAATAATTATTAATACAGATACGGACAAAATTTATATATGTAATACTACTACATATGTATGGGTAATTCCATGGTAACTGTCGTTACAGCAGCAGAAAAAATTACACTTTCTTTTGGATATTTTATTATATTATTATTAAAGATTGTTTCTTATTTATTATTTTTAAAGACGGTTTGTGAAAAAAAAAATGATAATATAATAAAAGAAAGTGTAATTTAATGCTGCTGTAACGACAGTTACCGGGTAACTTCATTGTAAGTGTCGTTACAGCCGCATAAAAATGACACTTTCTTTAAAATATTTTATTATATTATCATTTTTTTTAAAACAGTCTTTAAAAATAATAAATAACAAACAATCTCTAATAATAATATAATAAAATATCTAAAAGAAAGTGTAATTTTTTCTGCGGCTGTAACGACAGTTACCATGGAATTACCCATACATATGTAGTAGTATTACATATATAAATTTTGTCCGTATCTGTATTAATAATTATTTATATAAAATTTTTAATGAAATATATCGAAAAAACACGAAAAAAGTGCCATATTTGAAATTTGAGGCCCGGTAAAAAATTAACCAGGCTAGATATTTAAAATCTGCAAGTAATGACATGAATCATGTTCATTTAGCAATATTTCCATTAAAAAAAATTATGAACTCTTGGGGATTTATTTTTCTTTTGCCTCGATGCATACAAAAAACCCATTGTGAGGGTCAAGAATTTTTTTCATTGCCATATAAATTACAAATATATATCGCCACCATAGGTATTTAATACTTTACTTGTGATATCAAATACTGCAATGTGTGTATTGTATATGTTACCATTTTTGTCAAATTTGTTTATATCTCTAAAAAAACCTTGAATAAAACAGTCTGGTTAAAGTTGTTAGACAATATTATGATATATTTCTTTTTCGTACGACCTAGTGTACACGAAATAAAGAAAAATGCATGTTCACTATATATTCTCGTTATGATATTTTTCTATCGCACGAGTGCATAGTGCATATTTGAATGAAATGACAACTATGCACACTCATTTATCCAAGCGATTACACATAGCTTTCATTTTGACAAAAGTCATTTGACGTTTATAAAAATTTGAAATGTCAAAATTAAATGCAGGTAATTCTTTAAAATTTACATTTTCGAACGAAAAATGTTGTTCGCAACTCGTTTGTACTCGAATGATTTTTTGACTTCGCTTCGCGTCGTCAAAAAAACTTCATTCTCGTGCACTAAAGTCGCTTACTCGTTACGAAAACTACTATTAACATGTGCAAGGTTAAACCCCTCAGACTCCCCACCGTTGGAGATAAAAAATATGTAATTTTTTTATAACGTAATGTATGTAGTAGTATTACATATATAAATTTTTGGATGTATCCGTATTATTTACACGAAAAAAGAGTCATATTTGGAATTTGCGGCATTTTTATACGAATTTTTTTAAAGATATTTTAATATTTTTTGACATAAAATAGCCCCTTAAAGTTTGTACCCTATTTTTGAATTATCCTGTATTATATTCATAACCTAAAAGAATTTCTTATTTGTTGTTTAATTTATAACCTAACCCAAAAAAATCGATATTTCTCATCTGCAAAAAAATACATCACGAATTTACATCAAAATTTAAAACCATTTATATGATCTATTTATCCTTTCCGAATTCCAATAAGTTTTTAAAAGGATTAACATTTTTCCTTCTGAAATATATGTGACCTAAATATTGTAGAGAATGGTGGGGTAACATTAATAGGAAAGCATCAAATCGGGTTTGGTCAAAAAATTTATTTATATTGTGAATATAATTTTAATATTTCTCAAATCAATATCAAAAGAAAAACAATTTAACTATAAAAAAATCTGAAAGTAAAACAAGAGTAAAGGTTATACAACTAATATGGGGTTTTAGCCTTCACATTCTTAGCTGTCACACAAATTTTGGCGAAGGCGTACCATTTAAAAAATCCCGACTAAGTACACATTCGATTCAAATTATTCTATTCAAAAATTAATTATATTTTTTTTTTAACCTCACATAAAAAAAATTCGCCCAAGGCGCTAGGGATTTCTTGAATTTTTCTAAAATTTTAACTATTTTAAAACTAAAATATACCATCAAATACAGCCTGTTCCAGAACTCGAGTACCGAAATTTAAGAGGTGATTCTACATCCAAAAATATGAAAAAAAGTTTCTATAAAGGTTGGTCCGGAAATGAGCCCTAAGGCAGCTACGGCCCTTCGAAGATGACGTATTGAATGGGGAACAAAAAAAAGCACCAATAAAATTTTAATGCTGCAGGGTGATTCTTCATTTAAAACTGAGCAAAAAAGTATTATACACCAAAACACCTAAATTTAATAGCCTTTTAAAAAGTAACGTTTTTGGTGGCACAAAATGTTACTTCCTCTTAATTGCATTTTTTTTTTGATAACGGTTGCTCCTACAGTGTTACACTATATGATATTTTATATGTATTTTTACTCTAGAAATCTATATTTTTTACAACAAATCCAAAAAACATACACATAGAAAAGTTTGGGGCAAAAATGTTTTAAGCCTCATATATTTTGTCCGTCTGGGCACGCCTCTGGATAAATTAAAAAAATAAATTAACATAAACTTATTGCCCTTATTAATACTAGTATACATGCAAAAGCTCGCCGCTCTAGCTTAAACGGTACCCGAGTTATTAATTAAAAACCTTATTTTTATTACAATTTTAAAGGGCCCTAGACCCCTTAGGGCTCATTTCCGGACCAACCTTTATAGGAACTTTTTTATATTTTTGGATCTAGAATCACCTCTTAAATTTTGGCATGCCAGTTATGGATCACCCTGTATGTACAATTTTCCACATTTGTTTTAATTTAAGATTGTAAAATTTTTGATGTACCTATTCGCAAAAAACTTTGCCTGGGGCGCCAGGCTTTTTTACTAATTTATATATTTACTATTTTAAAATTAGAGCTTATTGTCATGATTGACAGTCATATCTGTTTGATAGGCATTTCTGGTCAATTTTTTGAATTTTGGTGGAGGCACCAGATTTTTAAATAAATTTTTATCTGTATTGGATACGCCGTAAACATCTTTAAAAAGCCCTATGATACGGAGATAATCATGATTTAGGATATACCCTGTACAAACAATAGTAAAATAAAACTTTGATTTTAACATGAATAGTTTTAATTTTTCCTTAAAAGTTATAAAAAGATTAAAGATTAACCCACCAAGAACTGACCCATGAATTTTATAATATAAAAAATATTTATGAGATATTACTATTTTTAGTCTAAGTTGTTTTACTAAAAAGGATCGCAGAAAAAATTCACGTGTTCGCTTGTTAAACGAAATTGATAGTAAAATGTCAATAATAATAAAAAACATAATTTCTGCATATGCTAAGCCATAAATAAATAAATTAGAAGCTACATGCATTTTAAAACACTCCTTACAAAAAATACTTGTATATCTGTATAAATATTTAAACGGTAGCCCCTAATGGGTTAAATTATTAAACTGGATTACATTAATTAAGTAATTAAGGATAATTAAGGAGTTTGCCTGAATATTAACAGTAAATCTGTTTATTTTAATTAATTATCTATTAAATATGTATATTTTGTTGTTATTTAAATAATAATTTATTTCATTTTATAGATATATATATTTTTATGAATATATTTTCAGTTATTTAATAAACTTTGAGAAGAAAAACCAACGAACTAATAACTCTTCTCTCTAGAATAGGCATTTCATTCGTTAAAACTGACAAAAACGTCGGCAACATAAACATTCGTCTGTCTTACTCGCACATCTTTGTTCTAACAGAGACAACAATACCAGTACAATACTGGTAACTGTTATTGTTCAGGCCTGAATATAAATACTATTTGTTTACAAACAAACCGAGATGTTGGTGATACTTTATTTTAACGGTATGCGTATTCTAGAAAAAGAGTTATTAGTTAGTTGATAAAAACACTGTTTACATATTTTTGTTTAATATTTCTTGGTTTTTATCAACAAGACATTTATTCCCTTTTTTGAGAACATCTATTTATCTTCCTAAATTATTTAATAAACAAGTAAATCTCAGATAAATCAACTCTGTCGCTGCAAAGGATAATACGTATCAGGGAAAACCGGGAAATCAGGGAAAAGTCAGGAAATTTTATCAATCAACGTGTTTCAGATACCTTATCCAAAGTTCTCTGCTGGGTTTGTATTTGCTATATATAACGATGGGGTCAAAGGGGTAAAAACCATAAAAAACAAGCATATTTCATTTCTTTTGAAATAACATTTTTTCTTAAAAACTAACTAGTTTGGAATAGACAATAATTCGCGCGAGCGGAAAGTTTGGCATACGGGTCGGGTCGTCAGGCGAGGATGACTGCTCTGTGAGTATGAAATAACTATACCATACGTGTAATAGACTATACCTGTTCTTTGACTGCAAATATGAGACATTGGATGGCAATATGGAAAAAAAAAATACAAAAATTTGAAAACTGCTATATAATTGTTTTTAAGGTTGCTGAAATTGAATCTGATTATAATTTTTTTTAACTCCAACCCCGCAAGGGCGAGGGGGTAAGTATTTTGAAATATTTTCAATATTTTCTTCAAAATTGGTATATAAGGGTTTTTGGGGTCGACGAATATGAATCTGATAATATACTTTTTTTAATTTCATCCCCCGAAGGGCGGGGGTAGTTGTCGTGAAAATCGGTATATTGGGGTTTTTGAGGTTGCTGAAAGTGAATCTGATACTATAAAATTCTAACTCCACCCTCGGAGGCGTGGGGGTAGTTTTCATGAAAATTGGTATATTGGGGTTTTTGAGGTTGCTCAAAGATAATCTGATAATAACAATTTTTCATCATTAAATAATTTTTTTCTAATTCCACCCTCTGAAGGACGGGGGTAGTTTTCGTAAAGATCGGTATATTGGGGTTGCTAAAAGTAAATCTGATAATAAAAAAGTCCATTTTACGGGTAGATATGAAAAGTGGAAAAGCTCTGGGCAGTGTATTTATTCTTTACAACCATAATATACAAGGGTTCCTTTATAAAAAGTTATTAGGGGTTACTTTGGTTTTACAGAACTGCAAAACAAAAGTGAAAGGTTTTAGAAAGCTAGTTCATCTGGTAAATTATAAAAAATAAAACTTTTCATAAGCTGTTATATAAATCACCCTGTATATGCATATACACACGTAATTACATACTAAAAAATTATTGAGGTGGAATAATACCCTTAAAATTTAAAGCCCCTTTAAAACATACGTACAAATTTAAAAGATTTGGTAGAAAAAAGACGTAACTCCATGTTGTCTAAAATCTATAAGTGCTCAAAAATAATAATATTATAATTTGCTTCAAAATGTGTACATTTGTTTAATATATCAATAAAAGCCGATTTAAATTTTAAATCCAATATCGGCTTTTATTAAATTTAAAAGATTTTAAAATAAACATCACTTTTATTTGCTTCGAAAAACAATCTTTAAAATAAGAAAATGTAGAATATATCTCTGTTAAATTAAAAAATATCAGATACATATTATATATAATAAAAACAATCCAATTTCAATTTCACAGTCATTGCTTGATTTTTCTTTTGTATTTGTATATTAGTTGGCAGCACGTATATATTCTGGTTGAACCATATATTATCTGTCAATTCTACATTTCCCAACTATGTTTTATGACTTATAGTTCGCAATAACAACTCGGTTTTGGTTTTATAATGTTAAATACTCCATGGAAATCCCAGATTTACTATTTTCTACAAGAGTTTTCTTTTTAGATTTTATGGAACTAAAACCTTTCATAAGTTCTTCTATATTTTTAAAATTGTAAAAATTGTAAAAACGAATAAATATTATTTAGATCAAGTGACCAAATGTTTGTATTTAATTACTTAAATCAAATGTTTCGATTGAATAAAATTGAAAACTTGAATTAAGTAATAGTGCTCGGTTTGAGTAATAAAATGTCTTGTATTGAGAACTTGACATCCTTATATATATATAACTTATTTATTTCAAATAAGTACTTATTGAACTTGAAACAAATTATTGATATTTTGATATTAGTTAAATATGTTTATATCAAGTATTTATTTTTACTTGCATATTTATTAAAAAAATATTTTTTCTGTGTGGTTTTCAACTTTAAAGCACTATACAGAACTATACAGCACTATACAGCTGTAAAAATTCAAACGATGTGCCTATTACAAAAAAAGTATGTTTGTTAAATATGGAGTTGGCGCTTGTTTGCACCTATCCCTTCAATTGTATACGCTGAAATGTATTTAAATATTTTCTGTTTGATGTGTTTGTCAATACAAAAACTCCAAAAGAATTAACCAACCGTGAAGATATTTAATTGTTTGCCATTCCGTGGCCTTTGATTTTAACTAGGTTTGTGTTTATTTGCACATTTTTTTAATTTGTGTTTTAGATTGTTTTCAATTAAATTTATAATTGAGAATAACCTGTTTTTTTGCATTTATAGATGCTTTATATAACGATAGGCTTGTTGTTAATTTAATTGGTAAAAGTTTGCTAAAATAGGTAGTTTAGTTCCAAGTTCAAGTAAGCTCGTATATGGAAAATTAATAATTTTAAAATAAATGAGATTTCTCTGCTTTCAAGCATCAAAATTTGATACTTAAATATGTTTTCAAAATTATATAATTAAGTATGTAAAATACACAGATAAAACAAGTATAATAAATAATATAATATAATTATAATAAGTATGATATAATATAATAAATACTAATAATATAAATAATATAATAAATAATATTATAGTTATAGGGCGAAGTTGAGGTAGCGATTTTCAAGAATACAGGGACGGATTTTATTCAAATAAAAAATGGATAAAGTTTAATACAAATTTAAATTAATAAAAAAGTAAAGTAACATTAATCATAACTCATTAATAATTATTGACACACGAAAATTACGAAACTATAAAATAAATAGGTATCTAAAATACTAATTGTAAATTATTAAAATCTGTTCATGTGTGCAAATCGGCTAGGGTCATGTGTGCAAAAAATACATTCTTCTTTTATTTTGTTATTAAATGAAAATGATTAAAAATATGAAAAACTGTATTTTCCAAGTATTCGAGTAATTTATTTTATTATTTGCAACGCTGTTGATAATTATCTTTACTTGTTTATAAATTATAATTTATAAACAAGTAAAGATGTACGTATAAAGGTGTACCCAATGTGTATGTAGCGAAGATTATTGTATCTTGTAAACTCTCCCATGAAAATAAGCTTTGTGATTGGTTGAAATTACTTCTTATCTAAATCAATGCTCCTTTCTTACGTGGAATGAACTGTAGTACGACTTTAAACGGCTTGAAACAAATAAATATAACGTCCATTGTTATGCGTTATGACTTTCTATCGATTGTTTTGTTCTTTTAGTTTAATAATTTTTTTTTATGAAGTTTTAAAAGTTTTTTAATTTATTTTTAAAAACGTAAAAGCGTGTAGTGATAACTGTCGTAGTGTTAAATATATTTTTGTTTTGATTAGTTTTTTATGTGACAAAAATTTCTTCGTACCACTAAGCTAAAATATGGCTGCAGTTGTTTAAAGTCGTATATTTTTGGCAGTCGGTAAAAAGCTTTGCTTATATTTGTTTGAAATCAAATTAGGTGTATTAAAGAAAAGTAAAAAAATAACTTGAGAATGCGTCAGTTAAAGCTTTTAGTTTGTAAAAAGAACAAAGGACAGGAGGAATTTAGTCTATATACTCAAATCGGAATTTTATGCCGAAGGTGCAAAAGAACAAAGAAAACAATTTTAACATCAATACTGAGGAAAACAACAAGACAGAAAAGAAAACAATACGAGCAGATTGCCACTTAAAAAATACTAATAACAATAAGATAATACTTTTTTCTATGAACTTCCAGATAGAAAAATAAGTAGGATTTAAAAAAAAAATACAAAAAATATAATGGTCTAAAAATTGAAAAAATATATCTGGGGGTCTATTCTCATTTCGGTGAGTTTTATTATTATTAAGGGTCCAAGAAAATAGGACATGTTACATGTCATTTTAAAGGTTTTGTTATGCAAATCGGTTCACTGAATCTCGAGATAATGGGGCACAAATAGTTAAATTATTTTAAAATTTGTAATTTTGCAAATATAGGTTTTTAGAAAAAAGTAATATAGGACAAGTTTTTAAAAATTGGTGCAACGGTTCTCAAAAAGATCAAACCATCAATGTATTAAGCATAAAAAACCTTTTAAATGACATGCAACATGTCCTATTTTCTTGGATACTTAACAGCGCCAGCATAGATATTCCAATTTTATACCTTAAAAACATAAAAAAATTAAAAAAAGCGCCAGATAGATATTTTTTAATTTTCACCCAAAATGTTTCTACACCTTTTCAAGTTGTAAATCAGAAAGTGTGATATTAATTTCAGACAGTGTAATTTGTTATTCAGATTTTTAAAATAAATTTCAGAAAGTATAAATTATATTCAGATTTTTAAATTATATTTCAGAAAGCGTAAGTTGAAATTCAGAAAGTGTAAATTATATTTCAGAAAGTATAAATTAATTTTCAGAATGTGTTATTTTATTTAAATTTGGATCTGTAAATTCAATTTCAGAAAGTGTAAATTAATTTTAGGAAACGGATTTGTAAATCAGAAATCAAAATTTTTATTTCGGAACGTATTATTTTATTCAACAAAATTTAAAAAAAAAGTAACAGTTATGTATTATACATATATTCGGTATTAAATATTGAACAGCAATAAATTTAAATTAAAAAAAAAATGTATTTTTTACATAAAATTAAACATTTAACAAAATTAATTTCTAAATGGCTAGGTCGCTTCATTATATTACATACGTATAAATTATAAATTAACAAATAAATTTAATTTACACTTTCTGAAATACAATTTACACTTTCTGAATTACAATTTACTCTGTAATAATAATAATATAAAGTTATAATTTCTGAAATATAATTTACACTTTCTGAATTTCAACTTACGCTTTCTGAAATATAATTTACACTTTCTGAAATTTAGTTTATACTTTCTGAAATATAAATTGAAAATCTGAATTACAATTTACACTTTCTGAAATATAAGTTGAAAATCTGAATTACAGTTTACACTTTCTGAAATATAACTTGCAAATCTGAATTACAATTTATACTTTCTGAAATTTAACTTGAAATTCTGAATATCAATTTACACTTTCCTATTTACAACTTGAAAAGGTGTAGAGGCAAGCCTAATCGATTCATAAAAAAATGTTGTCGAAAAGAAATTCCAAATGTTAAAAGATCTATGTTTATAACTTTTTTTAGGTATCGCCACTGTATTTTTTTAGGAGGTCTTCCTGTTATAAAATTTTAATTTTATTACACACTTAAAATACATAACGCACTTAGGGACAGGGGTAGTTCTTAACATTACGAGAGCATTTATAGATCAAGGAAAAGTACCATTTTCCGGGAGACCTCTATACTATTTTATTTGCAACTGTTTTTATTTAAAAATAAAGTACATTTTTTTTTGAAACCTAGATGTTTGAATTCAAATGAAGAAACTATTACTATCATATAATAATAGTTTTTTAGTTCAAATATTTATTCCTAAAAATGTACAGACGAACGAATTTTTTTTAAAACCTGTTTAAAATTCTATAAAAAATCGAAGAGTGCTTAACAAGCCTTTAGCCAGGTTTGACACGAAATGTTCCCTTTATTTTTAGAAAAGAAATCTATTAGTGCACTGCACGCAATATCAAAATTAATGGCAGTATCGATTTAAAATTGACGGGTAATTCCTGGAAATGAATTTGTAATGGACGCCGTAGAGGAAGGTCAGTTACACCACATTTGTATTTGTATAAACGTTCAGAAGATAATAGTTCCTATTGTCATATACCGGGTGTCCTACATTTTACTTCCAGGCCAATATCTCCGTTATTTTAAAAGATAGAAACTTAGTTTAAAAAAAACGTATTAAATGGGACAAAAATTACTTTTAAATCTCGTACCAAAACACCCTCATTAACTCACCCCCTTAAAACCACCCAAAGTTTTTTTTTTCAAATAGCACCCACATATATTTTTTAGTGATTTTAAAAGCACTGTAAGTTCTGAATTCAACGATGTATTACACTTTGTATTTACCTTAGTATATTGTATACTTATTACTGTCTATCAGAATCAACTACAATTTTAATTGATTTTTGAGCCGTTTAGAAATTATTAGTTTTTGGCTTATACTGAAAAATGTGATTAAGTGCACTCCTCATTTGATCAGTGTAAAAAGAATATACATATTTTTTTCAATTTTAGTATTTAAATTTAAATTGCATATAAAAATGGTGTCAAGCTATATCTCAAAAAGAAGAACTAGTAGCTCTAATAATAAGGCCAAAAAACGATTGATCTGTTTTAGCTGGGACACCCTGTATATTTGGAAAAAAAAATTGAGTAAAATACTCTAAGAAATCTTCTACTGCACACTTAAGGAACAAGTATCCCAAATCCGTCACTATAGTACATTCAACTTGGCCTGAATCTGCGCCGATTGGGTCAACTGTATAATAATACAACCTTTTTAAAAAATTATGAATAAAATCTCTTAATCACCCTGTATTTATATATATATATATATATATATATATATATATATATATATATATATATATATATATATATATTTGTGTATTAAATGTTGGCACAGAAAGCATACTTAAAACAATTGCACACTATATAATTAATATGCTTAAAATGCTAAGATTTAAATTTTTAATTATAGTTGTAAAGTAATATTGTTGTTTAGTTCTTAAATTTTTAATTTAAATATAAAACAACATTAAAAAATGGTAAAATTATATACTTCCTTATTTTGTTTGTGACATAGTCTTTCAAAATACCATTCGTGCATGTTGAATTATCGATAATTTTTTTACTGTATATAAAAAAACATTTTGCTTAAGCCAATCAAAATATTTTTTTAATACAGTAAAAAAAATATCGATAATTCAACATGAACTTATGATATTACTACTGATAATAATCATTGTTATATTAACCGTAAATAATGTATGTAGCTTCACTTACGTATCTTGATAAGCCACATTTTATGTCTATATGTCTATATTATGTCTATATCATAGAGGATAATTTAAGTTATAAATAATAATATAGAAATGATATGATATAATATGAAACAGTCAGTTTCCGTGTTCATAAGCCAAGAAAATAATATTATATAAGGAAAATTTTCTGGACTAAGAAAATCTAATGTATTTGCAATGTAATTTTTGTTCAAAATGACTAAAGGCATGTCCACAGGCAAGCATAAGAACGTCATTACATTACATTTTGTTTAACATCGTACTATTCTACTTAATTAAACATCCCCTAAGTCCAGGACTTGTGTGGGCTAGTAGTACAGGGAACCACCGGCTTTAATTGACTTTCGAACCAATTTATAGGGAGTGTCCGCTTCACTTACGCCTTCGCCAAATTTTAATTAATTATTAACTGAAAAAGGCAAATCGGCGCCGGTGAGAATCGAACTCACGCTATTAACAACGTAATACATAACAATGCGATGCCGTGATTGGCTTAATGTGACGCCATGTGTCTTGTAAGCCAATCACGGCACCGCATTCTTATGTTTTATGTTCTTATGAAATCTTCTGGATAGGCCTTTATTTATTCAAAAATTACGAATGTCACGTGACCCTTTTTGCGAATAAAAACACTTCAGCCCATAGACTATTTGATTTTTGGTTTTAATTTGATATCTACATTCTAAATAAACAAATCGTACCTGAAAACAGGGTGTTTTTTATCTTCGAACTCAAAGTTTACAACACAGGAAATTCATATGCTTATTTGAGTACCATCAGTTTATTTTTATGTAAATGATTTTATAATAAATTTTATGAAACTTTTTAACAACTGTGATTATAATTTATAATATAAAGTGGCATAGAAAAAAAACACGGTTATTAAATAAAGTAGCAAAATTTACTACCACTACTATACATATATGAAATTTTAAGCAGTAACTCATATTATTGGTCCAGCTGTAAGTTTTTTTAGTGCCCAGGGTAGAATAGATTTTCCTAGCCCGGCAAAATATTAAATCCATTTATTATACAAAAAGTCGCACATTATATTAAACCATCTGCTGCAGACATATACGATCAAAAAAGACTCCTTTCCGTATAAGTTAACTGTGAGGGCAATTTTGATGGCAAGTCTGTTATTAAAACAATGGGGGAAATAACTACAATGTGGATTACACTATAGGAGGGAAAATGGGAAATTGTTTAGACTTGTCTGCTTGTTTTGACGTGAAATATCAAATATCACACTTTATTTATATAGGGTGATAATAAAATTATTTTATACAGGTTTCATTTTTTAATAATTTTGTCGTCTAGCTTTTAAAACTAATTCTGATACAAAGTAACTATAGACCAGGCGGTATCTGTTTTAGGTTGGGTGAATCTACATTTTTGGATCAATGGGTCCAGAATATCACTAGAAATATTAATTTCAGTATGCGCATAAAATAAACCAAGGGCTTCACTTTTTATTTAACAAAATGTTTCAATATCGAGAAGAAACTCATTTTTCTCTCCTTTTGGTTCATATATCTCTATTAATTTCCGACAAATATTGAGAAGGAAAAAAAGTTTTGTAATTCAATTTTATACATGATAAAATTGGTTGTAAATTGAAAAAATAATTATTATTGCAAAAATAGTAAAAATCACAAAAAACGGGTAAAACAGCAATTTTTTTGGGATTTTTTTTTGCATACTTAAAGTACACGTAGGACCTTCAAAATTCGCATAAGAAAGCTTTATGGTGTGGTGAATCATCACACCAAATTTCATCAAAATCAGCCTGATAGTCTGTGCACAATAATTTTGCAATCGAGGTTTTGAAAAATAAATTGCAAATTTTCAAAATTATGCAAAATTAAAAATAAAGCCATTAGATATTTGAAAATTTAATCACATATAGAAGAGAGCTTAAACTATCAAATGCTTTTTGAAAAATAAAAATCCGTTAATTAGGAGAGCCTAGGCACTTGTTTAAACCTTTGTCGAATTTATGCGCTTATAAACAATTGGAATAACTTTATAAATTTTTCACCCCCACCCCTAAAGGGGTGGCTTTGGAAAAAAAATATTTCAAGATGCAGTTTTAGCAACCTCAAAAACCTCTATATACAAATTTTCATGAAAGTATGGAAAATATTTCAAAATATTTACCCCCTGACCCTCAGGGGGGGGGGGTAAAGTTTGGATTTTTTTTTAATATCAGATTCGATTTCAGCAACCTCAAAAGCCCCTATAATGCAATTTTCAAATTGGGATTAATATTGGTTCATTCAACAACATTTAAAATTTCTTAAATTTTAATTAATTTCAAGGCCCCCCTGGGTAATCAAAACGACTTGTGAAAAAAATTACTGGTTATGTTCTATAATAAAGGCAACTTCCGTCCGTCCTTAAATATTAAAGTACGTAACTTTAGAACTATAGTGTTTTTAACAAAAATTAAAGGATCATATCTTCCTAACCATTTGTACCTAAATATTCAGTTACAAATGGATAGAAAGTTATGATCCTATACATAAGTACTTTAATTTTTGTTAAAATCACTATAGTTCTAAACTCAGGTCATTTAATATTTAAAGGCGGACATGAAATGTTGCCTGTTTTTAAGAAAAATTAAAGTTCAATTGTATATGATAATAAATTCCGATTTCCTACACATTTGTAACTGAATATTCAGTTTACTTTTTTACAGTGAATTAAAATCAGACTCTTATTATTATTAGGTTATGTCATGGTTGACAATAAATTTGAAATTTGAAGAAGAAAAAATTAGGCTATTCTGTCTTAGGAGTATATGACATTTTTACAGTTAGGTGCGTGATAAGGTATATTGTTTGAGGTTATGTATAAGAACCATCTTTTATTGGTAATCGACATTGCCTATTGCAGAAAAATTAAAATTTATATTGGCATCACTGCATGCATCTGATTTGAGGCGTATAGTGCAAGAGTGGCCCATATGTGGTTTTTCAAAATTTGCGTTT
>OY294047.1:11939200-12013863 GCA_958510825.1 Brachypterus glaber | reverse complement strand
TCCTTAACAAAATTGTTTATATTGATTTTTATCGTAAAATGCATATTTAGCTAGATAATCGCACTCACACCTAAAATTCATAATAGCAGACACCCCTAACGCAAATCACCTGGTGGAAAACTAATAGAAGTGTCTTCTTATTATCCACTACTACCCTTTAAAATATCAGCCCTTGTTCATTCATTGCAATTTAACGTAGGAATGTCTCGTTATTTGACTGAATAGGCAATATTTGTAATTTTGGCGAAGGCGCTTTTATGGATTAACACGTTCGCCAATGACTCAAGAAATGCTTAGGCAGAAGGCCACTGACGCTTACAAGCGTTCTATGCCCATTGATTTAAGGAAGCAAGTATGGTCGGGTTTGCAGTTGAGTAAACATCGCTAGGTAGGCATACGATTTAAGACATGTTAAACACAAGTGTGTTTTTGTGGCCATAAAAATAAGTTTAAAATGCTTTCGAGAAAACCGACCATTTCTAGATTGGCAGCTACCGTGTTAATAAGACAGTTTTTATAAATTATTGCTTATCTCTTGAAGAACCAGCTGATCAGTTACAAGCATATCAAAACATCGGCACTAGGCACTAATAGCTTTTTTTATAGGGCTTAAAAACAGCTTTCATTTATAATATAATTTTATGAATTCGGGTTATAAATGAGATATGCTAAAAAAACATTTTACTGCTTTAAACGCCAATATCTCGAAAACAATGCATTTTAGAAAAAAATAGTTTGTAACATTTTTTGACCAATTTAAAATTATCTTATATATAAATTAATAAAATACAGTAATAATTGCCTTAATTATAATCAAAAAACGCTAAACGCTACCCCCAAAATCTAATCAGCTCTTCGAAATACAATAAGAAACAATATGCAAAAAACCGCTTGTCAATATGTTATTTAGAAATAGACTTATCGAGTTTACAGACAGACAGACGGATGAAATTTTTTTTTTACTGATCCTCATAAAGGTATAAAACGCCGAGAAATATGAAAAAGACATGGTCAAAGATTTTGACTTTTCGGTGAAGATTTCAATACATCGGCACTCTTAGTAGTACTAAGTGCCTATATATAAAACAAAGGTGTTCAGAAAAATAAGTTCTATCGACTGATGTTTTAAAAATAGCAACGTAAATTAAAAACAAGTTGTCAGAAAACATGGGGCAATAGTTCGATTTAGGTACACATCCAGAGGCTGAAGCGCCCCACAGGGTGTTATAAATTTCAGAAAAAATAACCTTGTATATGCCCAAAACTGTAATTTAAATAAAAAGTTGTATTACGGTGTTAAAACAGAAGGATAAAGTCACATTAAAAAAAAATCAATAAAATCCACTTTTGTTGAAATTTTAGTGGAGCGTTAATTTTATAAATAATTTAAATGAAAGTTTGGTTATAATCAAATTATTATTAAAAATTTGATTTAAACTAACGACAAATTCTATAAATACACTTTATTTCAAAATCTAACTTGACAGTCATGGAACAAACTTTGCTAAACAAAGATAGAATATACGTTGTAACTAAAATAATTGATATTCAAATGTAATCAAAGCTCACTGAATGACAATTCAATGTGCATTTCCTGCATATGATATATTGTCTACTTAAGCCCAAAGCGGCCTTGTTCGTGAGCTATTTATAGAAACGTAATCATAATAGAGAAGTTGGCCTAGAAATATTTTCGAGGCTTTTATACATAAGAAATGTAGAATAATATTCAATTCGTCGTGCATTTTTCTTGGTTATTTGTGGGTCGGTTTTAAACTTTAAAAAAGTGTTGGATAAAGAATTAATTATAGAAACATGTTTTTGTTCGAGTTGATTATCTCAATCCGTTTACGACATACACGGTGTATTTGAAATAGCGTAGGAAATTTTAACAGATGATTCTACATCATAAAATATGACAAAAAGTTCCTATAAACATATGTCTAAAAATGCGTCATAAGGGAGCTACGCCCCTTTGAAAGTGGCTAAAAAATCGGTTTTTATTTAATAACTCAGGAACCCTTTGAGATATATCAACGAGGTTTTGTACGTCAACTAACCCTACCAAGGCCCGTTTTTATGTGTTATTTTCATGTACTTATTTCAACCAGGGGTGTGCGAAACGGGGTGGGGGGCTTATCAGTTTTTTGTCCCAAACTTTTTTCTGTGTAACTTTTTTGCAATTTTATTTTTGAAATATGATTCCTCAGGTCAAAATACACAAAAAAGGTACTCTTTTTGTAATACTGTAGGATTAACCGTTTTCGATAAAAATTCATTTGAAGGTGAAATTCCACGGTTGGAGGACGAAAAATGAAATACTAAACTGTTGAAAACCAAAATTTTAATGATGCAGGGCGAATGCACATTAAAAAATAAGAAAAAAGCCTCATATACAGGTACTTCCAAAAATCAATCCTAATGGAGCTATGGTCTCCTAAATATGCACCATTTTTAAAGGGCTATGGTAGCTTTAAAAGCGTTTTTTCGACCTACATGTATGGAAACTTTTTTTCTTAGTTTTTGATGTAGAATAACATTGCATCATTAAAATTTTGGTTTTCGACATTTTAGTATTTAATTTTTCGTCCTCGAACCGTGGAATTTCACCTTCAAATGAACTTTTCTCGAAAACGGTTAATCCTACAGTATTACAACAAGAGTACCTTTTTTATGTATTTTGACCTGACGAATCATATTTCAAAAATAAAATTGCAAAAAAGTTACACAGAAAAAAGTTTGGGACAAAAAACTGATAAGGCCCCCCGTTTCGCATACCCCTGGTTTAAATAAGTACGTGAAAATGATATACAAAGATGGGCCTTATTGGGATTAATTCACGTGAAAAACCTCGTTAATATATCTCAAAGGGTTCTTGAGTTATTAAATAAAAACCGATTTTTTTAGCCAATTTCAAAGGGGCGTAGCTCCCTTATGACGCATTTTTAGATATATGTTTATAGGAACTTTTTGTCATATTTTATCATGTAGAATCACCTGTTAAAATTTCCTACGCTATTTCAAATACACCCTGTATAGTCTGAGTAAATAATTGTGGATCACCCTGTATAATAAATTACTATATAGTTAATACACTGTGCTCGAATTTGAAACTTTTTTATCCGACTGACTGGAGACTGGCCATTTCTGATAATATCAGGTGCCCTGAGTCCAATGGTAAAGACATTTTTGTTCCATCACGTCTAGTTTTCTATCGATTTGGCACTTTGCTTGTTAGACCACCTGAATTGATACTTTGTTCAAATGGTATGAAAATCTGTATTGGGGGGTTTTTGGTACGAGAAAACCGAATCTGATATTCTTTTTGCTTAAAGCCAAGTTTTAATACGCTTCCGTACAAAAATTTGCAAAAATCGGACAAAGATCGCCAAAAGTGTGGATTTTTTCATTTGAATTGAATGAAATTTGGCTCAAGACAAACATTTGAAAATTGATATTAATATTTTAAGGTTTCTGAAATTTAAATTGATAACACAAATATTCTAACTCCATCCCCAAGGGGGTGAGGGGGGTAAATATTTTTAAATATTTTTAATATTTTCGTCAAAATTGGTATATATACCTATATATAGGGGTTTTTGGAGTCGACGAATCTGAAAAAGTGCCAAATCGATATCTCAAAACCTAGACATGATGGAATAAAACCGCCGTACCACTGGACTCAGGGCACCTGATAATATCATAAATAGCCAGTCTCTAGTCAGTGGGATTTTATGACTACAATACAATACAATATAAGTGGGGTTGTGAGGCAAGGCACTGCCTTTCAAATCACTGCGACCAATGAGATCTATCCCCTTTACAATTTAGTCCACATCAAACTTTAGGCATTTTCACATCAAACTTTAGGCTTCCAAAGAAGCCTGAGAGTTTTTTGGGGGCTACTTGGGATATATCTGCAGGTCTTGGGTATACCTGTTCTAGATATTGTAGCAAGCACTGGCTTCGCAGAAGCACATAATGTGTTCGGCCGTTTCTGACTAGCACACTGTTATTATACACGATATTTTGATGGTTAGGTGCTCATTACACGATAAGGTATATTATTTGGCGATATGTTATATAACTTTTGTATAAGAACCGTAATTTACTAATAATTATAATTATAATTATTATAATATATATATATATATATATATATATATAATAATTATAATTGACGTTGTCTATTGCAAATTGCAAATAATAATAAAAATTGCTATTGTATACAGCTGATTTATTACTAGAAGTGGAAGAAGAAATAAACTTATATTTACTGCATTAACAGTGTCCTAGTTTTTTTGGCGAGCATAGTACAAATGTGTCTAAATATTCAGATTCAGAATTAATAATATTTTGACAACAGACAACAATTGTATGTAGTAAAAGACAAGTATTGAAAAAAACTCAATTTGGTTCCGTAACTGACTTCTTCTGCTTGAGTTTAACTTAAACTAAGGCCCTTTTTGCCTTGTAGTTACATGATAAATCGATCATTTGCAGTCTAAATTTATTTTGTCTGCATCCTGCACATACATTTTATACCTGCTTCAATTCTATGTTTGATTTTAAAAAAAAGTCCAAACGAAAAATATTTTATGTTTTAGCGAAGGACTAAATTTCATCTTTTACTCTACTGTGAAGTTTTTGCCTGAGAAGAAGTTGAGAGCAACCATCACAAGAAAAAGTCGCAAATAAATACCTTATTACTGTCACTATTACTGAGTTTGCATGTTGTATCTAAAGGCATTACACAAACTATTATCAATAACATTTTAGGATATAGTCAAAATCTGTTAGATAACTGGTAACACAGGCCAATAAATTTTCTACATTTGAAAGTTGATTTGGTTCTGACAACTCATTTTGGGTAATTTAGTTATGTTGATCTCGAATATAACTTCCGTTTTAGTCCATCACGTAAGGGTTTTAAACAATCGCACAGTGGGCCAAGAAAAAAAAAGGGACAATTTTTTTTTAATAACGCTGATTTCGAATAAAATAACGAAAAAATTCAAAAAGAAATTTCCGCGCCATTAGGGTGGTCCAAATTTTATTTTTGTTTCGATTTTTCTAAAAACGTGTCAAATGGGTTCTTTTGATTAAATTGATGTAGACCATAACTTGAAAACTCTACACTTAATGCTAAAGAATGAGATTTTTGGCATGGCTTATAGCTGAAAAAAATTATACTTGATGGAAAAAAATTCTTGTTTGGGAGTCAGGGAATCTTAACTAGAGTAGGGATGTTATGGAGTAGATACGTTATGGAGTAGAGATTTTATGGAGTAGAGACTTTGCATTTATAAGTATATTATTCTCATCTTTGACATTTTAATAACAATTTTAAAATTATAAAATACAAACACAAATTTTAACTTTTTGTTCCGCTAAGGAAAAATCATCTTTAGATATATAGCAAGTACGTAGTGCAGAGTAGAGTTGTTGTGACGTAGAGATATTATGGAGTAGAGATCTTATGGAGTAGAAATGTTGTGGAGTAGAGAAATGTGGACTAGAGATGTTAATATGCAGTGTAGAAGTGATAACCTCCTCCTTTTTTGGAAGTCGGTTAAAAAGAAAAGATATGGTTTTATCAAATGATTGGTATTAGAATCAAATTAAGCCGGTTTTAAGTGAAGTTGCATTAAAATTATTGGATTTATCCTAATTATCCGGCTTACCCGGCATTATCCGAGCGTCAGATTAAAACGGGACCACCTCATGAATGTCCTCTTTAAGTTGCAAAAGGTTTCATGAAATTCCGTTCGTCAGTTTAAAAGTTATGCGGGAACAAACATAAAAAAAACAAAGTCACACGTCGAATTGATAACCTCCTCCTTTTTGGAAGTCGGTTAAAAAGGTATGGTTATATCAACTGATTAAGGATCTCTACCGGAAGTGTATATTACTTTTTTCTGAGCTTCAAAAACTGGATAATTTTTACCTGAGAATATCAATTTTTTTAGGTGTTTTTTATAAATAAAATAAAAACGGTACATATAAAATAAAATTTTAAAAATACAAATTTTATATACATTAGAATGTGCTTAATAAAAATGCACAAGAAAATATTTGAAAAGAGTAACTTTCAAATTCAGTATATTTGGCCGCTCTGTTCTACTGTGGGCCGGTTTGGTGTTTTAATTACAAACAAGAAAAATACACTTTTAACAAAAAATCTACTCGGTTTACTTATTACGTGATAAACGCATGCACAGATCGTGTGTCGCTCAATGCAATCTAGGATCTTGTGTATTCTTAGCATTTGTGTCTATAGAATTATTAAGGCAAAATTACAAACTATAGTTTGTAAACAAACTACAAACATTGATAATTCCACAAATTACAACCTCTAACTCCTATAAATCCTGGAAAACGCTACTGCATATGTGCTTATGCAGAAGTGCGGGGGAGGGGCAAGAGGGCTGGACGGCAGCAGGAGTTCCCAGTTCCCGTCTGGGGGATGAGCAAACATCGAGCTGTTGGGTCTGGGAGCAATAAACCATTATAATTCAGGAGCTGCGAGCGCACACAGACTAATACATCTGCGATTGCACAGTAGACGGGTATAATGCAACTGCAATTTCAAAAAAACAGAATGTTTACGCCAGGAAATGGTTAGGTTTGACAGAATCTGATAAAATTTATGAGCAATTTTTTTTTAATTAGGCGTATAGCGCCATGGAAACATTACAAACTATTATATACAAACTTTATATTAACTTCAGTTGCAACTCATGTTTGCCTGCCTGTACTGAATTTTATCTATTTGCGTTTCAGTTTTTGTAGTTTTTGTTTGTGTCTTACAATAAGCTTAATTCTAAAAAAATTTAGTTACTTTTTTATCAATTGTAAAACAGTTTTGGGTATTTTTTTTGTTTATAAGTACCTACTTACTTAGGCATCTAAATATCTATAAAACCGATAAAATTCTTATAAAATATTAATAAATATGTATGTTTTGTGTTGTTTTGTGGTGTTTTGTGATTTTGGGCTGTTTGATTTTTTTGATTGATTCTAAAAGCGGCAATTTTTGTTCATGTTTTACGGGCGAAAAGTTGAACTTTGTGACCCTAGGGCCAAAAAGTTTTTTTCGCCTCCAATAAAAACTTGTTATTTTTAAGCTTTTTAAAAGAAGATACTTTATCTTTACTGTAATATTTATAAAGAAATATGACCTTTTGGTCACTTTTAGTCTTGAACTAACTGTTCTTTTTGACCAGATACAGTTATTATAATCATTACAAACAAAATAAAAATTTCCCTATAACATAACCTCAAAATATATGTTAACTAATTAATCTGTATTCATCCACTAAAATAACTTAAAAACACAAAATTTTAATTGTAAAATCAATTTCAATATTTATAATATTCATAGAACAGTTTTGGAAGTATTATTATTTTCATAACAGACACATTTTAACAGAAATTAATCACCAAGCTATAGCTTTTTTAGTTTGAAAATGAAACCGCACGCAAAAGAAAAGATTCAATTGTTTTTTTTGGCGATTTGATTGGATAGCAATTTGTTATGGATAACTAGATTAGTAATAAGACAGGAAAAAGAAATATTTTTTGAAATTTAAAATTAAGTATATTTCAATAATTTATTATAATTACTAACAATCGAATAAAAAATATTGTATAATACACGGCCAAAAAGTTAAATTTCGACTTCGTAGGTTTACCCTCTCGGCCGGCTCTCGGCTTCTAAAAACCTACTCAATCGAAAAACTTAACTTTTCGCCCTTGTATTATAAAAAACTGTTGTCAGTTAAGTTCAATTTATTTTCAGGTAAACACTAGTAGTGAAGGTGCTGGGCTGGAAACATAAAACATTTAAGACAACTTTGTACCCTGGAGTAAATTTTAACTCTTCCTCCTTCCTTTAAAATAACTAAAAAATACACTTAAAACTTAAAAAAGTTTGTAACTTATAATTTGTAATGAAAAAAAAAATAAACCAAAATTTTTAAATTGACAGTGTCATTGTTAGCTATATAAATACATTAAATTTCCCAAATCAACCATATTGAAATTATTCAAAACTTAATTACTTTGTAAGCAAATAAAAATAAAACCCGCAAATAAAACTCGCAAATAGATAAAATGGCATAAAGAACTCTTTTCATAAGACATTTGGCGCACTCGTCCATTGGAAAACTGCCCGATTCGCTGCTCGTTTTCCAAACATGGACGGGTGCTCAAAATAGTGTCTTATGTAACTTGTCCTTTAATATACTATTCTGGAATATACTGTAGTACCAAAATTGTATTGGGCGCCGAAATGGTACAGGGGTCGTGAGTAAAACAGTTATACCAAATATAGCAAGTTTATTCAATGTGATCGGAGTATCGGAAGAGTGACCTGGTTTATCAAACCAATATAAAAATCTAAAAAATAAGTTAAAGCATTAGCTTGAGATAAAAATAATGGTGTTAAAAGACTTACCTAACACCAGGATGTTATTTATTCATTAAATAACTAAATTATCCCAAAGGATGATAGAAATAAATAAAGATTTTAAAACTAAGCTTCTTATCGAAAGGTGAAAGTAAAAATGGAAGTGATTGACAGATGTCAAACTAATCAATCAGAAATTCCCTAATTAAAATATTAAGTCCCTAAAAGGTAACTAATTATTTAGGTTGCGAACATGGTAAATCCAAGGTCACTCTTCTGGTGCATAAGGTAAACAATGGTCTATATGAACCGAACAAATTTAATTAAAAGTATGGTAAATACCCAATTACATTACAACTACCCCCCCTAGCTCGGTATAATTAAAGCAAAATTTTAGCGAGATATAAAATCACAGTTGCAGGAAAGGGTATACGGTTAAGGGTTAAAATGTTTCAAGTGTGATGCATGAAACATTCCGCGTTCAATATCTGTTTCTGGTTCATACAAAATATAAGTTAATTTATCCACCGTCTTTTTAACTTTATAAGGACCTTCAAAAAGAAGCATCCATTTTTTGATTCTTCCTTCAATTGCAGACGAAATTGGGTTGGCTTTTAGCAATACTTGATCACCAACTTTGAAGGTAGGCAATGGATTTTTCTTACTAGACGCGTTGCGGCGTACTGCGTGGGATAGTAAGCTTTCTCTGGCAAAATAAATTTTAACATGGTTTTCTATTTTTTCCAGATGGTCTGGGAAATCAATCATACTTCTTAAGGGAAGTTCAGCGGGAAACCCAGTTTGAAGTTCGGAAGGGGTATACCCGGTTGACACATGCACTACATTGTTTAGCAGTTGCGCCAAGTGGTTTACTTCCGAAGCCCATTTTTTATGCTTGTCGTGGATGAAAGTTCGAAAAAGTCGAGATAGTTCTTTCATAATTCGCTCTGAAGGGTTGCTGGACGGGTGCCGGACGGAGGATTTAATTACCTTGATGCCGAGGGCTTCAAGGGTTGCAGACCAGGCCCCAGCAACAAATTGTGTGCCGTGATCCGTCAGTAGCCGTTTAGGGGTGGAAAATTTTACAAAATAATCCTCAGTTAATTTTTTAAGGATGGATTTTGTAGTGGCCCTTTTTAGGGGGTAAAGTGTTACAAATTTAGTAAACACGTCTAATGTTACACACAAATATTCCACGCCCCCTCGACTTTTTGGTAAGGGACCATAAATATCCAGGGCCAGCAGGTCCCCTGGGGCCTCTGGGATAATGGCTTGCAGTGGAGGGTGAAGAATAGGGCCGGATTTGGCCAACTGGCATATAAGACAGGACTTGATAATTCTTTTTATGTCTTTGGCCATATTTTGCCACCATACCTCCCTGCGCATTGTGGCATGCGTTTTAAATACCCCGAAGTGTCCTAGGCCGGTATGATAGGCAGTGATAAAATCGTCAATGCGATTTTTCGGCACACAGAGCAGACAATTTTCTTCTGGGGTTTTGCGCATAAAAAGCACATCTTTGTGAATGACAAAACGGCTATTTTCTTCTGGAAAACGCTGAACATTTTCTCGTATTCGGGCCAGTTTTTGATCATTCTTTTGATCTTCGGCAATAGAAGTTAGGCTACGACTGAAAATCGTATCAAATTTTGTAAATAAAATTTGAAAACAACGGTCCGAGGGCACCGGTAACCTCGGAATAGGGTTTCGAGATAAAATATCTGAAATTATGTTGTCCTTACCGGAAATGTGTTTAATACTAAAATCATAGTCTTGTAATGATAAACACCACCGAGCCAATCTAGGTGTTAACATGCGACATGTTTTTAAATAGGTTATCGCTTTGTTATCAGTAAGGCAGTAAAATGGTTTTCCTACCAGGAAAACTCTCCACTTTTCCAGGGCCCATACCATAGCGAGAGCCTCCTTTTCCGCCGAGCAATACGAACGTTCTCGGGGAAGCAACACCCTACTACCATAGGCGACCACTCTTTTGTGTCCCTCTACCATTTGGAAGAGCTGTGCCCCTACCCCTACATCGGAGCTGTCGGATTGCACCCAAAATGGAATGGATAGGCTGGGATGGTATAGTAGTACTTCCTCTTTAATCATTTCTTTCAATTTATTAAAAGCCTCTACTTGAGTGGAACCCCAAGTCCATTTATTTTTCTTGCGCAGAAGTGAAAAAAGAGGTTCAGCTACTGTTGCGTAGTGTTTGCAGAAACTACGATCATAGTTCGTTAAGCCTAAAAAAGCTTGAAGTTGCTTAACGTTCCTGGGTTCTGGAAAATTGGTGATGGCGCTAACTCGGGATGGGTCACTTTGTAGGCCTTTTTCTGAAAGGACATAACCTAAAAAGTTTAGCTCTTTTCGGAAAAAATGGCATTTATTTAAACGGAGGGTTAGGCCAGCTGATGATAAGCGACCCAAAACTCGATCTAAATGTTCTAAGTGAGTATCCACATCAGGAGATAGTACTAGCACATCATCGATGTAGATTCGGACGAATTCGTCGAAAGCTGGGCCCAAAATAACAGTCATAGCTCGGGAAAAGCTAGAAACTGCCGTTTTAAGCCCGAAAGGCAAAACTTTGAATTGATATGACTGACCATTGTGCAGAAAACCAGTGTATTTTCGGTCCTTAGCACGTAATTTAATCTGCCAATACCCGTTAGTCATATCAAGGGTTGACATAATCTTGACTACAGGGGGTAAAGTCTTTAAAAGGTCCTGAACTTGTTTAGGGAGCTCAGTATCGGGCTCCATTCGACTGTTCAATTGGCGTGCATCCAAACAGACACGCACTGTTCCGTTTTTACGGACTACCGTTACTAATGGGCTCGCATAGGCAGAAGAAGATGTTCTTTCAATTATTCCTTCATTCAACATTTCTTGAATTATTTTTGCCACTGCGGGTCTGTGATGTACCGGGATGGGGTAAGACTTTACATTCCAAGGGGTTGTATCGAATAAGACAATATTATGAATGTACTCATTTGTCAGTCCAGGTTTATCAGAAAATATATTTCTATGTTTTTCTAATAAGTTTTTAAACTTAAGTTTATGTTGATCGGACAGAAAAGTAGAATTTACCACATTTTCTATATCCGTATCATTTATTAAATACGAATCATTTTGTTCACCGGGAATCGGCGGGCTTTTCGACTCGGCACATATTTTTTTTATGGGGGAAATTACAGGTGCTGAATAATCATGGAAAATTCTAGCCTCTGGAATTTGTAGAATTTTATTTTGATATTTCAAAAAAATACTTTTGTGTTCCAGACTAATGTTAGCCTGAAAAAAACGCAAAAAGTCACAACCCAAAATAATCGGATAGGCCAAGTCTGGAATGTGTAACATTTCAAACTCAAATTCATGGTCTTCGATAGTAAATGGGACTAACGCTTGGTGAGAAACCTTACGTTCTTTATTTCTAAAGGCGCCCGTTACCCGCACACCTGTTACTGGGAACATGGGAACATCTGTCATTGACAAAATATTTTCGACATTGGCTGAGAAAGCGCTACATTCTGAACCGCTGTCGACCAAAGTCGGAAATTCCGTTTTGTTAATTTTAATGGTAATTATAGGGGAACGAAACGAGTCATTTACCTCTGATAAATGATCAAAATCACATTGGAGATCTTTTTTTGGGTTGTTTACTAATGTAAACTTACCTTTATTATCGTGGGCAGTTTTTGAAATATTTCCCATAGAGGACAGACTGCCTATATCCTCGGGAACTATTAGTTTTCCGAAGGTTCTGCACATTCGGTCTCTTGTATCGCTGAAATATGCTTTTTAACGAAAGACTGACCATTTTTTAGGTTATGATTATTATTATTATGGTTCATTGGCCTATTTGCCACCACTGGCTGAGTTGTATAAGTTGTGGAGGAAGAAGAAGAAGATTGTTTATAATTATCAAAGTTGTCAGCCAAACGCAATCTGTCAAGTACATCTGATATATTACGACTGCCAATTAGTGCACAACTAATTGAAGGAGGAAAGTGACGACTAATAATCAAAATAAGTTCTTGTTCTGTGTAAGGTGGATTCAAAAACTTAGATTTCGCAAGCTGACCAAGAAAATAGTGTGTGTAGTTGGTAGTTCGATTGTACCGACCTGTTTCCAATGCTAACTTTAGTTTTGATTGGTGAGAATAACCCCAGAAATTTTGTAAAAATGCGTCACGAAACTGGTTAAAATTTCTAAAACTATTTAACATTGCTAATAACCAGTGCTTCGCTGGACCTAAAAAAATGTCTGACAATTCTGGAGCAAATAGGTTAAAAGGTACGTTATAATTATTTAATGTTCTCTCTAATCTTTCTAAAAATTCGCAAGGGTGAATTTCACCTCCTTCTGAGAACAATGGTATTAATTTTTTAATACTAGCAAGTGTTTCAGGTGTAGGGATTGGTGGGATGTTAGGGATATTTGGTGCATTCTGAAAACTAGGAATATGAGGTGCCCTTGTGAAATTATAGCCCCCTGTATTAAAGTTATTTAAATTAAAATCACTGTAAGATGGGGTTTGTAGTTCAATGTTTACATTTGGTATATTTGCATTATTTCTAGTAAAATTCAAGTTACTATGGGTATATGTTGGTAAATTCATATTACTTTGAGAATAATGTATATTACTATTATAATTTCTTTCTAGGAAGTTGTTTGATGCTGTTGGCCTCCTAATCTTAGGCACTGCACCCTGAGCTTGCATATCCCCAGGTGGATTTAGCTCTGTTGTTGTGATTATACTTGGAGCATAAATACCTGGTTGGATGGCTTGTGTAAAAACCTGTGGTGAAAGTGATGGTGGTCGATGTTGTGAAATCGCCCCTGCTGCAGTTAAAACTGGTTGAAACTGTCTTTCCGAGCTGTGGTGGGTTGTTTCACTGGTGGTTAAGGATGGCAATGCTGTTGCTAGTGACTCGATACCCCCTTCTACACTAATGTCAGCCATGGGCAGCTCCCTACGAGGACCTCTGCTGGTGCCACCATAACTTGTGCCACTTCTGGTATTTTTGGTGTGTGATGTTGGACTGTGATCCACCGGCATATTGTTTTGTGCTATATGTGAATATAAAACTTGGCCCAAGCCTGGACGGTTAATTGTATGCCTCTATAGCTCTCACGTTGGGCAAACACGTTGTAGTACCAAAATTGTATTGGGCGCCGAAATGGTACAGGGGTCGTGAGTAAAACAGTTATACCAAATATAGCAAGTTTATTCAATGTGATCGGAGTATCGGAAGAGTGACCTGGTTTATCAAACCAATATAAAAATCTAAAAAATAAGTTAAAGCATTAGCTTGAGATAAAAATAATGGTGTTAAAAGACTTACCTAACACCAGGATGTTATTTATTCATTAAATAACTAAATTATCCCAAAGGATGATAGAAATAAATAAAGATTTTAAAACTAAGCTTCTTATCGAAAGGTGAAAGTAAAAATGGAAGTGATTGACAGATGTCAAACTAATCAATCAGAAATTCCCTAATTAAAATATTAAGTCCCTAAAAGGTAACTAATTATTTAGGTTGCGAACATGGTAAATCCAAGGTCACTCTTCTGGTGCATAAGGTAAACAATGGTCTATATGAACCGAACAAATTTAATTAAAAGTATGGTAAATACCCAATTACATTACAATACCAATAGATTTTAAAGCCACTTATTTTGGATTGCAGCCTTAATTTTTGTAAATATACATAATATATTAAAACCGCATATGGCCCCAATAATAAAAAAAGAAACATAAATTGTAACACCCCTTAATTTAAATCTTTGCGTTGTATAAATACCCTTGCAAAAATATTTGTGTATACTGTTTATCCAGGGCCGGCCTTTGCATTTCGGGTCCCTGAACTTGGCACCCCTAGCAAAAAAAAAACACCCTAAAAAGTAAAAAGCTTTATCCCTGACGGTTTCTACCAAAAACAGAAAACCACACCATCCAAATTTTTGATGACTAAAAGAAAGGTCCTTACTCCAAAAAAAAGCTTTGTCCCTGACGGTTTCTACCCAAAAACAGAAAAGCCAAATTTTTGGTGACTAAGAAAAAAGCTAAAAAAACCCTCGATGGCGCCCCTCTAGGCTCGTGCCCTGAAGCAGGGGGTTCACATGATTCATACAAAGGCCGGCTCTGTGTTTATCATTTATGATGGCCAAACCCCGGTCATTTAGGAGCTATAACACAGTGATCCCCAAACGAAAATAACCAAAATTTACCGTTCCATCGTGCTAGTTAAAAGGGACAAAAATGAAAAACATTTTTTGAGAATTTTTTTTATGAGAAAACAAGTGAAATTTGAAATATGTATATATAGGGGTTTTTGAGGTTGCTGAAATTGAATCTGATAATAAATTTTTTCTAACTCTTTCTCCTCGGGGGTGTTTTTAATATTTTCGTCAAGATTGGTATAAAGGGGTTTTTTCGTTTGGGGATCACTGTGTTATAACTCCCAAATGCCCGGGGTATGATGATGGCTGAAATGAATAGTCTCCACTGCCACTAATCCCTCAAAGTAGAATACTACAAAGAAATTTTAAAATATAATGTGTGACAACCCAAATACAAGGTTATTATACTATTCACAGAGCGTAGCTCTAGAATATTATTATAAAAAACGTCCTAGACAAAAACCCTTGGATTTAAATGTATTTCAGGAAAAAACAAACTTTTTAATGTCCGTCCGTCCGTCTGTCCGTCTGTCCGACCGTCCGATGTCACGATTTTGGATACTTAACTCAAGAACGAATTTCCGATCCCAAAAAAAAAAAAACAAAAAGTTATTGGGGGTTAAACTTAAAAAAAAATAAAAAAAATTGTCAATTTTTTTTTTCAATCTTTTTTTTTTGGTTTTTTGTAAAAAGAAAAGAAAAAAATTTTTTTAATTCTTTCGTTTTTCGTGAAAAGATTTTTTTTGTTTTTTTTTATTTTTTTTTTAAGTGTTTGGTAAAATACAATATACCATTTACTGTAAATAGTATATAATGAAATGCGTAGCATTGCATATCTTAACGGCTTGTTTTATATATTATATGCTTTGAATTAGTTGGAAAATGAATGAAAAAGAGGGAAAAATAAGCCCCTTTCAAGGCCCTTTGTTGGCGTAAATAAAAAAACATAGAAGCCAACTCCAGGGGTCATGGCTCCCTGGACTTTAAGCAGGGGCCGGATCCCCCTTGAAATATTCTCAATGTTTTAAATGTTATAAAAGCTCCACAATTTTTAAATAAATTTTTATCTTTTTTTTTGTTGCCCCCCCCTTGAATTTTTAAAAGTCGGCACCTATGTACAAAATAAGTCGTTTTGGTATTCAGGGAGTTGCTATCCGTGCACTTAAACAATAAGAAGGGTTTTTAAAATGCAATAGTATGACAGATTTTAAAACTGAATTTGTCTTGCTTTTAAGATAAAAAGTATAAATGAGAAGTAATCTTTTAAATGGAAAAGCGCTGTTTAAAGAAAAAGTGCATACTGTAGTCTTTGCACTGTCTATTAACACGTTCGCTGCCAGTCGCATTTATGGTAAAAAAAAACTCTGAGCAATAAATCTGAAGCGCGCGCGAAAAACTACGACACAGTACCTTGGCAGAGTGCCAGTATGCACATCAAACCGCTTATGCAGTGCCACACTCGGTGCCACAGTAACTGAATACTTGCGATATAGCTCCAGACAACTAAGGGAAAACTCCGTCGGTGGCACTCAACCAAGAAAGAGTGCTACGTAAATTTCTGCCAGTGGCAGTGAATGTTTTATTTCCATTAAGACCAACTGAAGAGTAAAAAAAAATTAAAAACCTCCCAATTTTGAAGTACTCAACTGAACATATTTTTTGAAAGATATTCATACAATTTACTGCTGTTTCTTTAATATTTTAAAGTTAGGCCTATAGGGTACCCTATGGCTACCCTACAGGGTATCTGAATTTTCGTTTGACGTCTTCAACATAAATTATAGATTCTAATAAAGAAGATGAGGAAACCTTCAGGTATTACGTAACGCTCCTAGGGGGGGTTAGGGTCATTTTGGAGTGTTACGCCCATGTTAATGGTATAGGAAAATAGCGCCCCTGTGGGCGTCCAAAATGATCAAAATTTGCGTTACGTAATACTTGAACTTTTTACTGAATCAAAAATATAACAAAAATATACCCGCACGAATGTATTATATTACGTCTACAGTCTCTCAAATTTTCTCTAACATTTTGTTAAAAACACTCCTTTTTCTTTTTCAGTACTTAAATGCTAAAAATAGATTTTTCTACGACTGTCTTAGAATTTTAGTCAAATCGCTTGGTATGGCTTTTTAGCACGAAAAATTCTTACGGTATGGCACATTCCGTAAGCGGATGACGGTATTTGAAAACTCTTACGGTGTATAGCACATTCCGCAAGCGGATAACGGTATATGGCACATACCGTAAGAGTTTTATTTCTGGCAAAATTAAAGAAATAATACACAATTTACTGTAAAATATTAAATTTTTAAATAAAAATTAAACTATTGGATGTAAATTATTGTTTTTTAACAAAACTTTTGGTTATTATATAATTTACATATGTTACAGAATATATTTTTCTATAAATATCCATACAATTTACCACTGATTCTTTATAAAGACAATGAACTAGGTATAAAAAGGCCAAAAGCAAAAATATACCCACACGATCGTTTATGTTATGTACATAACGTAATGATTCCAATCCTCCGGAGACGTCATAAAGGCGTAGCTCGTCAACCCCCAGCTTAATTTCTTCGTGTCTGTGTTTTTCTAACGTATTAACAATTTTTCTGTTCCAAGGAAAAATATAATAAAACAACTTAAAAAAAATTAAAAAAAAACTTTTTTCTTCTTTTTCTTCTTCTTCTTCTTCTTCTTCTTTTGTTTTAGCAGTGATTTAAAGCTTAGCAATTCCGTATTTATTCGTAAATATATGGGAATTATCATATATAATTACACAAGAGGCTGAGAATTATGCGGGAAAAATTCGCTGTTTTCATGAATATTTGCTGTCTGGAAATAATTACGACCGGGGCGTCGCCCCTGTAGTAATTATTTCCTTTGACAGCAAATTTGAATGAAAACTGTGAATTTTTCCCGATAATTCGAAGAATCATGTGTAATTCGGAAGATTATTTTTTAACGATTTATAAGTGCCTATTCACAAGCTCGCATAAGAACATAAAACATAACAATGGGATTCCGTGATTGGCTTGATGGGCCGCCATGTAACTTGTAAGCCAATCACGGCAACGCATTCTTATGTTTCATGTTCTTATGCAAGCTTCTGGATATGCCTTAATATGTCAAACCAACTTTTATATTTTTTTCATCTCAAATTAATATAAATTGTTTTATTACTTATCTTAATATTTTTACGGGCATATTCTTTGATTTGGTTAATGTAATTACATTCTCAACTGCTAAACTAAAACTTTTTTGTCCATTTTTAAATTGCAAGTTATAGTTCTGTCAATAGTTTAGTCACTTACTGCAGTACTGACTAGCTCGGTACTGCGCTAGGCTTGCAAGCATGTTCATAAAAGTCAACCTATAAAAACTACCATTACATTTTATAAAAAGAATATTTTTAGGTATTTTTTGATAAATAATAAATTAATAACACATAGTTATATATTCATATTTAATTATTAATTAGTTTTAGGTATGAGATCTTCTTGTAAAAGAGAAATACTGTGTTTAAAATTTAGTTAAGTAAAATTTCAAAACAAAAGCTTGTTGAAAACTATTGCTTAAGAAAACTTGTATCTTGTTGGGTTTATGTTGACTGGTATAAAGTTTATTTTGATAGCTTTATTAATAATGCGACAAAACTAGTGATTTGATGAATCACGTTGTATATTGATATATTATTAATAATATATTGGGTACAAAAAATATATAACAGTACGTGTATATATTTTTCTGTAGTTTAGTGTCTTTTTTCCTAATACAGTCAAGTAGTCTCTCGAACACTACTTTAGGGGTAAATCAACTTCCAAGGGGTTCCTGATCTTGTCTGCGGCAGGAAAACCCGAGGCGACCCCTCATTTGCGATTCTGAACGCGTACTTTCCACGTTTGAAATACTGACAATTGTGCACATACTGTGCTTGTTTTAGAAGCGGTAAAATCTATCAGCTTCAGGTTTATATTGCCCATTCGGCTTAAATTTCGAACAATACCTTGTTGGTCTAAAATGTATAGTAGCATCTAAGTAGGGAGACCGGGGAAAAAAGTAACAATTTTTACATTTTTCTTAACGGTTTTTGTACTGTGGAAGGTACATACTTAATATTTGAAAATTCTTTTAATTTAAGTCTTGTGCGTGTGTATACTGAGATATGTATATAAGTCTAATACCGTGCGATATTAGCGCACCCTTTTTGTTTGTTCACTAAGTAGTGATCACAGCACTTTGCGTTGTACCCGCCATGGCAAAGTGTGCGAAAAAAAAATGATAATATTATTTTTTGAAAATTGTGGTTTTATTTTTTATAAGCAAGTGCGCGTTAAAGGGTTAACTATAAATTTTTAGTGTATTGTGCTTTCCCATTTTGAAATTTTTTTTAATTTCGGAAAGCCTAGTATTCGTGCAAAAATTTTCAAATTTTTTTTTTGTGTATTTTTGCGTTTTATGTCGTTTTATGTCGATATAACTCAATTTCGAGCAAAAAAAAATTGTTGTTGGTCGGTCGGTCGATCGGTCTGTCCGGGAAATCTTGTGGGCACGATAACTTAAGAACGCTTTAAGCTAGAGACTTTAAATTTGGCATACAGGTATTTTACCAAAAGTTCTCGCTCGGGATTGTTTTTGGTAAACATTGGGGTGCGGCAAGGGGGGCAAATGGGAAAAATACATTTTTTTTTAGAAAAATTTGAAAATTGGAATATATGGGTTTTTGAGGTTGCTGAAATTGAATCTGATAATAAAATTTTTTTAACTTCACCACCACGGGGGTCGGGGGGTAAATATTTTTAAATATTTTCAATATATTCGTGAAAGTTGTATATAGGGGTTTTTGTGGTCGACGAATTTAAATCTGATAATATTTTTTTCCTAATTTCACCCCTGAGGGGTGGGGGCTAGTTTTCGTGAAAACTGGTGTATTGGGGTTTTTGAGGTTGCTGAAAGTGAATCTGATAATAAAAATATTCTAAATATACTCCCTGAGGGGTGAGGGGTAGTTTTCGTGAAAATTGGTATATTGGGGTTTTTGAGGTTGTTGAAAGGGAATCTGATCTGATCTAACTTCACCCCCAAAGGGTAGTTTTCGTAAAAATTGGTATAACAAGGTTTTTATGGTTGCTGAAAGTGAATCTGATAATAAAAAAATCCATTTTACGCACGGAGGTGAAAAATGGGAAAGCGCTTTTACTGGGCAGTGTATTTAAATATAATATCATTTAAAGAAGACATAAATAATATTTTAATAATGAATCTCAATATTTTTTATTTTCGCAATTAAAAAAAAATATATATGTTTTAGTCGAAGTAGAAGCTACCTTTGAATCGATTCAAAGTTTAAAAATAGCTTTATTTATTTTAGGATGTAAAATTTGTTTATACCAATCGTTTTAGGGTAAAATATTTATCGAATATCTGTAAAATAGCCTGTTTTTGGCATTGGGGCATATTTTTGAAAGAGTAGTGATAGGCGAATTCAACGGTACTAAATCAAAATCAAAAATGGTTCTAAAAATTGGTTCTTAATAAGATTTTTTTTGCTTAGTTTTTATGAGTTCAAAAAACTAAATTAAATCAGATTTGTATACCTTTAAACTAGCTTTCTAAGTTTTTTTAAATATGTTTTTTTAAGGATAAAAATATTTGAATAAAAAGGTAAAAAGTTCATATGTTGGGGGTGAGGGGGTAAAAAAGAGTTAAAATGTTTGCTTTGGCTCTTACTTGTTTGATATTGAGAAAATTTGAGAAAATTTGAGAAAATTTGAGAAAATTTGAGAAAATTTGAGAAAATCCTGAAACCCGTAAAAAAGTGAAATACAAAAACAATAGTAATTATATGCCAAGGTAGAGAAGACATTTTTTTATAGCCGAGCCTATTAAATCCCGATCTGGGTAGCAATGAGGGATTTAAGAGTGCGAGACTATCATAGTCTTCTCTACCGTGGTTTATATATTATTTTTTTTTACTACTAGCGCATTTATTCTTATTATTTAACATTTTTAAATCAATAATAAACTAAAATGTTTGCTGGATCTTAATTAACTGCTCAAAAACAAGTAGCCTTCTCAATCGTTATTTCTGAAAACAAATGAATGAATTGATTTATTCACTGAAACTTGACAGGGTGGAATTTTTGTATTTTTAAAATGTTTGAAAACATCGTTAAGATGTTTATTTACTGAATAATTAATTCATTTATAATATTTGCCATTTTCATTTTATATCCAATGGAAAAATATTGTTGCATTTTGTCCATTAAAAATTATAAGCAATGACATGTCTTTGCAGTTCAAGGAAAATCAAGTGTCAGATATGAATTGTTTATAAAATTTACTCCTACTTGGAGAGAAATAGTACATTATTTACCAAGTGAGAGAAGTTTAACATTTTTGACCTGCGCGCTCATCCCTCAAAACGCGGTCTAAAATGTTAAATCTTCACTCACGTGGAAAATATAGTATTTTTTTTCACTACCAGTACAATTAATTAGCTATTTATTTATTTATTTTACTAAAATTTAATGAAAAAGCTTATAAATTTAAAATATCACGCTGGCCGTTCGCGGCCATTAAAAAAACAAATGAATAACCTGACATTTCTGGCAGAAATTTTCTGGTGAGCTGCTAAAATTATTAAGTTAGAAAGTGTTTCCATGTTAAGTGTAATAAAATATATAAAAATGGAAAGTGAAATGCAAAGGGATGATTCTGGTACTCCCTCAGAAATAAGGGGACAGGCGAACTGTGAGGGAGAATCTATTGCCTCAAAAATCAATATATGGGGTTTATACCTCTAGTAATCTATGATCGTTACGGTAATATATGGGTTGTATAATCTATGGTTGAATATGATGGACCAATGATTTTCACTTTTCGAAGTGTTTTTTGTAAAACATGTTTTATAGGTACTAATTTAGTTAATATTTTTTAATTTATCATGCAATAAATAAATTTGGTGCCTAAAGACACTTGTAAATAGCAATGTGATTTAATAATTAAGTGAAACGTCAGATGCCAAAACAGCTGAATAAAAATTCATTATTAACCATGATGCAATTTCATTATTTTTAGAACCTCTGACGTCATAGGAGGAGAAATAATATTTCTACCAATGAAAAGAACAGTAATAAAGATGTGCTCTTAGGCTGGTAGTGAAAAAAAAATATTATTGCTATAGGTGAAGAAAATTGATTTCACAGTCTGAAAACATGATAAATAATGTTATGTTCTAAAGCAAGTAGATTTGTGATACAACCCCAAACGCATTAGCTAGTCAAAATCCTATGACGTACCAGTATATCATAAAATATGATAGTATAGTATATTCTATAACTAGTATGGAATAGACAATATTCCGCGGGAGCGAAAAGTTCGTCATACGAGCCGGCAGGCAAGTATGACGGTCCCGCGAGCGTGGAATGACTATTCCATACGTGTTGTAGACTATACTTTTTCTTCGACTGCAAATATGAAACACTGTATGGCTTTAAACTGCGGACAAGGTTAAAATCAATGTTTTTTGTGACTCGAAATTGTAAGTGCAACAAAACACATATTTTTAAATAAAGCTATTAATGTTATTTAATAATTTTATCAAATCAGTACTTAAAAAAGATTTTTATTTAATTTTAGCACATCTTTACAAATTATAATGCAAAAATTGAAGGTTATGTCAGATTGTTGTGACAGATATCAAGGTTTAAATATTTAACAATAGATGGAGCAGTTTTAATTTTTTTAACTAAATTTATAAAAAACTGGTCAAATATTAAGAAAAACTAATAAACTTTATGTAATTTTAACTCAAAACTTTAAATTGCATTAAATTATTCAATATTTCGTAGTAAAATATATAATTTTTTGCTAATTTTGCTACAGTTTTCTTTACTTTTATAAACAAGAGATGGCACTACATGTGCTTATTCTAACACTTGATATGGAATATTCATACCATAAAAAGCTAGAATGGATTCATTCTGTGTTTAAAAAGTGTGTGTACTTGCTTACATTCTAAAGCAGTCGTAGAAAAACAAATTTTTCTAGTTAGTTATTTGTTTAGAATCAACAAAAAAACGCAGAACTTTAAAAATCACGTATAATAGAAAAATTTCATTAAGAAATGTATTCAGACTTTTTAGGGCACTTCTTGATAAAAAAATCTGAGTCTCCGTTTAAAAAACACATTTTTTTGTCAAAGTTTGAAGCAATAAGTATCCAAAGTTTGGGATAAAAAGTGTCAAGTTCAAAAAAGTTCGATTTAAATTTTTCGGAAAATATTTTCTGGAATTTTTTGTGCCATTAATAACTCCCATTAATCTATATAAAATGCCAAAGGTTTCAAATTTATGTCTTGTACAAAAAAAACAGTTTTTTCGGGTTTCCAAAAATTATCTATTTTAGACTTATAACCTTTTGATCCTACATGCCTCACTTCTACCAATCAATCTACCTAATGGATCTTTCAGGTTTACTCTCCAAACGTACTAGACTTTTATTTTAAGCCTTAAATTCATATTTTAAACTAAGCAGTTTCGAATATCAAACCTACCCATTAGGAAAATTAATCTTTTGGAAATGAGAGTATTCAGAAAATGAAATGTAATCATACTGCTGAGATAAAAAGATTTTCTCGTTTTTCAGCTATCGGTTGTAATATTACAGGTCGACTCGGAAAATAGTACTTTTCCGAGACCTTATTAATGGTTGAGGCACGAAGTGCGGAAACCATTTATAGGTCTAGGAAAAGTACCATTTTTCGGGAGACTTGTACACTATTTTATTCGTAACTGTTTTTATTTAAAAATAAAGTACCTTACTAATTTTTTTGAAACTTGGGTGTTTAAATTCAAATAAAGAAAATAATACTATAATACTTTGTTTTTTAGTTCTTTTCATAGATAGATAGATAGATAGATAGATAGATTTATTGTCATACGGGGACCTAACAAATAGGTATTTTATATCTAAGACAGTTTAATTTAACATATTTTTTTTATTTGGCTATAACTTAATTTTTTTCTTAAAAGCTTTTTCCTGACATTTTCTTTAAAAAATTTCTTGTACAGCTTTAATTTTTTTATTCTATGTTCTTGAGATTTACTTTTTTATAGTTTTCAAGAGTTATATTTTACCATATTCTTGGAAATTTTGATTAAATTTTACGGATATTTTGATATTACCTTGTTAACATTTTTCCTGTAAATATTACAGTAAAGGTACAGTACAGCATCTTCTTTTAAAAAGCTTAAAAATAACAAGTTTTAGTTAGCGAGCGAAAAAAACTTTTGGCTCTTGGGCCACAAACTTTTCGCCAGTAAAACATGAACGAAAAGTTTCGCTTTTAGAATCAATCGAATAAAAAAATTTATAGCTAAAGGACACGATGTGTCCGACACTTACCTAAGTGAGTCACCTAGACACAAGACTACTAATTTTATAGAGTGATTCCATAAAAAAATGATTTGTTAAATTATCACACATAAATGTCAAAAATATTATTAATAAAATAATGTTTATGGACCTCAGCTCCGCTACAATCCACAAAATACGACCTCACTACAGAAAAATTCACTTACCTCTAATAGAAACGCAAATAACTATTGCGCTCCTAGTTGAGATAAGTGAATTTTTCTGTGTGAGATCGTATTTGTGGACCGAAGCGGAGCTGAGGACCATAAACACGACCGAAGACAGATAAAACTCACCTAGGAGTAGCGCATTACGTTTTCCTCACTACCAAGGAGTTAAAATATTGTTTTATTAATAATATTTTCGACATTTATATGTGTGACAATTCAAGGAATATTTTTTTTATGGAACCACTTTATAAAATTAAAAATAGATGTCCCCCTGCGGTAAGTGTCGGTCACTTAGTGTCCTTGCACGGTAAATCGTTTTTTCTGTATTTAGTTACGGTTTTGTTTGTATTGATTTCATTTATCACTAAGTGTGCTCGATATAGTACTTTCCATTACTGTCGACTTTTTGGTTAAGTAATGTTAACTTACCTAGTTGGTGTCAACTAGGTAAGGTGAAATTACTTAACCAAAAAGTGGACAGTAATCGAAAGTACTACATCTAACAAACTTAGTAATATATCAAATTAATACAAATAATACCCTTACTAAAGACAGAAAAAACGATTTACCGCTCAAAGTCACTTACAGCGGGAGTCAAGTATAGGTACCTACTGATATTAAAAATATGTATTTTTACAAAACAGAAGAAATAATCTTGTATTATACCTAATAGTAATTAACAGCTAAATAAAATATTTTTTAATATTAAGAGAAGAACACTCGCAATTTTTAAAGCGTTCCTGAGTTATTGTGCTTTTTTCTCGGACGAATCGACATAAAAAATAATCTGAATGTTCATTTGGTTTTATCTATCAATCTTTCTGGAAAAATTAGTTAAAATTTCTTTTGGTGTAGAGGATCATTTTATTCGAGAAAATAAGTTCGTTTATAACAAAATTAGGTCGGAACAGAAAAGCGCTCTAATGCTTTTTTTTGTTCATTGTTCGGTTTTTGTGAATAAATTGTAATGAAAAGGTAATTTATATCAATAAACTGTTATTAGTCGTCAAAATAAGGTCTGATTTAGTTGCGCAAGTACGGGGCAATTCGCCAAAAGAAAATTAAAAAAAAAAGAAAAAATTTAATATTTTTTTTTATTTTTTTTAGATTTTTTTTAAATAATTTTATTTTTTATTATTCTTTTTTCAAAAAAAGATCTTTTTCTTTTGAAAATATTTTTTTAAGTATTTGGGAAAATGTAATATACCATTTACTGTGAATAATATGTAATGGAATGCGTAGCATTACATATATTCACGGCTTGTTTTATTAATAATATTATTGACATTTATATGTGTGACAATTCAAGAAATTATTTTTTTATGGAATTACTCTATAAAATTAGAAATAGTAGTCCTGTGTCTACATGCCCCCCTGCGGTAAGTGTTGCATACTTAGTGTCCTTGCGCGGTAAATCGTTTTTTCTGTCTTTAGTTACGGTTTTGGTTGTATTGATTTCATCTATCACTAAGTGTGCTCGATATAGTACTTTCCCTTACTGTCGTCTTTTTGATTAAATAATGTCAACTTACCTAGTTGGTAGTGAGGAATAGTATATTATTCAATGAGCGTATAATAATTGCTATTAATCAATGAGGGTCAATTTTGGGACACGAGCCGAAAGGCGAGTGACCTAATCACCCGAATGATTAATAGCTATTATACGCTAGTAGAATACTATACTTTATCCACGGCCGTTTCGGGTTTTAAACGGTTTATTTTTACAGACCCCTGTTTAATAGGCCTATTAATCATGGCCCTGGATAATAGTATATTATTCAACGAGGGTATAATAATTGATATTAATCAGTTAGGGTGAATTTTGGGACTCGAGCCGATAGGCGAGCGGCCTAATCACACGAATGATTAATGGATATTATACGCGAGTAGAATACTATACTTTATCTACGGCCGTTTTGGGTTTTAAAAGGTTTAATTTTACAGACCCGTGATTAATAGGCCTATTCATCACGGCCGTGGATAATAGTATATTATTCAACGAGCGTATAATAATTAATATTAATCAGTGAGGGTGAATTTTGGGACACGAGCCGATAGGCGAGGGGCCTAATCACCCGAATGATTAATAGATATTATACTCGAGTAGAATACTATACTTTATCCACAGCCGTTTCGGGTTTTAAACGGTTTATATTTACAGACCCGTGATTAATACGCCTATTAATCACGGCCGTGGATAAAGGTATGATGAACAAAAATCTAAAAATTAAACTTTCCTAAAAACGGCTTTAAATTTTTTTTACGTAAATAGCAAACTACAAACGTAACATATTATGTTGTTAACAATGTGCAATTTCTAGTTGTCTCTACAAAAGTTATAACTTTTTATAGAAATATAAAGTTGAAAAATATGTTTTTTTTGCAATTTTGGCAATAATCAAAATATTAAAACATTTTCGTGAGAAAGAGTGATGCAACCGTACAATTTTTACTTTATTTTTTTAACAAAAGAACACACTGTTTTATTTTTTGTAATTAGCCATTAAGACCCATAGACCTCTGGAATAATTTATTATTTTAAAGACTGTGCAAATTAATGCTTTGTTATCTATTTTAATTTGGAAACAATGAGGATAATTAGTGGAGCATTATTCTCGTAGTCTTAATATCGCACTCCTGTTCAAAAAGGCAGAGAGCTGTCTAATAACATTTTATGTACACCCGCTAGAAAAATGCCTTATTTGTGTTACTGTTTTAACAATTAAAACGGATCGTATATAAGCAGTTAAGTAGTTGTTTCACTTAAAAGTCAAAATTGTTTAGTTTTAATTTTTAAAATTGTGGTGGAAATTCACTCAAGGCTTTTACTGAATTAGTGCCTTTAGGCTCTATTAAATTCAGTTTTTGTTCACAGTAATTATTACTTTTTTTCATTATCCATGAAAAAAAGTTATTGAATATCATTATTAATTGTGGGATCAAAGTATTCATTTACTGCGGGCTCGAAATTTTTTAAAAAACCAGTTTTTAAAATAAATAGTCACATTGTTAATTTTAAAGTTTAAAGTTTATAAAAATTCTTCCCGCATTTCATATAAATATAAACTTTTGTGCCAACTCGCTGCCTAAGGGAACTATGGTACTTTTAAGGGACATTTTTAAGCTTATTTCTTAAATCATAACTTAGAAACTGTTTAAACTAATTTGATTCAACAGTACCGTATGCTTCGTTTAACATTATATGGTTAAATCAAGCATACGGTACAAATAATGTTTGACCGTTTCCGGAATGCCTCGTTGAAGGTGTTTACTATATGATGCCACGAATCATGCAACAACAATGTGTTAAAATTGTTCAAAACCAATTAATTAAATAATATTTTTATGTTTAAAATGTTAAATTTGATTTTTTTTTTGAAAAAAAAATAGCTGTTGAATTTTTTCTCGAAGTTTAGATTTTTTTTTAATTTAGATCTTTTATTTCGTTTTATGTATTATTATAACAATAAATTATTTTTAATAATTATCGATTAAGGGAACGTTTAAGCATTACGTAACGGAAATTGTACCAAAATTTATACACTTCATACCTCGGTTCTCCCGTTATTCAAGGCTGTAGAGATTTCATATTTTGACTACCCCTCCCTAATAGGGGGTGTGTTAGGGGGGTTAGCCAAAATAGGAAATCTCTATAATCTATAAAAACGCTAGAACCGGGGTATGAAGTGTATGAATTTTGGTTCAATTTGCGTTACGTAATACTTGAACATTCCCTAATATAAAATTTTGTCTTTGGTAATAAACAATATAAAAATGTAAAAAAATAATAGTTTTATTGCCTTTAACTCTTATTTTACACATAAAATTAAAAAATGGTTATTTTTGCATTAAGAGTGCAAAATAACTGGAATTTGCTGATCGAGGCGTCTAGCTAGATCAGCAATCACGCGAAAGCAAAAATCACATTTTGCGCTCGTATTACAAACAACATTTTTTCTACAATCTAAAGTAAATAAATCAATAAATTTCAGACAGTAAGTTGCCTTACAAGGTTGCAGAACTTGAGTACAATTTTCTGCAAATCTGTTAGTGTAAAAGTAAAATCCTAATCACATAATCCTCCATAATTCCTTCGTAACAACAAGTATATAGCACAAAAATATTTAGCACAAGAAATTGAGATTTGATTCAAAATAAATAATAATTTCATATTAAAAAAATGGCGGACCAAAATCTCGTCGCAATAACTGACAGATATTTTACGATGGACATGCCGGTTGCCTACACTGTGCGCGCGAAAAAAATAACTTTTCTGCTTGCTGTCATGGTAACGAGCAGAAAAGTAAAATACTAAGAAATAGGTTATTTTGAAGTCTGAAAACTTCATTTGTTTTTGTATAAATGTTAACTTTTCTATTAGATCGTAGAAACAATCATTTTTTTGCTTAATGCATTTAAGAGGCTCAGTGCGAGTACTAACGTCAGAAAAAGGGTGCGGGTACTGGATTTAATTGTATACTGATTTATTTGTTTAAAAAATCATACAGTAGCATGACAAGATTCTTTTAAACGTTAGTACACACATTATTGTTATCGTAGACAGTCTCTAAAACTCGACTTTTGGGATCAAGGGATTAAATGAAATAACTTTTATTAAACGTTTACGCAGTCATGACAATTACTTTCTCGAACAGTCTGTAAAGAAGACATTTAAACGAATTCTGAAAAGCTTCGATAACTAAAGCAAAAATGAGTGACAAAATGGAACTTTTACTCAGCTTATAATATGATATATTTCTCTAAACCTAAAAAATACTGCTGCCAACAAAACAATACTTTCTTCTTTAAAACTATAAAACCTATATTCATTAAAAAAAATTAAAAACTTTTCGTGTTTCGAAAACAGGAAATATTTAATAGTTATTTTCTTAACTAGTGTATTAAGCGGATAAAATCACTTAATACACGAGTTGAGAATTTAATTTTATCCAACACCTTTTATTTTTAAATAAAAATCTATAATTTTGCGAAAAATTATGACAAAAATATTAAGATTAAGTTTTTTTAATACTAAAATAATAGGTAGCCATGGCTTAAGTATGCATATTAAAAATAAACAATTGCTAGTTTTACATTTCTTACAAACGTCAAAATGGATGCGGTGATGACAGAATTTTTAATAAAAACAGTATTTTATTCAAAAACTAAAGAATAATTTGGGGTTTGCTTTAATTTTTATGGTTTAGTTAACGTGCTTCTATTTATAGAATAGCTATAATACTTAATTAATAGGGTATGTAACTAATTTTGGGTGAGATCAAAAGCTGTACTTAAAAGAGTGGGTAAAAAATTTTTTAGTCACTAGTGGAAAAAAACTCACTTTTGACATTTAAAACAGTGCTCAAAACAAGTGTTGGATAAAAGTTTTTTTTAGGTTCCTTTCTTCGAAAAATGATGGAAAATTATTTTTTTTTAATAGTTTTTTCCGATTTTGGCATGTCCGAAAATAAAGATACGGCAAACCAATACTGGGGTGACGATGGACTACTGTTTTTGAGCAGTTTCATGGTAACCAAAACAAAAACTCAATTCGTAGCGTGACATTAAAGTTAAATTTTTGCTAGTGTCTTATTTTTTGTTTGTTTTTTTAGCTAAAGCTCCCAACTTAAACTATTTTCTAGCATATGTTTGATACTTTTAGCTCTTAAAATGTGTGCAGGGGGCATGAGGGGACATTTTTTAAATGGAAAGGGGGTGGTGTGATACATCATTTTAAAGATTATGAATGATATTCTCCATTTACCTAAATATTTTTTTATTTTTTAAATATTTTTTTTGGGGTTTAAAATAGGGTTGAAAATGGGTATTTTTGTCAAAATTTCTCAAAAAAAAAAAAAAAACAATTTTTTTAAAATTACTAATTTCATGATGAAAAAACGTAAATTATACTTTTAAACTAATTTTAATTGACTTAAATAAAAATTAACAAAAAAAAATCTTAAAAAATGGCATTTTTGTGCACAAAAAATTGAAAAATCAAAACCGTAAACAAATTGTTTAAAAAATAAAAAAAATATATACAGTTCAATAAAGAATTTTATTTGTTTTAAAATAATATATCATATGACCCCCCTTTCCATTTAAAAAAATGCCTCCTATGCCCCCCTGCTCACATTTTAAGAGCTGAAGTTCTAGAAGAACTTTTAAATGACATGACAACTTCCATTTTTTTTCTCTTTTTGGAATTTGTTAAATGAGCTCTAATTAAAAAAATAAGACCAAAATTTTAAAAATCGTTAAACCGTTTTTGAAAAAAATGTGTTTTTTAGAAAATATCTCTGATATTTCAAGCTAACATACTTGGTTTGCCCTCGATGTCTCGGATTTTGACCAAACTTGGCATAGTGGTACCACTATAGTAACTAAACACTCTATCCAAATTTTTTTCAAAACGGTCCATCCGTTCACTATACTGGGTGTCCCACCAAGTTCTTGATATAGCCTATCTCCGTTATTTGAAAAGGTATTGAAATTTGCAAAAAATAGCATTAAATCAAAGCCAAAGAAGATTTCACTGACTTATTCAAAACCGCCCCCTGCTTACCCACTCCCTTGAAACTACCCCCAAGTTCTGTTTTTTAAATAGCTCCCCCCCAATCTTATTAAAGACTATGAAAGTACACTTTATTCTGAATTCAACCATTTATTATAAGTGGTATCTTAGATTTTAAGGGGCTCTAAATAAAAATTATTATTTATTAATAGAAGTGTGGTATTTAAAACAAAGTTGCGGGTAGTTCCAGGAGAGTGGAGAGAGTTATTATGAGTTGGTTTTGGATATATTAATCAATTTTCTTTTGGGTACAATTTAACGTAAGTTTTTGGAAAATTTTCTGGTTAAATTTAAAATGAATTGTGCTTTCATATTCTTCAGTAAAATAGGGAAGTGCTATTTAAAAAACTAGTTGGAGGTGGTTCCAAGAGGGTGGGTTAATAAGGGGTAGTTTTGCATATGTCAGTAAATTCTACTTTGACTCCAATTTAATTTAATTTATTTTTTAACTTTTTTATCTTTTTAAGCAACGGAGATATAGCCCGTCTAAAACCTGGTGGGACTTTATTATTACTAAAATTTTTTTTTAAATGGACAGTTTTCCAGAATGGATAAATAATAAATGTTATTGGAAACCCCTAAAAGAATAAGATACTATTTATAATACATGGTTTAATTCAAAATGAAATGTAATTTCATATTCTTAGATAAAAATGGGGGTGGGAGGTGTAATTTAAAAATCAGAGGGTGGGGTGGTTATAAAAATTTACCTTTTCAAATAACGGAGATATAACTTGTCTAGAACCTGGTTGGTGGGACAGCCGGTATCGTGAACGGATGGAGGGTTTTGAAAAAAATTTAGATGGAGTGCTTAGGTACCATACTGGTACCTTTATGCCAAGTTTGGTCAAAATCCGAGACATCGAGGGCAAACCGAGTATGTAAGCGTGAAATATCAGAGATATTTTCTAAAAAACACATTTTTTTCAAAAACGGCTCTAACGATTTTTAAAATCTTGGTCTTTTTTTTTTAATTAGAGCTCATATAACAAATTCCAAAAAGAAAAAAAAAATGGAAGTTGTCATGTCATTTAAAAGTTCTTCTAGAACAGCGTGATAGTTTAAGTTGTCTTATTTAAGACTACTAAATTTGGAGTTGATATCTTAGCTAGTTCGAAAGTTAAGAGGGGATGGGGGGAGTGACTTCTGAACCTCTCTGTATATTATATATTCTTTAATGTGCGCCTTCGCCAAAATTGCAAATTATTAAAATTATTTTATTTTGAAAAAAATAAAAATAAAAGTCTCGGATATCTCGATAATTTTCTATAAGATTACTAAGATTTTTCAGAAATCTTAGCTCCTAGCTCATAAATCATTGATTTTGCTCAAAAATCATGGATTTTTATGGAAAACATTATTTAAATATCTCGGTCGGTAAACTTTTTTTTAACTTTTTTGGAAAGCATTAAACATTATAACGTTTAAAGTTAAGGAACATAAAAAGCAATATTTTTTTACTATAGCAAAACTTCTCTACCGAAAACAAATATTCAAACCGCAGTTTAGAGCTGCTTAAACAAATACTTGTTCTTTTTTAATCAGATAATAAAAAAAATAAGTAATAATAATAATAATAATAAGTTTATTTTCATAGGATTTACATATTGGATAATGTCAAGTAAAATTCTGATTTAAATATACAGTTAACAAAAAAATAAATATATACACAGACATTGTAAAAATAAATATTTGAAAACAATATACATTAAACACTATATAGAGACTAGTTATTTATATTTTTTATCAAATTCCTGGATTGAATAAAAACTATTTTGTTTAAAAAAAATCTTTGCAGAAGATTTAAAAAGTGTGAGACTGTCTATGCTAGACAAATTTAATGGGAGACCGTTATATAGTCTAATGGAAGTATGGGTAGGACCATTTTTTACCTGTACATATTTAAAAGAAGGAACATATAAAGTATTTTCATTTCTTGTTGAGTAACCATTTACATCACCAAAAGTGCGAAAACTGCCAAAATTCTTTTTTACGTGCAAAACACACTGAAATATATACATGTTGTATATTGTCATTATGCGTTTCTCGGCAAAAATCGGTTTACACGACTGTATAAAGGGTATCCTGAACATAAAACGAATAATTCTTTTTTGTAAAATAAAAACCTTTTCCACATTGGAACTATTTCCCCAGCATAATAGACCGTATGAAAGAATTGAATTTACACAACCATAGTAAAAATTCAAAAGTGTTTCTGTACTAACAGTATTTCTCAACTGTAGTATACAGAAACTCTTTGAAGCTAAAGATTTTAAGAGTCCATCGATATGGCTTTCCCATGTCAAAGTTGAGTCACTTATAAAATAAAATAAAGAAAAGATATCATTTGAACTCATGCTTGATAAAGGAAATTTTATAAAATTTTTAGTAAATGTAAATTATCTAACAATTTAATTTAATTTATGTAAACTCCCAATTGGCCTATTAATTGTGATATAACAAAATAATTCAAATAACAAATGCAAAATATAAATTGAATTCTTCTTGCGTAATTATTATACAGTGTATAATAATTATTATACAGTGCATAGTAATTATTATACAGTGTATAATAATGTGAGGTGTATAATATACACCTCACACCTTACAGCAGATATTGTGTTTATTTTGGACTTTTTTTCAAAACGGTCCATCCGTTCACTATACTGGGTGTCCCACCAAGTTCTTGATATAGCCTATCTCCGTTATTTGAAAAGGTATTGAAATTTGCAAAAAATAGCATTAAATCAAAGCCAAAGAAGATTTCACTGACTTATTCAAAACCGCCCCCTGCTTACCCACTCCCTTGAAACTACCCCCAAGTTCTGTTTTTTAAATAGCTCCCCCCCAATCTTATTAAAGACTATGAAAGTACACTTTATTCTGAATTCAACCATTTATTATAAGTGGTATCTTAGATTTTAAGGGGCTCTAAATAAAAATTATTATTTATTAATAGAAGTGTGGTATTTAAAACAAAGTTGCGGGTAGTTCCAGGAGAGTGGAGAGAGTTATTATGAGTTGGTTTTGGATATATTAATCAATTTTCTTTTGGGTACAATTTAACGTAAGTTTTTGGAAAATTTTCTGGTTAAATTTAAAATGAATTGTGCTTTCATATTCTTCAGTAAAATAGGGAAGTGCTATTTAAAAAACTAGTTGGAGGTGGTTCCAAGAGGGTGGGTTAATAAGGGGTAGTTTTGCATATGTCAGTAAATTCTACTTTGACTCCAATTTAATTTAATTTATTTTTTAACTTTTTTATCTTTTTAAGCAACGGAGATATAGCCCGTCTAAAACCTGGTGGGACTTTATTATTACTAAAATTTTTTTTTAAATGGACAGTTTTCCAGAATGGATAAATAATAAATGTTATTGGAAACCCCTAAAAGAATAAGATACTATTTATAATACATGGTTTAATTCAAAATGAAATGTAATTTCATATTCTTAGATAAAAATGGGGGTGGGAGGTGTAATTTAAAAATCAGAGGGTGGGGTGGTTATAAAAATTTACCTTTTCAAATAACGGAGATATAACTTGTCTAGAACCTGGTTGGTGGGACAGCCGGTATCGTGAACGGATGGAGGGTTTTGAAAAAAATTTAGATGGAGTGCTTAGGTACCATACTGGTACCTTTATGCCAAGTTTGGTCAAAATCCGAGACATCGAGGGCAAACCGAGTATGTAAGCGTGAAATATCAGAGATATTTTCTAAAAAACACATTTTTTTCAAAAACGGCTCTAACGATTTTTAAAATCTTGGTCTTGTTTTTTTAATTAGAGCTCATATAACAAATTCCAAAAAGAAAAAAAAAATGGAAGTTGTCATGTCATTTAAAAGTTCTTCTAGAACAGCGTGATAGTTTAAGTTGTCTTATTTAAGACTACTAAATTTGGAGTTGATATCTTAGCTAGTTCGAAAGTTAAGAGGGGATGGGGGGAGTGACTTCTGAACCTCTCTGTATATTATATATTCTTTAATGTGCGCCTTCGCCAAATATGCAAATTATTAAAATTATTTTATTTTGAAAAAAATAAAAATAAAAGTCTCGGATATCTCGATAATTTTCTATAAGATTACTAAGATTTTTCAGAAATCTTAGCTCCTAGCTCATAAATCATTGATTTTGCTCAAAAATCATGGATTTTTATGGAAAACATTATTTAAATATCTCGGTCGGTAAACTTTTTTTTAACTTTTTTGGAAAGCATTAAACATTATAACGTTTAAAGTTAAGGAACATAAAAAGCAATATTTTTTTACTATAGCAAAACTTCTCTACCGAAAACAAATATTCAAACCGCAGTTTAGAGCTGCTTAAACAAATACTTGTTCTTTTTTAATCAGATAATAAAAAAAATAAGTAATAATAATAATAATAATAAGTTTATTTTCATAGGATTTACATATTGGATAATGTCAAGTAAAATTCTGATTTAAATATACAGTTAACAAAAAAATAAATATATACACAGACATTGTAAAAATAAATATTTGAAAACAATATACATTAAACACTATATAGAGACTAGTTATTTATATTTTTTATCAAATTCCTGGATTGAATAAAAACTATTTTGTTTAAAAAAAATCTTTGCAGAAGATTTAAAAAGTGTGAGACTGTCTATGCTAGACAAATTTAATGGGAGACCGTTATATAGTCTAATGGAAGTATGGGTAGGACCATTTTTTACCTGTACATATTTAAAAGAAGGAACATATAAAGTATTTTCATTTCTTGTTGAGTAACCATTTACATCACCAAAAGTGCGAAAACTGCCAAAATTCTTTTTTACGTGCAAAACACACTGAAATATATACATGTTGTATATTGTCATTATGCGTTTCTCGGCAAAAATCGGTTTACACGACTGTATAAAGGGTATCCTGAACATAAAACGAATAATTCTTTTTTGTAAAATAAAAACCTTTTCCACATTGGAACTATTTCCCCAGCATAATAGACCGTATGAAAGAATTGAATTTACACAACCATAGTAAAAATTCAAAAGTGTTTCTGTACTAACAGTATTTCTCAACTGTAGTATACAGAAACTCTTTGAAGCTAAAGATTTTAAGAGTCCATCGATATGGCTTTCCCATGTCAAAGTTGAGTCACTTATAAAATAAAATAAAGAAAAGATATCATTTGAACTCATGCTTGATAAAGGAAATTTTATAAAATTTTTAGTAAATGTAAATTATCTAACAATTTAAATTAATTTATGTAAACTCCCAATTGGCCTATTAATTGTGATATAACAAAATAATTCAAATAACAAATGCAAAATATAAATTGAATTCTTCTTGCGTAATTATTATACAGTGTATAATAATTATTATACAGTGCATAGTAATTATTATACAGTGTATAATAATGTGAGGTGTATAATATACACCTCACACCTTACAGCAGATATTGTGTTTATTTTGGACACCAAAAAAAGAAAATTTTTGTTCAAAATAAAAAAAACAAAGTGCGTTATTGTAACGCACTTTGGTATTTTGTATATTCAACAAAACTTTTAAAATGTCTGACTCTCTGCCTTTCTGTACATCTGTCTTTCTGTCCGTCTGTTTTTCCATCCGTAGGTCTATTCGTATCACGTTTTCTTGTCCACCAAATTTTATTTTTAAGAAATGTTTAAAAAGCAAAATTATATTTGATGAGACCCAAGTAAGGTGTACTTTTTAATATAAAATCAAAATATTCTATGCTAGGAGCCAGAGCCAGAAAAATTATTTTTATATATTTTAATAAAAAAAATACAAAATAAATTTTATAATGATTTTCAAAAAATGAAAATTGTTTTAAACAAATAAACAATAGTACAACAGCATAATAAGAAAATGAAACATTTCCAACTGGAGATTCTATTTGGCCGAGGCGCAGCCTAGGCATCTCAAGAGTTGGAAATGTCATTTTCTTGTAAGGTTACAACATTTTTATATTCACAATCATATAAAACATAAAAAAAAAAGAGAGGTCCCACCCACACGTACCCACCCGAGGCAGCTGAAGGCCACCGGGGGTGCCTCTCAATGCTAGAGCCATCTCGTTTGTTATTGTTTTGTTCCTTTATAACTTTATTACTATTGTTACAATGGTTTAATTTGCTTACATAAAAGAAAGAGGCATGAATATAATGGATAAGATGAAAAAAAAAACTCTGCCTGAGGGGCAGCCTTCCGGTCCAACCGGTGTTGGCACAGTACAGTTAGGGCTAGGACCCTCTAGAGACCTGAAATGACAGCTGTGTGTCTTGTGGAGGCACCAAAAATCCTCCTATGTCCTAGCCTTAAATGTTAAGAGTCTTATTTTTATGTTCTAAACTTAACTAAACTAAACTAAACTAAACCTATAATATCGCTAAAGCAGGCAGGTCCTAATTACAGCTGTAGCCTGGCAGATGTAAATCCTTCTAGAAGCGATAAATTGCCACTCTCCAGCAGGAGTATAAGGAGTTCTTCAGGAGGGACGGGCCAGTTGGGAATCTGGGCTGATAGGATTTCTTGGACAGGTGCGAAATTAGGACAGTCATAGATTCTATGAATAGGATTGTCTGGAGAATGGCAAATAGTGCAGTTCTCATCGTTAGTCCTTCCCAGCCTCTTATAGTGAATACGGAATTGGCCATGCCCCGTAACAGTATAAAACATAAAAAACACAAAAATATTTACATTTAAAAAAATGTTTGGTAATACTATATATCTACATACTATACATACATACATACATACTATACATCCATGCTCTACGTGGGGATCGAACCCACAACCCAGTTATCCTTAATCAAACGCTCTAACCATTGGGCTCGAACCCACAACCCCGGGATCCGTAATCAAACGCGCAATGGTTAGAGCGTTTGATTAAGGATCCCTGGGTTGTGGGTTCGAGCCCCACATAGAGCATGGATGTATAGTGGTGTGGTGTAAATAGTAGATGGAACTACGATGGCTAACTGTGGGTTGCAGGTGAAACTGTAAACACATTTCAGGGTGGATGCGAGTTCTGTTGAGGACCGTGCTTCGGAGGGCAAGTAAAGATGGCGGTCCCGTTAATTAGGCCATAGCAGCGCTTATGTGCAGCTCTTTATCCCGCGTTTTGATAAACTGCGCATGCGCAAGCGAATGCGCTGACCGTTTTTTAATATATTATTTAAAAAAAAAACACCAAACAGACGTCAAACCAACGTTAACTTTAACCAAGGCCCCCTCATTAAAAAAAAACACCAAACAACAAAAAACCAAAACAAACTCCGGCACGGAGAGTTGAAATTAGGCCCTTGTAGCGAAAAACGACGTTAAACAGTATAAAACAAAAATAAAATGTTTCGTTATATTGCTCTCAATGAAAATTATAGCGCGTCATCTAAGAAGTAAAATCTAAAGCCAAAACAGGTTATAAAAGAGCCCTTGGTTTGGAAAAAGGTAACTTTTTTTACACAAAAAGGATAGATTAGTATGATTGTGAATTTAAAAGTTAAGATATTTGGATTAATATTGGAGAAACTTTACGAGTATACTATAAAATGCGATGTATTTAATATCTTCACTGCTTGTTTTAATTTAATTTATCCCATTTGAACATTTAATTTTATTACCGGCTTTGAAACAATTGGAATATGTACACGTGGCCTTTATTAAAACATTGAAACAACAATAATAGTATTAAAACAACAAAAATAAACACAAGGCAATGGCTTTTTAAGCGATGCATGAAATTTTTTAACCATGTTAAATTGTTAACTGTTAATAAATGTTTTCAAAAATATAACTGACTGAAAATAAAAAGGATTTTCAAAACTAAAAATTTTGGTTTTATGAAATGTTACACTAAAGAAAAACTTTTCGAAAAAAAATGAACCGACTTCTGTCTCTAAAAAGTAAAAAATAAAAAATAAGCCAATTTTACCATTCCCTAAATTAAATACTAAAAATTATTTTTGTTGTTAAATTGTTTGCTATGAAATTGGCACCGACTTATTTTTTATTTTTTACTTTTTAGAGACACAGTAAAGTCGGTTGATTTTTTTTGGCGAAAAGTTTTTATTTTTTACTTTTTAGAGACACATACTTGGAGATTTGTAATTTCATACTAAAGAAAATCCTTGTTAAACTTTAAGCGTTATGTAATAATCAAATAACGCCTTATGGTATAATCACAAATTTTATAATTTTCTCTTGGTATTTTAATGTTACAGGTCCACAGAATCAAGTTTAGCGGCATTTAAAAGATTTTTAGCCTGCCGTAATATTTGAGTGACCCCTTAATCAAGTTTTCCGGCTTATCCGAATTATCCGATCATTTTATAAAAATTTGGTTGGTATTCGAACCAAATTAAGCCGGTTTTAAGTGAAATTGCGTTAAAATAATTAGATTTATGTTAAGTATCCAGCTTATCCGGCATTATCCGAGCGTCAAATTAAAACGGGACCACCTCATGAATATCCTCTTTAAGTTGCAAAAGGTTTCATCAAATTCCGTTCATCCGTTCCAAAAATATGCGGGAACAAACATAAAAAAAACAAAATCACACGTCGAATTGATAACCTCCTCCTTTTTGGAAGTCGGTTAAAAAAAACTTTAGCATGTAAATTTTATAGTCATGTATACTGTAAATTTACATTCGTCAGATTTTTTCCCGTTAAAGTTAAAGTAATTAAATTCTTCAGCATACTAGTTATGACGTCATAACATTTGGACTTTTTGTGATGTGATAAATGTTATGACTTCATAACTTTACCATGTTAGGTTAGTTATCACGTCATAACATTTAGCACCTCGGAGCTATTTCTTTCCGGATCGTTTAACAAAAATATTTAAAATAAAGTGGTAACCTTATCCGACAAAAATTTTCTGGCAATACAGTTGTCGGACGCTCTAAAGTTACGGGTTGGCCCCAAAAAAAAAGCCCCGCTACAGATAATTTTCTTAAGTAAGAAGTTGTTTGACTGGACATTAGGGACACATATACAACGTCTCAACGGTGAGGTAATAAAAAAATTCTACTGGGCTTGGGCTCCCGGACTCTAATCATGTCTCATGTTAAAATATTTATATCTAGTTTTCTTAATTTTATAATTTTTACTCGTCAAAAATGGGTGTTGTCACTTTGCATGTAACTGTTATTTTCTTTCCACACTCTTATGATAACACCGCCATTAGAGAGAGTGTGTATAGTTCAGGAAATTAGGAAAAAACAACGAACTGACAACTCTTCTCTCTAAAATAGGCATTCCATTCGTAAAAATTGACAAAAACGTCGGCAACATAAATATTCGTATGTCCTACTCGCACATCTTTATTCTAACAGAGACAACAATACCAGTTACCGGTAATTGTTATTGTTCAGGCCTGAATATACCTACTATTTGTTTACAAACAAACCGAGATGTTGCCGATAATTTATATTAACGGTATGCGTATTCTAAAGAGAAGAGTTATTAGCTCGTTGGGAACAAACCTTAAGGCCCCGCTAAGAATATAAGTCCAGTAAAATACCTTTAAGCACCAAATTTGACTGGTTGAATTTGCATAAAGTTAATTGTTGACAATCTGGATTAAAATTAAGAGTGACCACAATAGCACACTCTTGAAAATCTATAGACCCTTAATTTACGTAGGGATAATTTAAGGTATAAACCAATAAGTAATGGAATAAGTTGGAAGGTAAGTTTTGATGGGACTGAGGGCCTGGAATGGCATTATACCGGGTGTCATAAGTATTACCTACAAATTATCTTCGTAACAATAAAAGACAACTTCTTAAAAATTTTAATTCTTATATGGCCAAAACATTAAAAAAAATGTCGCTTCCGGTCCAACCTTAAGTTATACCAACTTTGGATTTTGGATTTTGGAACGCTATATATTTGTTTACATTTTCAAATTTTCTTTTCAATGATATGTCACAAGTCTATATTTGAATTAAAGATGGCGCGACAGGAGTCATTAATTTAAACAGCATGGCGGTGCTGTGATGTCCATATTGGAATATTTTAGAAACTTGACATTTTAACTCTTTTAGTAGTATGTTAAGAACTCACTGTTTATGTGAATTTGAATTTCTTTTGTTTTTTATGCAAAAGGCTTTATTTTCATTTCTTTTAATCAACTTTTGTAGAGCATATTAAAATAAAAATGGGCCGTTGTATTTGAATTTTTTTTTTAGAAAATGGTGTTTTAAAAACATTATGGCGTATTTAAAAAATTCAAGTGGCGTCATTTCCATAAAAACAAAAAAAAAACAGTTCTACAGAAAAGTGAGTTCTTAACTACTAAATATTTAAAATGTCAAATTTTTAAAGAATTTCAAAATAGACGCAATGAATGTTTTTTTTTAATAGCTATGCCAGAATGGGGGTTTTCCTGGCTCATATAAGCACTGTAAATTTCAAAGAGTTATCTCATATAGTTTCAAAGATAGGCAATAATTCCTGTGATATCCGGTATATTACCTAGTGATATTTTTTTAGCAACTTTTTTCTATCTGTCAATTTTTCAGTAAAAAAAAAAAGGAAAGGTAGTCAAATTAATTAAAAACTGTAATTTTTATTTGTTCTTTTGTTCTTCCAGATTTTTAGTTTTTCTGTTTTTTTTCTTAATTTTTTTGTTTTTTTTTTCTTTTATTTTTTTTTTTCGTAAAATTGTACATTGCAAAAATAATAGTTTTGTTAACGAGAGAGTATTTTTTAATCTATGCCTCTGCCACACTGAAAATGCAAGGGTTTCACCACACTTACTTTCTCGGGAAAATATGCAGATAAGTTGATATTTTGATTATTTTGTTATTTTTATAATCAGTTTGCATTTATTTTTGGTCATTATGGAAAAGTAGCCCTCAAATGTAAATTTTAACGCGCCTTCGCCAAAATTGCAAAAATAATACGGGCTTATGTGATTTTTCCAGAAAAATCATGACATGTTATAATAGGGTGCTTTTTTTTTCGACTATTTTTGTTCTTTCGGTCCCATCACGAAATTTTGTTGAAAGTACCCTAAAAAAATTCCCTCAAAATTTTAGCCCTTAATATTAATATTAAGTAGTGGACCAAGGCATGTAAAGATTTCCCATTGAAAATACAATATTTTTTTACCCTCCCACTAAAAAAAAAGTAATTAGTTAAAAACGTAGTGATGTATAATGAAATAACGATTTATTATAATTTCACGTGATACTCGATAATAATTTGAAATAACAAAAACTTTAGAATTTAATATCTCAAGAAATATTGATGTTAGCGATTTAGTGCCAAGGACCATTTTTGTAGTAAATTAAATTTCCTACAAGTTTGTGATTTAAATATTTTTTGTAGCTCTTGTCAATTACGAGATAAGGACAGAAAAACGTAAATTTTATGAAAAAATTAAGTTTGGTGGCCCAAACTACCTCACCAGTACGAATTATGATTATGCCGCAATGGGCATTTTTGTAGAGCATTCAATTTTGAGAAATACCTGTCTATGGTCGAAGCGATGCCATAAAATGCGGCTAAGCTATAGTAATTTAAAGAAAAAAAATCAAGGTTTACGTGTATTTTCAATGGGAAATCTTTACATGCCTTGGTCCACTACTTATTATTAATATTAAGGGCTAAAATTTTGAGGGAATTTTTTTCAGGGTACTTCCAACAAAATTTCGTGATGGGACCGAAAAAACAAAAATAGTCGAAAAAAAAGCACCCAAATGTTATATTAGTAATTTACTATTAACTTATACAACTTTAGTAAAATCGTTAAGGCTATTTTCTGTAACAGAGTGGTCACCCTGTATATATTGAGTATTTATATTTTTATTTTAATGGTTATTGAACGTGACATAGCATTGTTCTTAACGGGCGGTTTGCTGTTTATTTTTACAGATGCTAATATTATTAGTATTTGGGAAGCTTGCATTTTGTGTAATTGAGGCGTTTACATAAAAATGGTGTACATTTTTATTAGACTAATTAATTGGTTAATTCGGTTTTCTTAATTAATAAATATGGGAATATCTTTAATGATGTTGTTTTAGATACTGGCAATAGTTAGGGATTGTTTGTAAAAATGTTTTTTTCTACTTCGAAGCAATGTCATGAAAATCAATATCAATCAAAATGTAGAAGTAGTTTTTTTAATCATTTCTCTTAATTAAATTTAAATTCATTTTCAGTGATTTAAAGTAATTGTTCAATTAATATTATTTTTATAATAATATAACTTTTTGGCAGAAAACTCCTCAGATATTTACGTTAATAGTTTTATGACTGGTATATCGGCATCTTTGGGAAGGGAAATTTTGCCTGTTTTGAGTTATGGTTAAAAATGGGATTCGGAAATATGTAGTCGTCTAGTAAAGTTGGGTCTTAGGGAAGTTGTAGAATTAACGTAATATGTGAAAATTTAAAGTAAAATTTAGAGTCGCGTATAGATATCTGAAGTGTAAAGATGCTATTTATTCATAATTTTTTTTCATTTCAAATTAAAATATTTTGTTGTTTTTAATTTGTTTTTAACCTTTCATTTTTCTTCCATTAAATTCTTTTAATTGTTGTTTAATCCTTTTGTTTTATTGGAAAGATATATTTTAATTAATTTAAAATATATTTGAAGTTTTTTTACCTTTCGCATATCTACAGTTTGTGTTATAAGAAGAAGTCTTCGCTGGAATAAGAAAGTCAGATAAGTATTAAGTAGTAATTAGATTCTTATATTAACATTTGTTATCATATGATAATATTATGTAATATTATTACTGGTGGCACGCTACCCAAATAGCAACTATACAGCTATTTGTATTTGATACGTCTCCAAATAATAGTGTGTGGTTCTAAATTAATGTCTTAGATAATTAATATTTTTGGCTTTAATTGGGACCAGCACCCTATTACATTTCAAGAAATTCGAATTTTTCCATTTATCAGTAAACTACCCTTAAAGCCCCCGAAGAGTATAATAACTTTTTCCTCCATCGTTATATTTAAATGCACAAGTTTGCTGTGACAACAACTGAAGCTGACAAGCTAAAATATAAATAATTGATTCCACTATTCCCTTTAGTAACAGCCTGCACCAGCAAAAACAGATAGTGCTGCAGCAATGGGCCAGTCAAAATACTACTACTGGAAAAAAAAAACATAATTTTTTTTTGGAGATTTAATTTAATAACATAAAATACTCTATACGTTTTCACTTGGTATTTGAATGACGCCAATGTTATTTTCAGAAAATTAAAAAAGTCCAAACGCGAATTCAGAACTTTCTATTTTTTTTGTATATTATATATTATATTATATGGTTAAAATACCTCTTCTGAAATAAAAATCATTTTTGGTATTTTTCATAACTTTCATATTAATTTGATCCAAAAGCAAACAATAAACCCATTATAAAGAAATTGTTATATTACTTTATCTACGCCCGTGAGCTAAGAAGCTCTTCTCATTTCGCGTGAGTTAACTCGCTCAAAAATTTGAACGATGTGTCAATATCATTGTCCATATTTTTTTAAATAAATTTCTAAATTCAAAATTTTCTATAAATACTGCTAAAAACTTAAAAAGGAGATTGTAGGAATGGTTTGAGGAAATAATAACTTTATCCTCCATCGTTATATTTAAATGAGCAAGTTTGCTGTGACCACAACTGAAGCTGACAAACTAAAATATAAATAATTGATTCCACTATTTCCTTTAGAAACAGCCTGCACCAAACCAAAAACAGATAGTTCTAGTGCTGCAGCAATGAGCCAGTCAAAATAGTACTAATAAGGGTCATTGCAAAAAAAAATTATTTTTTTTTTTGAGATTTACATTAAAATAACATAAAACACTCCCTACGTTTTCACTTGGCATTTGAATGACGCCAATGTTATTTTATATTGCAACAAGTCCATTTCTTAAATATTTTAGAATTAATAAATTACGGTTGTGAACTCTTTGTATTTTATAAGGAAAAAACGTACATCAAATTTTCAAATCAAAGTTGCATTGTTTGCATGATAAATTGATATCCAATCTAATCGCTAAAAAACAATTGAATCGTTTCTTTTGCGTGCGGTTTCATTTTCAAATTAAAAAAGCTATAGCTTGGTGATTAATTTCTGTTAAAATGTGTCTGTTATGAAAATAGTAATACTTCTGAAGCGTTCTATGAATATTAGAAATACTGAAATTGATTTTACAATTAAAATTTTGTTTTTTTAATTTATTTTAGTGGATGAATACAGACTAATCAGTTAACATATATTTTGAGGTTATGTTATAGAAGAAATTTTTATTTTGTATGAAATGATTATAATATCTGTATCTGGTCAAAAAGAACAGTTAGTTCAAGACCATATTTCATATTTCTTTATAAATATTACAATAAAGGTAAAGCATCTTCTTTTAAAAATCTTAGAAATAACAAGTTTTAGTTATCGGCGAAAAAAACTTTTTGGCCCTAGGGCCACAAAGTTCAACTTTTCGCCCGTAAAACATGAACAAAAAGTGTCTCTTTTACAATCAATAGAATAAAAAGATTTTTTAGTACGCCTCTGCCTGAAACTATTCCTGATATAGGAAACACACGTAGCAGTAGCGAGATCGGTAGGAACACTAACAACTAATTTTACAGGTCAGACAGATCAATATACCACTATCATGCAACTGAAGCTAAAATTCTGCTGTTTATCATTTGGGTATAAGCCAGTCGAAATAGGTAGATCGAGATTTAGTAGTTTATGATACAAGAAAGAAAAATACTACTTCTTAGACGATTACTAAGATTACTAAGATTGTGAGGTTGGCAACCGAAATCGCCCTGAAAACAGTTTTCGTCCTATCACAAATGTTATTTGAGTTAACCGGCTAAACTGCAAGTAGCTGTGTTTTTGTTAAATTTGCTTAGATAAAATAAATACAGCCCTTTTTAAGATCAAAAGGGATACAAAATCTTTCCACAGATTTTCCCTAATCAAATATACTAACTAATGCTAATGGTTTTCTACAATCCAAATTTTTATTCTTTTTGTAAAAGATTTATATGACTAATTATCGGTTTTTCATCGGTAACATACTGAATATTTTTTGTACATGATATGTAAAATTATTTATTCCATGCTTTTTTTACTTTATTTAGATTTGACTGAAGATTTTCCCTTTGCCTTGTATCGTTCTGGTGATTTATAAGATTAACGCATTGTTTGTATTTAAAATAGTACTTTAGTACAAAGAAAGTATGTAAAGTTCTTTAATATTCATTACCTCAAATTCACTAAGTAATTCCTCTGAAGAGTATGGTAGCTGCTTATTTGATATAATTTTAATGATCCTTTTTTGAATAACTTCTAGATTTTTAGGAGTAGTTTTACATACCACACCACAAATAATTACCGAGTAATTTAGAATTGATTGACAAAATACGTTATTTTTAGTAATTTAACTGATAAAGTTTTTTAATGTGTTATAGTAATAAATAGCTTTTCTTAATTTATTACAGATACTTGAAATATGGTAGTCCCATTGAAGATGGTAATCTATGGTTAGACCTAAATATTTTAAATGTTTAGCTTTTTCTATGAAATAATTGTGCATGTGCAGTTTAAGTTGTTTGTGCAATTGTTAGGGTGAATTTTATATATTTAATTCTGGTATTTTTTTTTATATAAAGAAAATAGAATAAACTTCGATTTTGAGTAATTAATTTTTAGCAATCTATGATTAAAGCAGTTGATTAATTTCTTTAAACATCTTTCTGCTAGCACCTTACCTCCAACTAGAAATCTTCCTAAATTTTCTATCAGTGTATACCTGTAGTCAGTTTCACGGAATGCATATAAAGATTCTGATACAACTACTAGTACAAAATAGTTATAAATCAATCGTATTTTCATTATTTTATAAAAATTGTTTTATTTTTATTAAATGATTTTACTTAGAGCATTATAGTAGATTTAGTAGTATATTTTACAACTCATATTTCATTAAAAAGAAGATACATTCCTAAAACGTTATAAAATATTTTTCAAGCTTATATTTTTCATATTCTGATGTCTTTTAAGTATAAGCAGATCTAACAGACACGTCTTCTAGGTATTTTGTGATAGTTTCTTAGTAGTCCAATCAAATAACGAAAAATTCCAAAGTTAAATTGCAATAAATGTACACGGGCTGATATTTTAAAGGGTAGTAGTGTATAGTAACAGAACATTTCTGTTTGTTTTTCACTGGGTGATTTGCGTAAGGAGTGTGGGCTATCTTGAATTTTAGGGGTGAGTGCGGTTAAGTATTTTGTTACGGTTACAGTGGGCGCTGAAAGTCGAGTTATACCCTCTGCAACCGTACCAAAAAACCTATGAAAATTTATAATATATGAATTTCGAGAGCTAGAAGTTTGCTCATTTTATCGTTCGATGAATAATTTGGCTGAAAAATGGAAAAAACCTATTTCACTTTCAACATGACTAGTTTTGAATTAACTCCATTGTTATTTATATAATATATTAAAAAAATGATTGAAACAAAAATTGTTGGAAATTTCATCCTTAACGAAATTGGTTATATACATTTTTATCGTAAGATGCATATTAAGCAACTCACCCCTAAAATTCAAGATAGAGGACATCCCTTAAGCAAATTACCCGGTAAAAAACTAACAGGAGTGTTCTGTTACCATACACTACTACCCTTTAAAATATCAGCCCGTGTACATTTTATGCAATTTACATTTATTATTTGATTGGACTATAGAGCTTTATTGTAAAAATAGAGACTTGCAGGCATATATGCGTTTATTTTCTTGTAAGAAATGCAAATATATTGAATATTATACAGCATAAAATCAAATTAAAGTACACGTGGGATAAGAATTTAATATTGTATAATATACAATATATATTTGAAATACCTACTTTTATTAAAATCGGAGGAAGCACATGGTATGTCATATATTACACAGGACCACAAAAAAAATAAATTCAGTTTTTCAGAAACCAGACTAAATTTTTTTACGTATTTTTGGGCTCTGAAAATGAATATGGCAATGAAAAAATTTATCAACCCTCAAAACCTTGAGATATAGCGCACAATGGGTTGTTTTGTATACATTCGAGGCAAAAAAAATTGTATGAAAATATTGATAAATAAAAATGATTTATGCCATCGAAAAAAAAAAACGAAAAAAGTGTCATATTTGGAATTTGAGGCACTGTAAAAAATTAACCAGGGTAGATATTTAAAATCTGCAAGTAATGGCATAAATCATTTTCATTTAGCAATATTTCCATAAAAAAATATGAAATCTTGCGGATTTATTTTTTTTGTCTCGAATAAATACAAAACCATTGTGAGCTATATCTCAAGATTTTGATGATCAAGAATTTTTTTCATTTGTTTTCAGCGCCCAAAAATAGGTAGAAAAAATATAGTCTGGTTTTTGAAAACGGGATTTTTTTTTATGGTCCTGTGTTATTGGTATCTGTTTTTCCGCTGTTTTATATTTGAATATAGAATTATGAGTAAAAAGTTTAAAACACACAAACTTTTTTATTTCCAACAAAAAAAAATATAGGACCAATATTTTATAGGGGTAATAAATTTTACGAATATTAATCCCAATGAAGAAAATGCAACGACTGCTTTAGCAGGAGTTGCATTTTCCAAAAATTGGGATTAATATGAGTAAAATTTGAAAAAAAAAGCACCGGTACCTAACCTAGTATCACGAATTGATATTTAGGGAGAGAATATAATTTATCTTTAAAACATATACCTCTTAATTATAATGTATTAATCCACAAATAAATTATATTCTATAAATTAAAAAGCAAACAATAAGCACGATTTTAGATTAAAGAAAAGAGGGGTAAAAAACCATCGTAGGGCTAAGGTATTTTCACTTATCAGTACAGCATACTACATACTAAGCTACTATGGTATAAGCAGGCAGATGCAGTAGCCAGTAAAGTTAGCAAAAATTGTTTTCTTTTACGCAGTCTCTCAAATTCTCTATCAAAGTCTGTAGTTGGAGTTGTGTACTTCTCTGTGGTTCAAACTTCTCTAGCCTATGGTATTTTGGCTTGGGGACACTCCTCATCCAGGGCTAGGATTTTTGGGTTGCAGAGAAGGGCTGTTCGGATTATGGATGGATTAAGTTATAGAGCTGACTGTAAACATAGCTTCATAAACATGCGCATAATTACTCTTCCCTGTTTATACATATTAAAGTGCTTGATATATTTTAAAAAAAACATACATAAGTTTAGGAATCATGCGTCTGTTCACAACTATAAAACCAGATTTTCTAACAATGTGTACCCAGACTCTCTGAGACTAAATAGGACATCTACTGGAACGAATCATTATTGTATCAAATTCTTCAATGTGTTACCTCCTCGTAATCAAAACCTAAACAGTTTAATCTTTAAAAAGATTATTAAACAATATTTACTTGCCAAAGCATTTTACAGTTTTGATAAGTACCTTAGCAATGACTTCCATGACATGAGATAATGTGAATGTTTTTTTATTCTATTTTCTTTTACCAAACCTAAATGTTTTTATTTTTATTTTATTTTTAAAACTCTTTTATTCTTCTCTAATTTATTTATTTATTTATTCATTTATTAAACTGTCTATTATATTGACTACACCTCTATGTACTATTTTTTGACTTGTGCACAATCATTGTATTATTAGCATCAATAAAGATTACATTACATTACATTACATTACATACATGTATATATAAATTATATTCTCATTTGCAATATTTTTTAATTTTCTATTCGGTAAGGCGTGGCCAGGGGGCTAGTGGGGGAAAATATTTTAAATTGTACCCTAGGTCTTGTGATACGTCATTATAAAGCTCTTAATATTATATAAATATTTTTTTCTATTTTTTGCAAACTTTATAAGAATCAGCACATGGGCACATTCTAAGAAAGCAAGGTAATTTTTACCTAAATTTTTTTCCGTGTACCCACTAGGAATTAAATTGGTACCAAATTTGTTTTTTCACATTATACTTTTAGATATATCTTGTTGAAGGCATTTATGTTTAACGTAATATTTTTGATAAGGGTTAACGTGTCAGAACAAAAGAAGGATTAAGGTCTGTATCATGTAAATTTATGTAGCTTTAACTTGTTTAGATTCTGATAAATCTTACTTTTCTCTAAGACTCGCCCAAAAATAATTGTTTGCGCCTAAATTATTTCCGTTAAAATTATTTTGTCCAACATAAACCAAGTAATTTATTACCCTATATCCCACCTTGTGACCATTTGGGAACACTGACATTAAGACCCTCATTTTTTTAATAACCAAAATACAAACTTTATGGGCACGCACCTAATTTTCACTTGGGAATACTGTTCTTCAAGAGTATTCATTGAAAGATGGCAGTATCTAATATAGCCGGTAAATATTTAAACAGATTTAGACCTACGGTGCCATTTAAAATATTGTCTCTCACTGTCCCCCTGGCGCCGTATCCCCGAATAAAAAATTGAAAAATATGATACATGATAGTTTTTGTTGTGTGATATGCATATTCCAAATTTAAAGTTTATATTTCATCGTGTTCAAAAGTTACGGGGGATGTACCATTTAAAAGAATAACCCTGTATATGGGATCAATTTGACCCCACCAGACAAATATGTAAAAAACAGCAGAATAAGGAAAGGTTAATAATTAATTATAATTAATTAAATCACTTTCTCATAAGAAAATGTATGTCCAGAAAAAACTATATTATATTTTGGGGAGAGGGTGAAGGGGTCATGAAAAAATATTTTGTGATATTTTATTTTACCTTTTAGATGGTTTTTAAACTTTTTCTTCTACAGGGTGTATTTGAAATAGCGTAGGAAATTTTAACAGGTGATTCTACATGATAAAATATGATAAAAAGTTCCTATAAACATGTCTAAAAATGCGTCAGAAGCTACGCCCCTTTGAAAGTAGCTAAAAAAATCGGTTTTTATTTAATAACTCAGGAACCCTTTGAGATATATTAACGAGGTTTTGCACGTGAATAATTCCTAATAAGGTCCATCTTTGTATGTCATTTTCACGTACTTATTTAAACCAGGGGTGTGCGAAACGGGGGGGCCTTATCAGTTTTTTGTCCCAAACTTTTTTCTGTGTAACTTTTTTGCAATTTTATTTTTGAAATATGATTCCTCAGGTCAAAATACATAAAAAAGGTACTCTTGTTGTAATACTGTAGGATTAACCGTTTTCGAGAAAAGTTCAATTGAAGGTGAAATTTCACGGTTCGAGGACGAAAAATTAAATACTAAAATGTCGAAAACCAAAATTTTAATGATGCAATGTTATTCTACATCAAAAACTAAGAAAAAAAGTACTCGTAAGAGTACTATACTAGTCAATAAAAACACAATATTTAGTAAAACACACAAAAAACTGAAATCAAAACAATATCATACGCAGCTCACACAATGACAGTGGCTAAAGAAAATAGCGTTACTGACAGTGCAGCCAACATAAAACCTAGGAGCTTTTTTTTTCTTTATGTTGGTGATATTACTTCTATCCTTTTTGGGTAGAACTTTTGTCCCTGTCTAATCTAAATGGAGAAATAACCATTCTTTGATGATTATTAATCTAAAAATTTTAAATCATAATTAATTAATGCTTTTCATATACAAAACACAAATTACAATAAAATAATTTTATTAATGCTATTTTTAATCAAGTAAATGAAAAGCTTTGATGTCATTTTTTTGTGTGGCTTTTATGTTTTAATTTATTAAAAGCAGTTGAACCTTACATTTTTTACTGACTAGAAAATTAATGTTTTTACCAGAGCACTGTGGTTGCCATTTATTATAGGAAGCAGCAGAAATAATAATTTGCTAACGAATAAGCTTGATAAATTGGAATGTGCGTAGTCTAAAGTGCCTTAATATACTTTTCCTACAACCTAGTTAGTAGTTAGTGCCTATTTCCCACCCGTTGACTATGACAACGGTTGGGAAGTGGCAATCATCTGATTTTAGGTGTTAGATCGTAGGAAAAATAGTATACGCACCTCGACGCAAACCATTTCAGTGCACATCGTGCTTCATTAACTCGTTTGGACTGCCTCTCGTAAAAAAAACGCACTCTAGTGCACTGAAAACTAGGTTCGCGTACTGCTGTCAAGAAAATAATAGTTCCCCTATATCCCTATATAAACAAATAAAAAAATAAATATGTTGTATCTGTATCCAGTTGGTAAAAGCGTACACTAAAACCCAGTTCGTATCTCCTGCTCTTCCAATATAAAAACTTGTAAAATTGTGCTGACTATCTCAAGCTGGGTAGCATCGATTATTGCAGGGCAAAAACGAAATAAGGTAGGTACAAACATGCACGATCTTGACCCCTATTGTGTTTCACTCAATAAATAAGGAAAAAGGTAATTTTTTGAGATTGTTGTCTAAGTAGTTGTGTTCCTAATATTGCCATGAGAAGTATTGACAACAAAAAAATGACAAAAACAAAAAAAAAACAAGAAAAGAAAGTAACGAAGAATTCAGAGAATTCTAAATCCTGGTTCTGCTTTTTATTTGAATAGAATCGTCAGTTCGATATGAGAATGTAATCGATAGTACGTGAGGCTTACTAAAAACAACAACTTATTATTCAAGTGCCCAAATTGTACCTAAAAACAGCAGAAATTGTTATTCTGTCACAATATTGTCTTATTAGTTTGTTAATTTTTTTTAAATTTATTCTTAACTATTATTGACAGTACACTGGCAATATTGGGGACATAGGTTCCTAATATTGTCAATATGCAATCTTTTTTAAAAAGCAATAATATTTTTTTGAAGCTGCTGCAGTTTGTTTATTTTTTACCCACTAGAATAAAGATATTTTTAAATCTAGTAACGTTTCAGGTGATTACGAATAAATTTGAATGCAGTAAAAAATTAACATGACAATAATTGGCTTACCCACCTTACAACAAAACTTTTCGAGCTTTGCACAACATGCTTGGCTCGGACTTATCTGGATTGTTTCCTTTTAATGATGATGCTAGGCTTAGGGCCACGGACTAAAACTTAAGATGGACTTTAAAACCGGTGTTCGTCGAAACTTCTTGTGAAATCGCGTCTTTGCAAAGTGGAATTTACTTCCCAGGGAAATAAAATTTGCTGAGTCTGTTAATATATTTAAAAATCGTTACGACATCTGGCCAAGAAGGAATTTACAATTGTTTATTCTTGGTTCTCTCAACAAAAAAAAAATTATTTTGTATTTTTTTACTCATTATTTTTGTTAGTAGTTTTTGTTATTTTTAGACCAGCAGTTTTTTTAGCTTCTTATATTTATTTTTTTTTATAATTCAGCAACTGGGCTTCATAGGCTATGCCTCTGCTTTTACCGTATTTTAATAATAAAAATAATAATAATAATAAAAATAATAATTAATAATAATTATAATAATTGTATTTTCTAGAACTTTGTTTAAGGAGCTTATGATTCTAGTTTAAAGTCTTTAGCTCAAAGCCTTCTGGAGTTATTGTTTTCTGCGAATTTTCCTGTCCAACAGACAGAGTGATAGACAGACCGCCAGTTAGACATCGGAAATCATCTTTCCTTGAGGAAAGTAATAGCCAAAAAGAGTCACATTCTTTAAAGATTTTACAAAGTGGCCCAAAGCTCACTCGTAGTTTCTACTCTATGAAGTATACCTAATTTTTTCTTAATTCTACAGGGTGGTCCATTTAACAAGACAATACCTAATATTTTAATAACTACTAGGTATATTTGATGGGTTTAGGAGGCAGGGGCAGGGGACAACATTTTTTAAATAGAAAGGGGTAGTATAATATCGTCGGCTTACAAGTAAAAGGCACTAAGTCACTTTTTTGCAAAAATGGGATTTTTATGGTACTGTAATTAATTTTTAATGATCTAGGTACTGGTAAACCGAACTAACTTCTAGGTGGACTGCCAAGAGAGTTACACACTATACAAAACGCACCAATTTGATTTTGATTAAAATGTTATCTGGCAATAGGCACTAAGTCACTTAGTGCACTTAGTGCGTTTTACTTGTAGATTATTTAAAATGTTTCTGCACTAAGCGACTTAGTGTTTGTTTGGCGAAACGTGAATTTTTGTAACAATTATTACAAAAATTAAAAAACAACACATATATATGTGTTAAATTTTTATTTCTTTTTATTAAAAAATGCGAATTTCTAAAATTTTATTTTAAAAATCATTTAAAATTGGTTTAAAAGTTTAATTTATCATGTAGTTAATTGTAAAACATTTTTTTTTAATTATGACAAAAAATCTCATTTCCAACATTTTTATAACCCCATAAAAAAATTGAAAAAAATAAAAAATATATGGCCAAATAGAGAATTTTACGAGCTTTAAAGTATTGTATAAATGGACCCCCTTTTTATTTAAAAAAATATAATACTAATGATTTTGATAAATGGAATACCCTGTATGTTCCTGTTTTGTACCGCTATTATTTGTGAATAAATTATTCACCAACAACGCTTTGCTTTTTTAAAAGTATTAAAATGCAAATGCAATTTAATGCATCCCCATTTATTATTTTTTACGGTGCAAAGTAGATGGATGCTTTGGAATTAAAATTATTTGATAAAATATTCAACATCCATATTTCACGAGCGCATTTCTGCCCACTTTGGAAAAAAGCCGCATAATAATAACACAGGACCACAAAAAAAAATAAAGTTAGTTTTTTATAAACCAAACTATATTTTTTCTAGATATTTTTAGACGCAGAAAAGGATTCTTGAACCTCAAACGCTTGAGATATAGCGCACATTGGGTTTGGACTTTTTGTAAGCATTCAAGGTCAAAACAAAAATCCGCAAGATTTCAGAAAAACTTTTTTTATGGAAATATTTCTAAATAAAAATGATTCGTGCTATAACTTGCAGATTTTAAACCTAGGTAATTTTTTACAGGGCCAAAAACTCCAAATATGGCATTCTTTTCATGTTTTTCAGAAATATTTCATTAAAAATTTTATATAAATTATATAGCTACAGCCAAAAATTTATATATGTCATGCTACTACATACATGATCTTTATAAAAAAATTACACATATTTTTGTATGTCCAGTGGTGTGGAGTCTGGGGGGTTTAACGTTGAACATGTCAAAATAAATATATCATAACATCGTCTGATAGCCTTAGCCAGACTGTTTTTCTCAAGGTTTTTTTAGCGATATAAACAAATTTGAAAATAAAAGACCTCCCTGATCCCTAATTTGTTTCAAAACCACACGCACAGTAAAAGAATTTTATTATAAAGCTGGTAAAAACATAATATTTTACAGTGCTTTGCCAGGGGGTCGGAGGTAACTCCAAATATCAGTTGAAAATACAATTATATTGCTTAACTGTTAGTTTGACAAATAAGTCGAAAAAAGTTAATAGTGTCTTAAAGTGTTTTTATTATTGACAGTCGTCAATAAACATTGCTTAAGAAATGCCAATAATAGATGAGTTAATTTATTTTATTGGTTTTCAAGGAAAACAAGCTTTAACAATGGTTCATAATATTTAAAATAGCCCTTAAGTACACTCAGAAAAGTTCATTGTAATTTTAATACTAAATTTTATTTGTAAATACATATTTGTTATTTATATCGCCACCATTGGTGTTTAATACTTTACTTCTGATATTAAACACTAAAATCTGTGTATTATATACAATATGTTGTCATACTACCACATCACAACGTGCTGGTACATTTCGATCCCCTCGCAATATGTGTTTATTAATAATAGCATGTTATATTAAAAGTTACTGTAACATTTGGTAAAGCATATCACACTTATATTATTGTATACTTTGAGTTGTTGTTAAGTTGTATTACTGATCTAGTTTAAAGTGTGTTGCAGTCTTCGGAAAAATTAACAATCTGTAAATAATACTAAAATTTTGATTAGTAATAATATAAAGATTGCAACCACACACAATTACACCCTGAGAAAAAAATTGATCCTTTTTTACTTTCCTAATCAAAATATTGGTATTATTTACCGATTGTTATTTTACTTAAGACTGTAGCATACGTTAAACTAGATCAATAACACAACAACTACAACTTAAAGTATACCAAACTATAACTGTGATATAATTTTAAAACTGTTACAGTATTAATAAACACATTTTGAGTGGGGATCCAAATGTATCAGCATGTATGTACGACAACACATTGTATACTATACACACTTTGTAGTATTTAATATCACAAGTAAAGTATTAAATACCAATGGTGGCGATATAAATAAAAAATATGTATTAACAAATAACATTTAGTATTAAAACTACAACGAAATTTTCTGAGTGTAGGTAGTAGAAAATATATTTATTGCCCAGGTGAAAAAAGTAAGTTTTTTAGGATTTGGAATAAAATAGTAGTTTAAATAATTTCTTTATTTTAATTTACCATGCAAATTAAAACAATTGCATCCGTATTAATTATTTTTTAACGGACGCTTGCAAAGTAAAATATTCACGCTTCCGCATTTCAAGAGCGCATTTCTGCTGTTCCTGCAGCCGCAGTTGAAGCGACGGCAACACCGCGCCTGGCTGGGCCGTCTTATCGACCCGGACTGTGCCATCAGCATTAGGAACTGTGGGAAGGTTTTAAAGTTTTTCAGGATAAAAATGATATCCTGCAAACGTATTATTGGAATTATATGATTCGTGAATTAAAGGAAAAATTATTATTTTATTATTATTCCAGGCATTATAATATACTAGCCGTTAGGCCTATTTTTCAACAGAAAAGCTCATATTTAAACCCATGAAGTTTTCAATGGTGGCGCCTTTGCCAATTTTGTAAAATGATTTGTTTATTTTTTTGTCCCACAAGCCCCCCTTTGAGAAAAATTTGGAGTTTGAGAATTTTATTATCAGTGGACCCAGGTTTATGCTTTGCATGCTAAGTCTCGCGAGCTTGGATTTATAGCTACTTGAGAAGTAAGAAAAATCTTTTGGAAGGACAGATAAACAGACAGACGGACAGACACCTCATCTATTTTATTGTCTGGATCTTTTAAAAAAGTTCTTATACAGTGTGTTGAAAATTTTTTTTAAGGTTGTATCCACCCTTCGGTAGGTAAACCCCGGCATTCAACCATGTCAGTTATGGCCTATTTATACAGTGCGGTCCAAAAGTCACCCCCCCCCCTTTAACTTTTGAACGAGTTGAGATATCGACTTCAAATTTAGAGCTCTTAAATAAGACAACTTAAACTATCTTTTAGCATATATTTGATATTTTCAGCTCTTAAAATGTGGGCAGGGGGGCATGGAGGGACATTTTTTAAAATAGAAAGGGGGGTCGTTTGATACATCATTTTAAATCTTATAAAATTTTCTATTTAACCTAACATTTTAAAATTTTTTAAAAATGTTTTTTAAGGTTTTGATTTTTCATTTTTTTGTGTTAAACATTCGATTTTTTAAGTTTTTCTTTATAAATTTTTATTTATGTCAACTAAAATTAGTATAAAAGTATAATTAACATTTTTTTATGATAAAATTAGGCATTTTTAAAAAATTATTTGTTTTTTTAGAGGAATTTTGACATTAATACCCATTTTCAACCCCATTTTAAACCCAAAGAATTTGGACTTTTTAAATTTAAAAATATGGAGTTAAATGGAGAATTTTATAAGCTTTAAAATGATGTATTACACGACCACCCTTTCCATTTAAAAAAATGTGCCCCCATGCCCTCCTGCCCACATTTTAAGAGCTGGAAGTATTAAATATATGCTAAAAGATAGTTTAAGTTGTCTTATTTAAAAGTTCCAAATTTGAAGTCGATTTCTCAACTGGTTCAAAAGTTAAGAGGGGGGGGTGACTTTTGGACCGCTCTAAAGACCTCAGTAAACATCCATGCCCCAGGCGGGATTGGAACTCCGCTCTACTTCGGTAGTAGCAGGAACATTTAAATGATTTTAAAGTTCGCACCAAGCATGTTTTTGTTAAAATAATACACTGTCTTTTTTTCTTCTAATTTTGATAATTATTCAACACCTTGTGAATAATACATATACCTTTTGAGTGGCTAAGTTATACAAAACTAAGTTTAAATGTTGATAAAACTAAATTTATGACATTCTCATGTTATGAAGATGATCAGCCGAATATTGCAAGTTTGAAAATACACCAAACAGGTTGTAATTTTAATAACTGTAACTGTAACCTAATAAATAAAGTCAATAAAATAAAATATCTTGGGGTAACAGTGGATCAGCATATTAGATGGGATGAACACATAATAGATTTAAATAAAAAACTCCGTTTTGTCCGGCACAAACTTTATATTTTAAGAGATATCCTCAATTGAGATTTCTCCCGTTAAATTAGACAGGGACAAAAGATCTACCCAAAAAGGATAGAAGACATACATAAACTCCCACTTCCACCCAACCAAACAAATTCTGTATTTGTTCTTTGTTGAACAAATACAATATTTACTTGGCCGGGCGAAAAGTGTAACTATTTATTTTTATTAAAGAAATTACTGGCGCCATCTAAATTTTAGTAGAATTATCTTGTTCTACAGATTCACATTAGATATGTTCGTTCGTGCCGCTCACTGCTACACTTTCCGGCCAACCAAATAAATACTGTATTTGTTGTATGAAAAACAAATACAGTATTTATTTGGTTGGCTGGAAAGTGTAGCACAAATGAGATAGAGATAGGGTAGACGTCTTTTGTTTCATAATTCTAGTTGTAGAGAGCTCCATAGAAAAACCATTAAGCTAGTTTATTTATCATTAGTAGAATCTCTATTAAGGTACTGTATAACGATATGGGGAGGTATATATCAGTGTCACATAAAATCATTAGAAACATTACAAAATTCAATAATTAAAATAATTTTGAGAAAACCATATACACATCCCACTGATGAACTATATAAAGAAATGCAAGTTTTTAAAGTAAGAAACCTTTATGCATACAAATGCTTAATTTGGAATTTTCATAGTCTTGTAGCAGATAGGCCACTTTATACAAGAGCCAGTCATAAGTTTATAGGCAACCTTCCTCTTTAAAAAAAAAACTCATATTCAAAAATATATGAACTTTATGAAAATTAAATTTTGGAATGTTATACCTACACACATAAAACAAATAAATAATTTAAAAAGGTTTAAAATTATATTGAAGACTTATATCCTGCAAGACCAGAATTGTTTTTGCCATCTATTTTATACTTACCAGTAAACTATATTTTTTCCCCTGAGCTCCTACTTTGTCACACACAATCACACACCTTTCTCTCTCTCTCTCTTCTCACTCCCTGTTCACAAATTTAAAAATAATTTTAATATCAAAATGCTTTTTTATTAACAGTAATTTAATTTAATTATAAATAGAAGAATGAGCCAGCAAAACAAGCAGAATATCTGCTAGCAGACATTGCTTAGGCTGAACTCATTCAAACAAATTTTTACCATCTAGATACATTCACATTAAAAGAAGTTATATTAAATAAAATTATATTTTTAATAATGTATATAATAATGTACAATATGTTGTTAATAAATAAATAAATAAATAAAATAAATAAATTCGCTAATTTTAAAATTATAAAATTTGTGGTATTTTTCACCTAAAATGAGGGATTAAAAATCTGATACCAAGGAAATATACAAAGTATTATTAGAAAACAATAATACAACATGTATTATTATAATACATGTAATAAAATAGGTTGCATGCATTTTTAACCGACTACAGTAACGCTGAAGGGTATGTTTGTTCATCTGAAGAGCTTTAACTACTGGGCCGATTTTAATGATCAGGCATCAAACGATTCGTCTCGCTCACGCAATAGACAGGCTAGATAAAATTCCATGTTTCGACAATATTGATAGTTCATCAGGCATTTAACTGAAAATCAAAGAAATCTATGGATTTTTATTATGAATCCTGTATTATATGGTATAGATTAAATTTAAAAATGGAATTTGATTCACCCATGTTTCGACTTTTTGTGTAAATCTATTGATCCTCATGGTCAGGAAAATCAGAAAAATCTTTGTTTTCTTATTATGAATTCGGTATTTTTATTTTTATTTTTATTAGGTTTGATACAGTACAGAGTCTTGGAGAGCCCCAAATAAGCTGTTGCTTGTGCTAGGGGCTCTCCATTAATTTTGATGAAAACAGACATTACTAAAATTATTTTCTTCCGAGTTTTCTTCAATATTGTATTGTATCATCGGTATTATATTTAATTCACCAACGTTTTGGCTCTTTTTGTCGTTTTTTTGCACGAAAAATAGCCTTTTAATTAATTTAAGACGAGATCCATTTACTAGTTTTCGAAATATTTGGTTTTGAAATTGCACGATATTTTTTTTTTCATTATAGGTATATATTTTTATTTATTTTTTAGGATGTACCTATCCTTCGAAAGTTCCGTAGGCATTTAAATGTTTTATTTTATATATATATATAGAGTCTAACGAGTATTAATTAAGTATGTACAATAAATATTTTCTATTTTAGAAAGTTTATGGATGGTTTACGGCTAAAATATGAAACTGTTTCATAGTGCGACGTCACAACAACCCCCAGCCCCACACCACTGCCAGTGCAAGAATCAGGCCTTGACACGAAGTAACCGACTAAACCAGTCGGTGCCATGGACCGAGAGTTGCGACGTTGCCAGCTGTAACCAGGAAGTAACTTCAGCAGCGGAGAGTTCAAAGGACTAAATTCCAAATTATATTCCTATTTTGTTCAAATATAAGAAAATCATATTTGTTATGTTATAATTGAAGAATGATTATAATCCATTAATAGCCTATAACAGACCATATGTATAGCTATAAAATTGTCTATGGATAATTTGTTAAGGTTGCCTTTTTTATAAAAAGTTAAAAAAGTTTAAAAAGACGCTTGCGTAAAACCAGTTTACTCCTGTGGTATTTTATGTATGGGGCTTTCAAATAAAAGCAATCAAATATTATATTTTCCAAGTAACCTAAGTATCCTCTTTACTCCCAGGAAATTTCTTAATAGCTTAATCAAACATGTTATAGATTTCGGAAAAAATTGTTACTGCGATAACGCCTTGGGCTAACGGCTTCTAATATGGACCATAGAAGAAGGGGTATATACCATTTTTTATGCGTTAACTTTTGCTTTATATTTAATAGTAAGAATAAATTAAGCGTATTGTTTTGCTGGCACTGCTAGCAGCAATATTTTACTTGTTAAATCCCTTTGCTAGCATGCTGAGTTGTATATGTAAGCACGTAACTACAGCTGTGCTGTGGCCATAATTTTAAAACAGGAGTTTTCACAATGAGAAGCCTAATTAAGTTCCCTTGGTTACACCATCCAACCCTCCTAAACGACCCTCTTGCATTATTTTTCAAAAATTCTAATTGCTAGTATCATATTATTGTGTAGGTACATTCTTTTGCAGAATGTGGGATTTAACAATAATATTTTTTAATTAATTAATAAATTATTTTACAATAATTTAATAGTATATTATTATAATAATTTTTATTAACCCTTTATAAGGCAGTTAACTACGAATAAAAATAAAACATGTTTATTGTTATTTCATAAAGGTAATCCTGACAAAATCATATTAAAAAATTCCTTTTTATATTTTTTTGTAGCAGGTTGATATATCGACCAAATCCCTTAAGGCATGCCTTTTTCAAAAGCCAATATCCTAGTTACTGCTTTTCAGAAACTAATTCTGCAAACAAATGGACAAAACAGTTTTTTTTTCGATAAGGCAAAAAACAATTTTTGTAGTCGAATATTAGACCTTTGCCTGTTTAATACAAATGTTTTTTTCGGTTTGGTTGAAATATAGACCAGTAACCTATAAAGGGTTAATCAATAAGGGTGAATTTTGCGACACAAGTAGATAGGCGAGATACATAATCACCCCAATCAGTCCTAGTTGTTATTTTTAAGGTGGTAGGCATCTGAATATTAACAATTAGTATTTTAACCAAATGCTTTATAAATATAATTTAATTTTTAAAAATAATATAATTTATCCTCAATTTTTTTAAACATATAAATGTGAGTCAAAATTGTAAATACCAATCGGAGAGTATACAGGGTTATTCTTTTAAATGGTACACCCCCATTAACTTTTGAACGGGATAAAATATAAACTTTAAATTTAAAATGTATATATCACATAACAATAACTATCATTTGCAATACTTTTCATTTTTTTATTGAGTAAGTGGGGGACAAACACATAACTTTACTTGAAGGACTGACCATTAATTAATTTTTTTTTAAACTTTTAAAGCTTTTATTTATTGTTTGTTTGTTTGTTTAATCTCGTACTATTCTACTTATTCTCTAGTAACATGACTTTATTATATTAAAAAGGCATGACTTTATTATATAAAAAAGCTTTAATTCCACACAGAAGATAATAATATCTTGAATCAAAGCAAAACGATCTTGAACCAAGGCCGCCATGGCTTTCGATATGTTCAAGGCCATGACTGTCTTGGATCAAGTTCACCGTGATCTTTACATTTGAGGTCCTAGATTTAAGGACATTTCCTTAAATCAAAGCCACTTAAACCATTTATTTAAGATCATATTATCTTAAACCAAGTATGTAATTATCTTGATTTAAGATCATATTATCTTGATTTAAGATCATATTATCTTTATCCAATATCATATAATCTTACACCGTCTTGGTTTAAGGTAATATAATCTTGAATGAAGAGATTTATAATCTAGATTTAAGATTATGATTCTCTTAATTCAAGATCATATTGACCCCACAGTCAGGTTCCAGGTTAATAGAATGGTAAATATTTTGAAAAAAATTCCCACACATGTATAATATTATTTCGCACGCCTATGAATTATGATACTTTCTTACTCTTTTAATAGTGTGAAATTTGGTTTCATAGGTGGTCGTAGAAAAAAGCACATGTTTTAAAAGAAAAACTTGTTGCAACACCATTGCGAAATGGCGCTTATAGGTATAAATTATTTAAAGCTACTTACCGGTGATTTTTTTAAGTAAATTTTAAAATCCCCATCGTTTGAGGGTAACAGATACAAATTTGTCCATTTTAAAGCAGATAAAAACAATGATACACCTTTAAAGACAACTGACGGCAAAAAAAACAAACCTAACTTCTCCCCCGAGCATTTCTTGAACTACTGCGCAAACGGGCGAGTCTACTGTATCTACGTGGGGTGAGGCCGGAAAACTATACCGTAAGACAACAGGGGCTTTGAGTAAAGATAATAACTCTTGATTCTCTGTTACTATTTTAAATGTCATGCATTTAAGGAAAAAATCCTTGACACAAGGATTTTTCTACCAAGAGAATAATTAAAGGAAACCAAAGTCATAGATAATCTTAAACCGAGGATACATGATCTTAAAAGAAGATTATTACCTCGATTTAAGATAATATAAATCCAAGATAATTTATTATCTTCTGCCAAGATAACCTTTTTTTGTGCAGTGCAAAAAAAAACGACTCACTAAATATTCAATCAATTATAATCATAAAACTTTAAAAAAGTTCCTTTGTCAACTAACTTCAATTAAATTCCTAATTTTCTCATATCCTTTTTGTGGGCGATTTTCTGGAATTTTCTCTTGTCTCCTTATCGCCTAGACTACAAAGAGAAAAGTTTGGAAAGACATTTTTAATTTAAAACTTAAAGTTTCCGCCTAACAATAGCTAAATATATTTTGAGTAGCAGTAATAACAATGCAAAACATAATTGTTAAAATTTGTTAGAAGGGACCCTAAGCGGCATAAAATGCTTTGATGGAAAGAACGAGGTCCATACGTTATATTTTTGAATATATCTGGATATCTTTATAGGAACCCTACAATTGCGATGAATCGTCGTAAATAATATATGGCAACACTGTGCTTGCTCTCCAATTAAAATATTTAGTTATTTTAAATAATTTATTTACAGTCAACAAAAGCACTAGCCACACAAAATTTAATACCGCCGCACTATGTGTCTAAACGGGAAAAATTTGTTTCTAAATGGTTATTTTTTTCTTTAATATATGGGTTAATTTTAACTTTAAATGATTTATTAAATTTTTTTTTGACATAAAAAAAGTATATATTAGTCTTAAATGTTTTTTAGGAAATGAGCATACATATACTTTGATACTAAAAAAAAATTTAAACTTGACATTTTTAACACATTTAACAAAATATGTAATTTTTCAGTAAATATAAGCCGTTTGTATTGAAATTTGCCAAATTTATAAAAATACATCTTATATTATCGCTTGGGTAGTAAATAAAGTAAAATAATTTTGTTTTTAATATTTTTTTCGATAAATAAAAAAAGTATATGGTATAATATTTGGTAATTTTAACCAGGGACTTGCAAAATGGTGGCCAAGGCATTTTTCTGCCCCAAACTTTTTTATCTGTAATTTTTTTGACATTTTTTCAATAAAATATAATTCTTTAATTAAAATTATATTAAAAAGATACTATTTATGTTCTCCTTTGGAACCTCTAAAGAAGTAAAGTATCTGGGAATTCTTCTTGACAGCAAACTGTGTTGGGGACCATACCTTAAGCAAAAAACAGAAAAAGCATGCATAGCTTTTTGGCAGTGTCGTAGAGCACTGGGCAGATCTTGGGGTTTGTCTCCCAGGATCACCCTTTGGCTGTACACCGCTATCATAAGGCCTATGCTAACATATGGCTCAGTTGTATGGTGGCCCAGAACCCAACTGACTACAGCAAGAACGCAACTAAATCATATTCAAAGACTAGCTCTTATGAGTATAACCGGTGCAATGCGATCAACTCCAGCTTTAGAGACTCTGCTTTGTATTCCTCCCCTTAATATTTTTGTTGAGGGTGAGGCAGCAAAGACAGCCCTTAGGCTGAAAGCAAATAGTACCTGGAACGCGTACTGGACATGAGTCTATTCTTGAACGGTTTGTATCACAAGCTCCCATTCTTGAATCTTAGACCGATCAAGTTGCTCCCAGGTATATCTTTAATAGATCATACCAAGCTTATGCTTCCACTAAAGAAGAAACTGACAGCTTACCTGACATTGTCATGTACACTGATGGTTTAAAGACAACTGAAGGATCAGGTGCAGGAGTTTTCTGCCTTGATCTAGAGTTAGAAATAAGCATTTCCCTTGGCAAGCATGCCTCGGTCTTTCAGGCAGAGGTAATAGGCATAACAAATGCTGCGAGAGCTATTTCTGAAAGGGAAATCAGTAATAGAAGAATAACTATTCTTACGGATAGCAAAGCTTCCATACTAGCAATCAAGTCTTTCAAAATTACTTCAAAGCTAGTTTTGGAATGTCACCAATCCCTGGAGGAAGCGGCAGTTTCTAATACTGTTACACTCTCATGGGTAAAGGGGCATAATGGAAATGTAGGCAATGAAGAAGCTGATAGATTGGCACGAGCAGGCTCAGGCTCTGTACCTATTGGTCCAGAGCCCATAATCCCTGTATCTGTCGCTTTTAAAACAGCTCTCATTAATCAAGAAACCCACATAAAACACACCCGTAATTGGATTACGAGAAACGACTGTAAACATGCAAGAGCAGCCCTTCCCACTCCGTGTGAAAAGACAGCACGCTTTTGTATGCAACTAAAAAGGGATAACCTAAGACAGTTTGCAAGCATCGTAACAGGTCACTGCAAACTAAATAAGCATCTTAACATCATGGGGAAGCCAGTCCACCCCATCTGTAGAGGATGCTACATGGAAGAGGAAACAATGGAACATGTGTTATGTCACTGTCCAGCGTTAGCCTTAATAAGAGGGTCCATGCTAGACGAGTACTGGCTCGACATGGCCGGTATAAGCAGCATCACTCCCAGACATCTTCTTAGATATATTCAAAGAATTGGATGGCTGAGAGGTTAAATTGCTGCGACCAAAGGGAGGTAGTACAATGGGCCCAGCTAAGTGGCCTAAGTGCGTGTAGATAGCTACCCTCCACCCTAATAACCATAACCATAACCATACTATTTATGTAATGGCCTAAGTCCAACCGTTTACGAGAAATTTGCAGTTTTATAGAAATTTTCATATCATTTTATGATTAAAAAAAAAAAGTAAATATTAAACTTTTTTGTGAAAACGATCGATTCCAGGGTCAGATTATTAAACAAGACCTATGTTGGACTACTTTAATTATAAATTGTAACGCATTATGTGCAATTTTTTTTTTTCGAATTTTGATCTTGGTTTTGTCCAGTAGAAAAATATTTACACATATATAAATTAAAATTTTCAAGAAGAAAATATTTTATAAGTTTAGGCTCCGACTTCCTCCCAATTGGTTGTTTTAATATCAGGTGTCGAAAATCGCCGGAAGTATTTTTTTTTGCAATTTGAAAATTTGCTGTATACTACCATAGACTTTGACCTCGAATTAATTTATTCCTATGTAAACTTTAGCTTAAGTTACTTATTTTCGGGCAGAGAATACGACAAAAGAAAGTTTACAGCTGAAGGTGCCTTGGAAATTTTTTTAGAGGATCTTCGAAGAGCCGTAGCTCCCTTAGGGCTCATTTCCGGACCAACCTTTATAAAAACTTTTTTTCATATTTTTGGATGTAGAATCACCTCTTAAATTTTGGCATGGCAGTTACTGATCACCCTGTATTTTTAACCCTTAAATCACCCTATAGAGTTATTAGATAAAAAAGTTGATGTAAATTAATAATAAGATTATGCCTGAACTAAATATTATTTAAAATTTTATATAAAATATATAAAAAGCGTCTGCTTTTCAAGAGACTAAAACTAATTTATCTTTTAACTTTTTTTGTGTATTTGTAGAAAACTTTTATTAATAAGTTTATAATGGATAAATTCCAGTTTTTTTTTCTTTATGAATATTATTCATCATGATAAACTTTATAAAATTTATTAAAAAGGTTATAGATATTTTACATAAATAACTCTATACAAAGTACATGGCTAATAATTATGATTATAATCATAATTATTAAAATTTTATTCTTCAAGTATAATATATTATATAAACATTTTAGCACATTATGATTAATTTATTTATCCAAAAACGGTCTGTCCTTAAAGTAATTTAAACAAAAATATTATTTCAATAAAAAATACAAAATTTCTTTGCGTTACTCTTAACCTGGTATCTCCAAACCATCGATTTTCGGTTTTTTGAACTAACCAACCGTACACATGTTGACTAATATTATAGTTTAGTGTAGTATAGTATAGTATAGTATATTTCAGTACAGTGCAGTGCAGTGCAGTGCAGTGCAGTGCAGTACAGTACAGTACAGTACAGTGCAGTGTAGTATAGTACAGTTCAGTCCAGTGCAGTGCAGTGCAGTGCAGTTCAGTGCAGTGCAGTGCAGTACAGTTCAGTGCAGTGCAGTGTAGTGTAGTAAAGTGCAGTGCAGTGCAGTACAGTTAAGTGCAGTGCAGTGCAGTACAGTGCAGTGCAGTACAGTTAAGTGCAGTGCAGTACAGTACAGTGCAGTGCAGTGTAGTGTAGTGTATTGTGGTATAGTGTAGTGTAGTGTAGTTTAGTGTAGTGTAGTTTGGTGTAATCTAGTTTAGTGTACTGTAATGTAGTGTAGTATAAGTAGTAGTGGTAATAAGGGTGGGGAGGCTCTAAGCCAGACCACCATGCCACAGCTCTGAGCTGTCTCAACCATGCATCTACCCCACTCTTTACCTAAACCTACCGGATCTTCCTATAAATCCCGATATCTATCCAGGCAAGGGTACTCAACTCTTCTCTTCGATGCTTTACTACTCCAAAGATCTCCTGTCTTATCCTGCCAAACCGATAGCATTATCCTAGGAAGTGGAAGGACGTTTCTTCGTCCATCCCGCAACCCGAACAGATGGGGTCATTACCGACCTTCATCTTACAGGTGCATCCTAGTCCACAGTGGCCCGTAAAGATCCCTCTGAGTTGGCTAATCGTAGCTCGGCTTCTTCCTAGTAGCCACAAGGTTTTTGACTTGGTTGGACCGAAAAGAAAGTCATTTGCCTATCTGCACGATTGCCAGCCCCGAGCTGTGCCAACCAGGCATCTACCCCACGTCTTTCCAAAACCTACCGGAGGACTTATAAAGTCGCGACATCTGCCCAGGAAAGGGTACTCTTCGAAGCGTTACTACTCCGAAGATCTCCTATCGTATCCTGCCAACCTATCGAATTGTCCTAGGAAGTGGAAGGACAATTCTTCGTGCATCCTGCAACCCGAACACACCTTCATCTGAATCAGGTTTCTTCCTAGTGACCCGTGAGGATGCTGATCTTGGCTCGGATTCATCCACACAGTTTTTGACTTGCTTGCACCGAGTAGAAAGTTCTTTGCCTGTCTGCAGTTCGTTAAAGTTGACCAGCTTTCTCTTAGTTTATGCCAAGTCCATGTATTAAGGGCTGATGTAACTTGTTTCCTTGTGATAACAAGCATGAGTTCAGGTCCCATGCAGGAACCTGGAAAGGTTATCTGACTTCCCGTTGCCTACCCATACAAGGTTTTGTTTCTCGATAGCTCCTATGCGAGGAACAGAAAATTTAATTTTTGGACATTGAGATCAGTGTCGGACTGGGCAGCCCGAGGCTAGTGAGATTTGTAACCTGACAACAACAAAAATTTCTCATCTGAGCGGACGGGCGGGGCAAAGTATGAGGGGCCCCAAAAGTAGGGGCTCCGTGAGATTTTTCTTACTATCTCACCTATCCAGTCCGACACTGTTTGAGATTGAGAAAGTATACCTGTCCAGTCCTACACTGTTTGAGATTGAGAAAGTATACTTTCTATGCGCCTAGGCGTATACGTATGCGCCTAGGCCAGCACGTTGGATATACCGCCCGTTTGAAAGTAAACAAAACGTATGAAACAAAGATCAATGCTGACGTGTGTTTTTTTTAATTCGTCGGATTCGGATTCGTCTCCTCTCATAAGCCTTGATCTGATCTTTCTGTCTGCTTTTTCTCTGTTTTGTATAACACAGGCACACTAATTTTTTTTGTGAGTCTTGGATTCCAGTATGATATTCCTATGTATTTTTTCCCGCTGAAACCGAATCCGCAATTCGTTTAACCCCTACACGTCAGGATTTTGACATAACCTCAAAAAACACTCCAAAAACTACTGAAACTACTCCATACCACTTTCACCTCCTTCCTCCCAATTCGTAATTTCGTAACCCCATAATCCCCTAACCTCAGAATACCATTACTCCATAACCTCAAAACCCCGTAACCTTATTAAGTAGAAAAATCTGGTTCGGTAAAATAGAACAATTGCGTGAAATGTTCTGGTAGAACATAGTTATGAATAAGTAACTGTATAACCCTAAAATCCCATCACACCTCCTAAGCCCTTCACTCCGTAACCCCATATATTATAACCTCTTAACCCCATCATCCTATTCTGTAGAGAAGTCCGGTTCTCGAAATCATAAGAGTTTTGTGAGTGAAGTCATGAATCAAGGTCTACTTCATTATTTTTTTAACCGGACTTCTCCACAGAATAGGATAACGGGATTAAGGGGATATCTTATATGGGGTTACGAAGTGAAGAGATTTTGAGGTTATGGTGTTAGGGAATGTTGGGGTTATAGAGTGTAGGGGTTAAACGGGTTGCGGATTCAGTTTCAGGGGGGAAGAAATACATAGGAATGTCATATTGGAATCCAAGACTCAGAATTTTTTTTTGTGGGCATGTGTAATCTGAAATTCAAGGTATATGTTTGCGCCTTCGCCAGAATTGTAAAAAATATGGCATGTTCTAAAAAATATTGTATATTGGAAGAAAAAGTAATATTAAAACAAGTCATGAAGATATGTTATGCTTCTCATTCCATTATATACTATTCACAGTGGATAATAAATTACATTTTATTATGTAAAATGATTTGACTAGGAAGCAAAATTAATAAAAAAATAAAAAAAGAAACAAAAAAAAACCGTCCGGGGATGGGCCTTGAACCTGAGACCTTGCGGATGACAGCCGATTACAACGACATCTACACCACGAGTCGACTGTTATAAATTGTTCATATGGTCTATTATAGAATATAATAGTCCGTCCAATTATGCAAGATAGTAGTTTAAAATTCCCGCAATTTTTAAGCTACATCATTGGTTAAAAACTCGTACCTTTTCACATATAAAATATTGTGACATTTTTTGTATATGACAATCATTGACGGTAGTTAAAGCTAATAAAAGAAGAGAAAGTTACATAAAAAAATGGTTATACTTAATGTTATTTTTTATGGTATTGAAAAAGGTACTTTTTTGGTTTATTCCTCATACACTCACACTAATTTAGCATATTCTACATATTGTACAAACGTAAATTATATTGAACATAAGGAAAACGTCAAACTTTTAGGTTACAATTACAACTTAAGGCATATCCAGAGGCTCGCATAACAACCATTACAAGGTACATGACCACACTTTTGTGGATAGGCCCTTTCCAGGAAAACAGTACCGACATCTGTTAAATTTTTGATACACAACGATTTATGCATAATTATGCTATTTATGCGGTCTGTGGTGTAAAACGGGCCGCGTCCCTCACTATCTTGCATAACTGGACGGAGTATAGTAGAGTATATAATGTAATTTTTTCGTCAAATGTGCCCTTATAATTTTTTGTTTATGAATTATTTTTTTTTATTGTGCAGATCGAACTTTTCAATAAAAGTAATTTTTCCTATTTTTTCGGATTTTTTTTAAGTAACTGTTTTGTTTTTGGGGAAATTATTTTCAAAAATAATAGGGATTTTCCTCTCCTATAAATTGATTTTTTCTAAAAATTGAGTTGATCGGATAATTGGTTCTTGAGTTATCTGTCCACCTAAATTTGAGATTTTCAACATTTTTGTTTTTTTTATAAAACTCATTTGTATCCAAGAATTTGTTGGCCATTTTGGGAAATTGATGATCATAAAGAAATTCTTTATCTTTAAAAGAATAGATACCTAAGTACCGCGGTACCGTTCAGTACAGTCCTTGGTACTTAAGTAGAATCTTAAAGATAAAATGGTGGGTCACATTCTAAGACATTTTGGAGATGTAGTTGGGTTAAGAAGAGCTGAGGTCTAGAAGGAAAGTCCAAACAGTTTATAGGAATATAACAATTGGCTTGTGATAGGGTCGGATGAAGAGCTACCTAAAATCCCTGATTAATAAATTACACTAGTTTATAAATTTCAAGTTTTATCTTGCACCTCATTTTTTTACATTTTTCTAGGTATTTTTATGAATAAATGGGAGTTTATTAGGTTGCTTAAACCAAATTTTCTGTCAAAAATTAAAAATTTAATATGGTGGATTTAAAATGGCTGCAGAATTAAAATAATTTTAATTTGTTCTTCTAAAAAAGTGATATCAGAGGTTTTTAATTCGCTATTGATTTAAAAAACCAAATCAATGTTGGAAATTAAACAAATTCTATACAATTATTTTAAATATGAATATAAGGCTAATTCAGATATAATTATAATTAAAACTAACTAAACTAAGCCGTTCTGTCGTTTTTATTGGTCGTGGCCAATAAAAATAACAGAATGGCCTAGTTTGGTTAGTGATAATTATGCCTGAATCAACCAATAGACACTTATATTTATTTTTTTATTTTGTTGTCATTTTAAATTGGTCATATTGGATATTTAATTTTCGAAATAAATTGGCGCCGAGAAAAATACTTCAGATAAGAGTTAATAAGCGTAAAAAAATTATTTGGACTGTGATTGAATAATAGGATATCCTATCCTGGTAAATATATTCCATGTTCGCCATTTTTAATTATTCTTCTCGATGGATTCGAATTCAGCGAGTAAAAATAGGTAAGAAAGTAATCATGATTTTTTTATGGTTGAAGAAAAAAATGTTCGGGTTGAGAGCAAAAGCACGTGATAATATTTATAAAATAATATTTTTCTGTAATTATCTTTTCATCGCTGGCGAATGTCTTATAAATGTGTTTTTTATGAGACATTCACATATAAATCATTATTTTGTGAAAAAATGAATTACAGTTAGCCAGAGAGATATTATTCAAAAGGGGAACAAAAAAGAATGAAAATATTTTTCCACAAAGATGAATTAGGTTGTAACCTAATTCATGCCACTGAAAATGCATATTATTAATCTGTAACCTAATTTATTAATTGTGTAATGTCCTTAGTGTTATTTATGACCAGAATGTTAAAGATGTCCCATTATATGTATTTAAGTCCGTAGATGCTATATCTATTATAGCGAAACCGCGGTCACACTAATTTGTTTTCAACAATAAAATTAACGTGAAGTCGATTATAAGCCTTTTTTTAATTATTTTATAATAAACCACTTCACTATAAGAAGTTCAGACGTTCAGAACCATGAATGAATTTTCAAACTCGATAATAAATAAAGTATTAAACCATCCTTTAATTTATTTACATTTTCTAAACAAATCATATTAATATTAAATTATTTTTTAATTCATTTCCTTAGAAATTCTAAATATTTTAAATAAAATTATTTTATCAAGGCCTTCTATGAGTTTAACTTATTGTGATTGCAGTTAAGGGTTTCGCGAATTACATATCAACATGATAAATGTCTAGATGAATGTCATATAAATTTTCAAAATTGAATAAAGTTTAACTTCGGTAAAATGCGTTTAGGATTTAAACTTTAAACATTTATAAGATACGGCTAAGGACATGTCCACAGGCTCGCATAACAACATCGTACATAACAATGCGATGCCGTGATTGGCTAGATGTGCTGCCACATCACATTGTAAGCCAATCACGGCATCGCATTCTTATGTTTTATGTTCTTATGAAAGCTTCTGGATAGGCCTTAACGTAAAAGTACCATAAATAGTAACAACAGAGGCTTAATTAAAGTTTGTTTAGGAAATACAGTAGGTAGTTCCATATAGGAAATAGTTTGGGTACTTGAAACCCTTAACCGCAGTGGCGAATAAAAAACTTATTATGATTTTAACAAAATAATAAATAAAGATTATTTCAAATGAAATTATTTTTAATTTAAATACAAATTATAAAAAATTATTTGTTCAATTTATAAAGAATAAAAATATTTTTAAATTTTAGTATTTCAATTAAAATTGCATATAAAAGTGGTGTTAAATAAGCTATACTGCCCTACTAGGCTAGAAAACAGTAACTCCATTTGTCGCATAGCAGCGTTTTCAAAATATTACATCAGAGTTGACGTCAAAACGACGCTAGGCGACAAATGGAGTTACTGCTTTCTAGCGTAGTAGTGCCTTATATCTCAAAAACAAAAACTAGTATAAAAGTTTTCTATATGCACAGTTATAGCTTGTTGGGCGTATAATAATAATAATAATAATAATAATAATAATAATAATAATAATAATAATAATAATAATAATAATAATAATAATAATAATAATAATAATAAGCCAATGCATGGAATCTTCTTTAAGACCATAGAAGACCTTGGCTTATCCAAAAGACTGACATATTCCTTTCTTAGGTCAGGTGGGTTAAAGTCGGAGACCGAGGGATTCATACTTGCTTGCCAAGATGGTGTTTTTAACACATTAGTCTACCGGAGTCGCGTTATGGGAATGCAGGTTCCTGATACCAACTGCAGGGCCTGTCGAAAAATGCCAGAGACCATCATGCATTTACTTTCTGCATGTTCCACATATGCGTCTCGGCATATATTCGCAGACATAACGCGGCCTTACGAGTGCTTTACTATTTTCTCAGGCACTCGTATGGGTTAGACGAAACACCAGTGTTGCCCTATGCTCCAGCTGATATTGAGTCCGTGGTGGAGAATGATAGATGCCGCATATATTGGAACTATTCATTCTCCACCCTAAGGCAAATACAAGCCAATAAGCCAGATATCGTCCTCACTCGACCACAAATGCCAAAACAATGTTTGTTATTGAGTTCTCGGCCCCAGCCGAAAGAAACATTGTTTTGAAGGAGGAGCGGACAAGCGGACAAAATATCAGGATCTTCTTTTTCAACTCCGCAGACTGTATCCAGACCACTCTATAAAACTGGTGGTGCTTATTGTTGGATCCCTTGGTGGTATAAATGACAGCTTTCTCTCTAACCTCAAAACCATACCGGCATGTCGCGACTCAGCCGAAATTCTGGCTGGTCGCATGCAGAAAGCAGTAATCCTTGGGTCTCTTAATTTACTCAGAGCACACGATAACCGGTCACGGTAGAGGCTTACTCCACGGACGTGGAGAGCAGTTGCCGCAATTTCCCCGCACGTCTCCTCGGTCATATCGGGAGGACGAGGTGAACCTGTCGGGTTTTATTTCAAAATAATAATAATAATAATAATAATAATAATAATAATAATAATAATAATAATAATAATAATAATAATAATAATAATAATAATAATAATAATAATAATAATAATAATAATAATAATAATAATAATAATAATAATAATAATAATAATAATAATAATAATAATAATAATAATAATAATAATAATAATAATAACAATAATAATAATAAGATTTGTCCATGCCCAAAAATTACAGGCCGATAACGTGTTTGAACGCGTGCTATAAGGTGTTTACACGCATCATATACATGCGAGTACTCCAGGCTGCTGACCGAGTATTTCAATCTATATATGAGCAACGGGGATCAAAGAGAGGTGTCGCTGGCTGTAAGGAGAACCTGCTGATAGATAGATGCATCACGCAGGACTCCGTACAGTATAAGCGAAATCTCTCAATGGCCTGGATCGATTACCGCAAGGCATTTGATACAACACCGCACGAGCTGATTATTTACTTGCTAAGATGCCTTGCGGTGCCAGAGCCCGTAGTGAGATGCATGGAAGAATTGT